>LR778259.1:35919906-35953307 GCA_902810595.1 Coregonus sp. 'balchen'
GTTTTAAAAAAAAAAGGGCTATCAGTTAACAGCCGGTTTGCTGTGCTGGTGCACTTGGGAAGTGTAGTTCTTTGATCATCCTGAGTCAGTTCAACACTGACTGTGAACGCCCTGAGAGACTCTGGGTGATGTCGGTGATAAAGTAGTCCACAGTACTACTGCAAGAGATGAGCTATAGGTGTATCTACCGTAGGAGTCCCCTCGAAGCCTACCATTGACTATGTACAGACCCAGTGTAAGACAGAGCTGCAGGAGTGTGACCTGTTTTGGTTGTTGTTGTCGTAGTTGTGCCTAGGGGGGCATATTTGGGAAGGGAATGCTGTCACCTCCATGTAGGTGTGTCTGTCCCCCTGTGTGCTGAGGGTGTCAGGTTCTTGTCCAAGTTCTGGCGTTTAGGTCCCCACAGACTAGTACATGTCCCTGGGCCTGGAAATGGTTGATCTTCCCCTCTAGGATAGAGAAGATATCTTCATTATAGTATGTGGATTGTATAGGGGGGATATACAGTTGGTAGCACACAGGAAGACATTATTTTCTTTGAGATAATTTCCTCATTTATTTCTATGGGTCTGATCTGAGGGGACCTATATAGGTTGTGGGCATGGTCGCTCCGAGGCTCTCTCTCTTTCATCTTACCCCCCTCCATCTCTCACACTACTCCTTTATACAGCAAATACGATTGTTTACACATTAAACTACAATGATCCTGTTGTTTTCAGGTTATATGCCCCCGGAACTGCATGGAGAGACCCTAACATATCACGGGTAATCGGAACCAGAATCTATCAGATGTAAGTGACTCAGCTCAAAGGCAAATCTGGTGTGTTCTTAGAATCTCTGATGTTTCATGATGTCAAATCTCAGGTCAGAGGGCTGTTGTATACTGCCTGATTCAGTCTTGACTACAGAGATTCCTCAAGTGTCTCGCCCTCTCTTCTCTCTCTCTCTCATTCTCTCGCTCTCATCCTTCTCTCTCTCTCTCTCTCTATTCTTCTGTTATTTCTCTCTTCTTACCTTTTCTCTCTCTCTCTCTCTTTTTACTTATCTCCATCTCTCTCTCTCTCTGGTCTCTCTCTTGGTCTTCTCTTGGTCTCTCTTTCTCTCTCTATATCTGTCTGTCTGTCCCCCTCTATATATCTCGACCTCTCTTCCCCCTCCCCTCTCTCTCCATCTTTTCCTTTGTCCATCACTCTCTCTCTCTCTCTTTCCAGAGGTCCAGTATATGCCGGGCACGGCCCACGCAGGGGTGCTTAAGAAGATGGGGTGGCTACATCGACGTGTTTTCCCAGTGACAAGGGAAACAGTACTTTTGGCCTCGTACCAAAACGGCATTACTTCCGAGAGGTACGGCCCCCCCCATGGTTTGGTGGAGTTTTTCCCACAATGGGGTTTTCACTAATTCGGGGCCTTTAGCAACCCCCGGCAAAGGGGTTAAACCCACAGCTGCATTTTAAAACGGCCCCCTTTTCCCTATGTATTGGCCCTATTTTAGCCGGGGCCCTTTAATGCTAAATATGGTGCTTTTTGGAAAAAAACAACCAAATACTTTTACAGAAAAGGTCCCCTAGTTTTTTTAGTCTTTTATATGGAAGGAACGGGGGAGAGAGAGAGAGAGAGAGAGAAAGAAATGCCTGAATAAAAATAAGGAAATATTATTTTAATGAAAGTAGGAAATGTAATGATAAATTTTTTTGAGCCAAAAATAGATAGAGCCCGAACCCCATGGTGGGGTTTTAAAGGAGGTCGGGTTCTGACAGACTGACAGGGCTGGCAGGGGCTGCCGACTGACCGAATGACCGCTGGAAAAGACTTTCTATCTGACTGACCGAACCCACCCCGACCACTGACCGACTGGGACTATTTACCCGAATGACTGTTGACTTCTGGGCTGACTGAATACTGAAAGGGCCGGGTGCCCGCTGAATAAACCGACTACGGGCTGTCTGACTTCTGACTATGTGGCTGAATGACTTTCCCCGGGCTGCCGATGACTGTCTGACTTCTGAACCCTTAAACTGACGGTTTTGGGCTTGACTGGAATATCTGGCGGACCGACCCGCCCGACCGGGGCTGACCCGGAATACCCCCTGGGCCGACCGGGGCTGGGCTGTTTGACTTTTTGAAAAAACCACTGAAATGACGAAATGTCTGATGCCGGGCTATCTTTACTGGGCTGAATTAAAACCCCGACTGACCGACTTCGGGGGGTGCCAGGGAAAGGACCCGACTATTGAATGAATGACTATCGGGCTACCGACCTATCTGACTGACCCGGGCCCCGCTGACTTCTGGGAATTTACTGCTACCTTTTTGACTGGGCCGACTTTTACTGCTAACCCCGGTCTGTCTGGGCTATCGGGCTGTCTGAATGACTGGCTACTTGGGGCCGAATGACTGAATGACAGGGCTAAAAAGGGCTGACCGATTTACGGGCTGAACTGGGCTATCGACTTCTGACCCACAGGGCTATCTGGGCTGGCCGATGCACTGACCCGACTTCTGACTGACCGAATGTTTTAAGAAGGGGCGGAATGGAAGACCCCGCCATAAAATTTTTTCTACCCTCTTTTGAACCTGCTGCCACCCCACAAACCCCCCGACTGAAACTGACGGACTATCTGACCGAAAGGTATTTACCCCTTCTTTCTATCTGACTGGGCCAATGCTATCTGAATGAACCGACTGAAAGGGCGGACTCTTTGGGCTTTTTCTGGGAAAATTCCCGGCTTTCCCGGCCTTTTCTGACGAAGACCCATCTTTTAATGACAAGACTGACCCAACGGGCCGCTGACTTGCTGGACTGACTGGGGCTGCTGACGCCTGACTATCTGACTGATGACTGGTGACTGACCCGACTATCTGACCCTGGGCCGACCGGGCTGGGCTTCGGGCACTGAACTATCTGACTGAAAAACGGGCTGAAGGACTGATCTTTCTGACCTGACCATTGACGGGGCGACTGACTGACCCCAAAGCTGTCTGACGACTGTTATCTTACTGACTTTACTATTTTGATGCCCAATGACTGGGAACTGGTGACCGGCTGAATAAATGACTTCTGGACTATCTGAACCGAAAAGACTATCGGGTGACCGAAGGCTGACTTAACTTCGACTTCTGGAAAGTTACGACTAAATGACTATCTGAATGCCGACACCCACCCGCCCCCCTGACGGGCCGGTTTTGGGCTACTGAAATGAACTGTTATGGGCTTTCTGTGACCCCCACGAAGGGGCCGGGGGATGACTTCTGGGGCCCAACTGAACCCCCGGGCTGCTACTTTAAAAACCCCCCCCGACATCCCGGGCTGGCCCACTGTCTGAACCGGATGAATATGACCGTCTTTACTATTTTTGACTGACCTGAGGCTGAAGGACTTCTGACTTTTGACCGCTGACTGCTATGGACTGAAAACCGACGGACCCCGGGCTGACTGACTTCGACTGAACGAACTTTTTGGACTTTACTGACTGATTTACTGGAAATTTCTGAAAAAGAAAGACATCTGACTAAAACCGACTGATGACTGGACTACCCCGGGCTGTTCTTCTGACTTTTCTGGACTGGCTAAAAAGAATTGGGAACTGACCCAACCAAACCCGCCCGAAGATGGGTGCTGAAGCTTTTTAAACTGCCCGACCCCGACTACTGACTGGTTTAACGTCCTTTCTTATGACTGACTGACGAAATCTGACATCGGGCTGCTGACTCTGGCTGCTGAACTAAAATTTGATGCACTGCCTTTTACTATTGATGACCGGCTGACTTTACGTCTGACTATTGACTTGGGGCGGAAAGACTGACCGACGGGGCCGACTGGGCTTATGGGGAAATGAGCGGCTGACGACTTTCTGAAAGAAGAAAGCTGACCTGTTTTGAAAGACGGACTGACGACTTCTACGACTTGGGGCTGAAGACTGGGTGCTGAATACGGGAAAGGAAAGGGCGGTCTATCTGCTGACGACTGGGCGGGCTGGAACCCAAAGCTGAAAAATTTTGCGGACTGTTTTTGGGCTTTTTCTGACTGTATGGAAGGGGAAATTTTATCCGGGGTTTTCATCCCGTTGTTTTACAACTTAAACCATTCCTGCTGGGGCTAAATTTGAATCCTGGAGGCCGCTTTATAAAAATTCGGTTTTTCTAAATTGGATTATATTTCTACCCGAAAGCTTTTCTGATTAAAAGGGGGAAAAAAAAAAAAAAAAAAAAAAAAAAAAAAAAAAAAAAAAAAAAAAACAGGTAAAGTTCTAGTATTTAAGGTTTTTTATTATAGGCCCAGTTATTTAAAAGGGGGGGTTTTATAATTTTAAGGGGCGAGTAAAAATTTAAGGGGGGGGAAAAAAAATTTGTCTAGTTTTTTTAGTGGTTTTTTTGATATTTGTTCTTTTTTTTAATGAACTGCACTGACTGACTGACTACGACTGACTCTATCTGCTGACACTGACCGAGCTGACTGTCTGACTATGACTGACTACTATCTGTCTGACTGACTCTGACTGTTACTGCCGTGACTTCTGACTATCTGACTTACTGTACATCGACTGTTGACTGACTCTTCTACTACGGACTGACTGTCTCACTGACTAGCTGATGACCACGCTGACTACTATCTACTCACTGTCTGACTATTTGACTGTCTGACAGACTTACCGACTGACCTGACTGACTGTCTGACTATCTGACTGTGTGACTGACTATCTGACTGACTGACTGACTGACTGACTGACTATCTGACTATCTGACTGACTGACTGACTGACTGACTGACTGTCTAACTATCTGACTGCGTGACTGACTATTTGACTATCTGACTGACTGTCTGATTGACTGACTGTCTGACTATATGACTGTCTGACAGACCGACCGACTGACCGACAGACTGACTGACTTACTGTCTGACAGACTGACCGACTGTCTGACAGACTGTCTGACAGACAGACTGTCTGACAGACTGTCTGAAAGACTGACTGACAGACTCTCTGACTGACTGACTGACTGACTGACTGACTGACTGACTGACTGACTGACTGACTGACTGACTGACTGACTGACTGACCGACTGACCGACCGACTGACCAACTATCTGTCTGACTGTCTGACTATCTGACTGTCTGACTGTATCAGGAAGGGAATTGTTCAGTCCGGGCTTTGCAGTACCCAGTTGTCTTTATCAATCTGGAAACCAGTTCCTGCATGGACAATAAAGGTTCTGCAAGTCCTGTGTAGGCCTGCTTGCACATAAACAATACAGGTTTAGCTAACTTAGTATTAGTATTATCTAGCCTAGTATTAGCTTTTACATAGTCTAATATTAGTGTTATACAGTAAAGTCTAGTATTAGTGTTATATAGTCTAGTATTAGTGTTATATAGTCCTAGTATTAGTGGTTATATAGTCTAGTATTAGTGTTATGATAGTCTAGTATTAGTGTTATATAGTCTAGTATGATGTTATATAGTCTAGTGGTTAGTGTTATGTAGTCTAGTATTAGTGTTATCTAGTCTAGTGTTAGTGTTTTATATAGTCTAGTATAGTGTTATATAGTCTAGTATTAGTGTTATATAGTCTAGTCTTAGTGTTTATAGTCTAGTATTATGTTATATAGCCTAGTATTAGTGTTATATAGTCTAGTATTAGTGTTATATAGTCTAGTATTAGTGTTATAATGTCTAGTATAGTGTTATATAGTCTAGTATTAGTGTTATATAGTCTAGTATTAGTGTTATATAGTCCTAGTGTTAGTGTTATATAGTCTAGTATTAGTGTTATATAGTTCTAGTATTAGTGTTATATAGTCTAGTATTAGTGTTATATAGTCTAGCATTAGTGTTATATAGTCTAGTGTTAGTGTTATATAGTCTAGTATTAGTGTTATATAGTCTAGTATTAGTGTTATATAGTCTAGTGTTAGTGTTATATGTCTAGTGTTAGTGTTATATAGTCTAGTTTAGTGTTTATAAGTCTAGTATTAGTGTTATATAGTCTAGTATTAGTGTTATATAGTCTTAGTATTAGTGTTATATCGTCTAGTATTAGTGTTATATAGTCTAGTGTTGTATTAGTGTTTATAGTCTAGTATTAGTGTTATATAGTCTAGTATTAGTGTTATATAGTCTAGTATTAGTGTTATATAGTCTAGTATTAGTGTTATATAGTCTAGTATTAGTGTTATCTAGTCTAGTATTAGTGTTATATAGTCTAGTATTAGTGTTATATAGTCTAGTATTAGTGTTATATAGTCTAGTATTAGTGTTATATAGTCTAGTATTAGTGTTATATAGTCTAGTAGTAGTGTTATATACTCTAGTGTTAGTATTAGTGTTTATATAGTCTAGTATTAGTGTTATATAGTCTAGTGTTAGTGTTATATAGTCTAGTGTTTAGTGTATATAGTCTAGGTAGTTAGTGTTATAGAGTCTAGTATTAGTGTTATATAGTCTAGTAGTTAGTGTTATATAGTCTAGTAGTTAGTGTTATATAGTCTAGTATTAGTGTTTATATAGTCTAGTGTAGTGTTATATAGTCTAGTGTTAGTGTTATATAGTCTAGTATTAGTGTTATATAGTCTAGTATTAGTGTTATATAGTCTAGTGTTAGTATTAGTGTTATATAGTCTAGTATTAGTGTTATATAGTCTAGTGTTAGTGTTATATAGTCTAGTGTTAGTGTTATATAGTCTAGTATTAGTGTTATATAGTCTAGTATTAGTGTTATATAGTCTAGTGTTAGTGTTATATAGTCTAGTGTTAGTGTTATATAGTCTAGTATTAGTGTTATATAGTCTAGTAGTTAGTGTTATATAGTCTAGTGTTAGTGTTGATATAGTCTAGTGTTAGTGTTATATAGTCTAGTGTTAGTGTTATATAGTCTATGTATTAGTGTTATATAGTCTAGTGTTAGTTAGGTATAGTAGTCTAGTGTTAGTGTTATATAGTCTAGTATTAGTGTTATTATTAGTCTAGTATTTAGTGTTATCTAGGTCTATATAGTGTTATATAGTTTAGTGTTAGTGTTATATAGTCTAGTATTTAGTGTTATATAGTCTAGTGTTAGTGTTATATGTCTAGCATTAGTGTTATATAGTCTAGTATTAGTGTTATATAGTCTAGTATTAGTGGTATATAAGTCTAGATTAGTGTTATATAGTCTAGTATTAGTGTTATATAGTCTAGTGTTAGTATTAGTGTTATATAGTCTAGTATTGTGTTATATAGTCTAGTATTAGTGTATATAGTCTAGTATTAGTGTTATATAGTCTAGTATTAGTGTTATATAGTCTAGTGTTAGTATTAGGTGTTATATAGTCTAGTATTAGTGTTATTGTCTAGTATTAGTGTTATATAGTCTAGTATTAGTGTTATATATAGTCTAGTATTAGTGTTATATAGTCTAGTATTAGCTTTATATAGTTTAGTATTAGTGTTATATAGTCTAGTATTAGTGTTATATAGTCTAGTATTAGTGTTATATAGTCTAGTATTAGTGTTATATAGTCTAGTGTTAGTGTTATATAGTCTAGTGTTAGTGTTATATAGTCTAGTGTTAGTGTTATATAGTCTAGTATTAGTGTTATATAGTCTAGTGTTAGTATTAGTGTTATATAGTCTAGTGTTAGTGTTATATGTCTAGTATTAGTGTTATATGTCTAGTATTAGTGTTATATAGTCTAGTGTTAGGTATATAGTCTAGTATTAGTGTTATATAGTCTAGTGTTAGTGTTATATAGTCTAGTGTTAGTGTTATATAGTCTAGTATTAGTGTTATATAGTCTAGTGTTAGTGTTATAATTAGTCTAGGTAAATTAGTGTTTGTTATATAGTCTAGTTTAGTGTTATATAGTCTAGTGTTAGTGTTATATAGTCTAGTGTTAGTGTTATATAGTCTAGTATTAGTGTTATATAGTCTAGTATTAGTGTTATATAGTCTAGTATTAGTGTTATATAGTCTAGTATTAGTGTTATATAGTCTAGTGTTAGTGTTATATATTCTAGTATTAGTGTTATATAGTCTAGTATTAGTGTTATATAGTCTAGTGTTAGTGTTATATAGTCTAGTGTTAGTGTTATATAGTCTAGTATTAGTGTTATATAGTCTAGTGTTAGTGTTATATAGTCTAGTATTAGTGTTATATAGTCTAGTGTTAGTGTTATATAGTCTAGTATTAGTGTTATATAGTCTAGTGTTAGTGTTAGTGTTATATAGTCTAGTGTTAGTGTTATATAGTCTAGTGTTAGTGTTATATAGTCTAGTGTTAGTGTTATATAGTCTAGTATTAGTGTTATATAGTCTAGTATTAGTGTTATATATTTCTAGTATTAGTGTTATATAGTCTAGTATTAGTGTTATATAGTCTAGTGTTAGTGTTATATAGTCTAGTATTAGTGTTATATAGTCTAGTGTTAGTGTTATATAGTCTAGTATTAGTGTTATATAGTCTAGTGTTAGTGTTATATAGTCTAGTATTAGTGTTATATAGTCTAGTATTAGTGTTATATATTCTAGTATTAGTGTTATATAGTCTAGTATTAGTGTTATATAGTCTAGTGTTAGTGTTATATAGTCTAGTATTAGTGTTATATAGTCTAGTGTTAGTATTAGTGTTATATAGTCTAGTATTAGTGTTATATAGTCTAGTGTTAGTGTTATATAGTCTAGTATTAGTGTTATATAGTCTAGTATTAGTGTTATATAGTCTAGTGTTAGGTTTATAGTCTAGTATTAGTGTTATATAGTCTAGTATTAGTGTTATATAGTCTAGTATTAGTGTTATATAGTCTAGTGTTAGTATTAGTGTTATATAGTCTAGTGTTAGTGTTATATAGTCTAGTATTAGTGTTATATAGTCTAGTATTAGTGTTATATAGTCTAGTGTTAGTGTTATATAGTCTAGTATTAGTGTTATATAGTCTAGTATTAGTGTTATATAGTCTAGTATTAGTGTTATATAGTCTAGTGTTAGTATTAGTGTTATATAGTCTAGTATTAGTGTTATATAGTCTAGTATTAGTGTTATATAGTCTAGTGTTAGTATTAGTGTTATATAGTCTAGTATTAGTGTTATATAGTCTAGCATTAGTGTTATATAGTCTAGCATTAGTGTTATATAGTCTAGTGTTAGTGTTATATAGTCTAGTATTAGTGTTATATAGTCTAGTGTTAGTGTTATATAGTCTAGTATTAGTGTTATATAGTCTAGTATTAGTGTTATATAGTCTAGTGTTAGTGTTATATAGTCTAGTATTAGTGTTATATAGTCTAGTGTTAGTATTAGTGTTATATAGTCTAGTGTTAGTGTTATATAGTCTAGTGTTAGTGTTATATAGTCTAGTATTAGTGTTATATAGTCTAGTGTTAGTGTTATATAGTCTAGTATTAGTGTTATATAGTCTAGTGTTAGTATTAGTGTTATATAGTCTAGTGTTAGTGTTATATAGTCTAGTGTTAGTGTTATATAGTCTAGTATTAGTGTTATATAGTCTAGTATTAGTGTTATTAGTCTAGTATTAGTGTTATATAGTCTAGTATTAGTGTTATATAGTCTAGTATTAGTGTTATATAGTCTAGTATTAGTGTTATATAGTCTAGCATTAGTGTTATATAGTCTAGTGTTAGTGTATATAGTCTAGTATTAGTGTTATATAGTCTGTATTAGTGTTATATAGTCTAGTGTTAGTGTTATATAGTCTAGTATTAGTGTTATATAGTCTAGTGTTAGTATTAGTGTTATATAGTCTAGTGTTAGTGTTATATAGTCTAGTGTTAGTATTAGTGTTATATAGTCTAGTATTAGTGTTATATAGTCTAGTATTAGTGTTATATAGTCTAGTATTAGTGTTATATAGTCTAGTATTAGTGTTATATAGTCTAGTGTTAGTGTTATATAGTCTAGTATTAGTGTTATATAGTCTAGTATTAGTGTTATATAGTCTAGTGTTAGTGTTATATAGTCTAGTATTAGTGTTATATAGTCTAGTATTAGTGTTATATAGTCTAGTGTTAGTGTTATATGTCTAGTATTAGTGTTATATAGTCTAGTGTTAGTGTTATATAGTCTAGTATTAGTGGTTATATGTCTAGTGTTAGTGTTATATAGTCTAGTATTAGTGTTATATAGTCTAGTGTTAGTGTTATATAGTCTAGTATTAGTGTTTATATAGTCTAGTATTAGTGTTATATATCTAGTATTAGTTTATAGTGTCTAGTATTAGTGTTATATAGTCTAGTATTAGTGTTATATAGTCTAGTATTAGTGTTATATAGCTAGTATTAGTGTTATATAGTCTAGTATTAGTGTTATAATAGTCTAGTGTTAGTGTTAGTGTAAGTATTAGTGTTATATAGTCTAGTGTTAGTATTAGTGTTATATAGTCTAGTGTTAGTGTTAGCTAGCCTAGCAGTGACATCTCTATAGGGCTAGAGATCCGGTTCAGATCTGTCTGTCTCTCCTAAGCATGTCAAGCCACTGCTCCTCTCTCTCTCTTCTCTCTTGCTCTCTCTCTCTCTCTCTCTCTCTCTCTCTCTGTGTGTATGTGTGTCCATGTCAACCCAATGGGATACCTGTTTGTGTATGTCTGTCAGCTCTCTGTTTGTGTAAAAGCTTCAAGTCTCTATTTCTTCCTTTTTTAAGACAACGTGAAGTCAAGTCTGTTTCACCAGAAGTTTATCAGTTTGTTTAAACAGCTCAGACTTGTATTTCTTTGTGTCGCGACATCTGTCATCGAGCGGTTGGCGTTCATGGTTGAAGTCTATGTTTCTCTGTAAAACAGTCTGGTCTATCAGCTATCTGTCTGTCTGTCTGGGTAGAACGTCCAGGACGGTGAGATTCTGACGCATTTCACAGGCAGCCTGATTGATTCCTTCTCTTGTTTTCTGTCTCCTCCTTCTCCCCCTCCTCCCCCTTTCCTCCTCTCCCTCTCCCCCTCCCCTCCTCTCTCCCCACCAGTCTTCAGAACCCACCAGGAGGAAAGGCATTCCGGGTGTTTGCTGTGATCTGAGTGTTCCATGTTCTGACTGAGTGTTCCATGTTCTGACTGAGTGTTCCATGTTCTGACTGAGTGTTCCATGTTCTGACTGAGTGTTCCATGTTCTGACTGAGTGTTCCATGTTCTGACTGAGTGTTCCGTGTTCTGACTGAGTGTTCCATCTTCTGACTGAGTGTTCCATGTTCTGCCTGAGTGTTCCGTGTTCTGACTGAGTGTTCCATGTTCTGACTGAGTGTTCCGTGTTCTGACTGAGTGTTCCGTGTTTTGACTGAGTGTTCCATGTTCTGACTGAGTGTTCCGTGTTTTGACTGAGTGTTCCATGTTCTGACTGAGTGTTCCATGTTCTGACTGAGTGTTCCGTGTTCTGACTGAGTGTTCCATGTTCTGACTGAGTGTTCCGTGTTCTGACTGAGTGTTCCGTGTTCTGACTGAGTGTTCCATGTTCTGACTGAGTGTTCCATGTTCTGACTGAGTGTTCCGTGTTTTGACTGAGTGTTCCATGTTCTGACTGAGTGTTCCGTGTTTTGACTGAGTGTTCCATGTTCTGACTGAGTGTTCCATGTTCTGACTGAGTGTTCCGTGTTCTGAGAACAGGGGTTCCATCTTTCCTCTCTCACCAAACACATAATCACTCATCTCTGCTGTCTGTACCAGAAAATGACTGAAACACTTTTCTGGCCTTTTCACTACCCACGAGGTCAGAAGGCGTCTCCACGGAAACTAAAGAAAATGGACATAAACAAACACAGGTACGGGCAGCACTGACTTAAGAGAGACGGCAGAGAGGAAGGTTGATGCTCAGTGCAGTAACGTTTCAATGTTTTAATGTTGTCTGGTTCATTTTATAAACAGTATATATTTGACATAATTGCAAGCAGTACTTTATACTGTACAGTGGAATATATATATATATATATATATATATATATATATATATATATACACATACATACATACATACAGTACCAGTCAAAAGTTTGGACACACCTTCTCATTTAAGGGTTTTTCTTTATTTGTACTATTTTCTACATTGTAGAATAATAGTGAAGACATCAAAACTATGAAATGACACATATGGAATCATGCAGTAACCGAAAAAGTTTTTAAACAAATCAAAACATATTTTAGATTTTAGATTCTTCAAAGTTGGCACCCTTTGCCTTGATTACAGCTTTGCACACTCTTGGCATTCTCTCAACCAGCTTGATGAGAAATGCTTTTCCAACAGTCTAGAAGGAGTTCCCACATATGCTGAGCAATTGTTGGTGGCTTTTCCTTCACTCTACGGTCCAACTGTCACGGATTCAGCCGAGGCTGCCCCTCCTCCTTGCTCGGGAAGGCTTCGGCATTCGTCGTCAACGGAGTACTAGCTGCTACCGATCTATGTTTCTGTGTTCTACTTGTTTTGTCTTTATTGTTCACACCTGGTTCCCATTATGTATTGATCACTTCCCTATTTAACCCTCTGGCTCCCACTGAGTTTTGTGCGTGTTTGTTCATGTTTGGTTGTCGTCTGGTGAGCGGGTTTGTTTCCTCCCTGCGTGGAGGTTATGTTATTTACGTTACCTACGAGTAAAGTACGTTTTCGATTAGATCTGTGTCCTGCGCCTGACATCGTCCTACCACATCACACTGACCTCCTGACACCAACTCATCCCAAACCATCTCAATTGGGTTGAGGTCGGGTGATTTTTGAGGCCAGGTCATCTGATGCAGCACTCCATCACTCTCCTTGGTCAAATAGCCCTTACACAGCCTGGAGGTGTGTTGGGTCATTGTCCTGTTGAAAAACAAATGATAGTCCCACTAAGCCCAAACCAGATGAGCACACACCATCACACCTCATCCTCCATGTTTCACGTGGGAAACCACACATGCAGAGATCATCCGTTCACCTACTCTGTGTCTCACAAAGACATGGCAGTTGAAACCAAAAATGAAACCAAAAATGTCAAATTTAGACTAATCAGAAAAAAGGACACATTTCCACCGGTCTAATGTCCATTGCTCGTGTTTCTTGGCCCAAGCAAGTCTCTTCTTATTATTGGTGTCCTTTAGTAGTGGTTTCTTTGCAGCAATTCGACCATGAAGGCCTGATTCACACAGTCCCCTCTGAACAGTTGATGTTGAGATGTGTCTGTTACTTGAACTCTGTGAAGCATTTATTTGGGCTGCAATTTCTGAGGCTGGTAACTCTAATGAACTTATCCTCTGCAGCAGAGGTAACTCTGGTTCTTCCATTCCTGTGGCAGTCCTCATTACTTAAAGTAATGATGGACTGTCATTTCTCTTTGCTTTTTTTGCTATAATATGGACTTGGTCTTTTACCAAATAAGGCTATCTTCTGTATACCCCCCTACATTTTAGTCATTTGCAGACGCTCTTATCCAGAGCAACTTACAGTTAGTGAGTGCATACACTTTTCATACTGGCCCCCCGTGGGAATCGAACCCACAACCCTGGCGTTGCGAGCGCCATGCTCTACCAACTGAGCTACAGGAGGCCAGTATACTGTATGTATACCTTGTCACAACACAACCGATTGGCTCAAACGCATTAAGAAGGAAATAAATTGCACAAATTAACGTTTAACAAGGCACACCTGTTAATTGAAATGCATTCCAGGTGACTACCTCATGAAGCTGGTTGAGAGAATGCCAAGAGCATGCAAAGCCGTCATCTAGGCAAAGGGTGGCTATTTGAAGAATCTCAAATATAAAACATATTTTGATTTGTTTAACACTTTTTTGGGGGGTTACTACAATATTATTCTACAATGTAAAAAATAGTAAAAAGAAAGAAAAACCGTTGAATGAGTAGGTTTGTCCAAACTTTTGACTGGTACTTTATATATATATGTCTCTGTGGTGTAGTTTGTTTTGTTGTTATTGTCTTGCCTGTAGAACTGAACTAATATCCAGAATTACATCAACAGAATAGAACATATAGATAACAACGTACATGTTAGCACTTAAAGGATATCATTATTTTATACATTAGTGTAATATTATGTCACATTGGACCTGCTTCTGTCTGACCTATGTTGACCTATGACCTTGTTATTATAGGTGCTGTGGAATAATGCTTTACCTGTGTTTTTCTTTTTGTGTGTGGTTAGTTTACTTTTCTAAACAACATAAGTATTATTTTCCTTGTGCATTCTGTTTTTATATCAGTGGTATTAAGGGGTAAATCAAGGAATGCTGCTATGTTTGTTTTTAATATGTTATAATATTCCAATAGAGATGTTATGGTTGTGTTCGGTTACGGTTATGGTTAGGGTTATGGTTAGGGTTATGGTTAGGGTTATGGTTAGGGTTATGGTTATGGTTAGGGTTATGGTTAGGGTTATGGTTAGGGTTATGGTTAGGGTTATGTTATGGCTTGGGCCCTGTGTTTTGCGCAATGATGTGACATAGCAAGATTATATAATGTACAGTATCAGTCAAAAGTTTTGGACACACCTACTCATTCCAGGGTTTTTCTTTATTTTGACTATTTTTTACATTGTAGAATAATAGTGAAGACATCAAAACTACGAAATAACACATATTGGAATCATGTAGGAAAATAAAAATGGTAACCATAAAGAAAAACCCTTGAATGTGTAGGTGTGTCCAATCTTTTGACTGGTACTGTATATTGATCAAAAATATGAACGCAACATGTAAAGCTGACGGTCCTATGTTTCATGAGCTGAAATAAAAGATCCCAGAAATGTTCCACACTCACAAAAAATTGATTTCTCTCAAATTGTCCTCCTTTGCCAAAATAATCCATCCACTTGACAGGTGTGGCATATCAAGAAGCTGATTAAACAGCATGATCATTACACAGGTGTATCTTGTGCTGGGTACAGTAAAAGGCCACTGTAAAATATGCAGTTTTGACACACAACACAATGCCACAGATGTTTCATGCAGATGACTGCAGGAATGTCCACCAGAGCTGTTGCCAGAGAATTGAATGTTAACTTCTCTACCATAAGCCACCTCCAACGTCGTTTTAGAGAATTTGTCAGTACGCCCAACCGGCCTCACAACCGCAGACCACGTGTAACCACGGTAACCACGCCAGCCCAGGACCTCCACATCCGGCTTCTTCACCTGCGGGACGGTCTGAGACGAGCCACCAGGACAGCTGATGAAACTGTGGGTTTACACAACCGAAGAATTTATGCACAAACTGTCAGAAACCGTCTCACGGAAGCTCATCTGCGAGCTCGTCGTCCTCACCAGGGTCTTGACCTGACCGCAGTTTTGGTGTCTTAACCGACTTCAGTAGGCAAATGCTCATCTTCGATGGCGACTGGCATGCTGGAGAAGTGTGCTCTTCACGGATGAATCCCGGTTTCAACTGTACCGGGCAGATGGCAGACAGCGTGTATGGCGTCGTGTGGGCAAGCGGTTTGCTGACGTCAATGTTGTGAACAGAGCGCCCCATGGTGGCCGTGTGGTAAGCTGCAGACAACAAACACAATTTTATCGAACGCACAGAGATATCGTGACGAGATCCTGAGGCCCATTGTTGTGCCATCCATTGGCTGCCATCACCTCATGTTTCAGCATGATAATGCACGGCCCCATGGCGCATGGATCTGTACACAATTCCTGGAAGCTGAACATTTCCCCATTTCTTCTATGGCCTAAATACAATGTCAACCATTGAGCATGTTTGGGATTCTTCACACAGCCATTGAAGAGGAGTGGGACAACATTCAACAGGCCACAATCAACAGCCTGATCAACTCTATGTGAAGGAGATGTTTCGCGATGCATGAGACAAATGGTGGTCAAACCAGGTACTGACTGATTTTCTAATCCACGACCCTACCCTTTTTGTAAGGTATTTTTGACCAACAGATGCATATAATAATAAGCCATTTAGCAGACGCTTTTATCCAAAGCGACTTACAGTCATGTGTGCATACATTTTTACGTATGGGTGGTCCCGGGGTTCGAACCCACTACCCTGGCGTTACAAGCACCATGCTCTACCATGCTCTACCAATTGAGCTACAGACTATTTGTATTCCCAGTAATTTTAAATCCATAGATTAGGGCCTAAATAATTAATTTCAATTGACTGATTTCCTTTATATGAACTGTACCTCAGTAAAATCATTAAAATTGTTGCATGTTGCATTTATATTTTTGTTCAGTGTATTTTAAGCCTTATCCAGAAAGGAGAATTACACAAAAGCATGAAAACATAAAATCACTGGACCATAAAAAAAAACAGGCCGTTTGAATAAAGGTTCAAATCCAGTTAATGTCACATGACTGTGCAAAACACGGGGCACCACTTAGTTAAGTTGTGATTGATTTAGATAGTGTTGATCATATGTTGATGTTACCATCTGGGTCGGGAAGTAGACCAAGAGAACAGAACAGCTCTTATCATTCTTCATTCACACTCTGAACACACACACACACACACACACACACACACACACTTCTCACACCCCACGTCTCAAAAGCAAAACACACACTCTGATTAACTATTAAAGGGTTCAACCCTTCAAATCTACGTCTGTCTTACATTTTTTAGACCTCAAACCAAACTGTCAGAATAGCAGACACACTTTCATTAGTGTAGAATAAGGCTTCAAAAATAGACATATCATCTATAGAAATGTCTTGGAACCGCTAAGCCTGGCAATTTGACTGGTAAACTCATGGGTACATTCTATATTCTATTTCTATGGCTAACAACGACATATGGTCATAGTAAATATATCAGTTAAGGCCACATCCAGGTCTTAACATATATCATGCATTAATGTACAGTATACTAATATGTCTATGAAGAAGATATGTGGTGGGTTACATGGGGAGGCTGAGCCCCAACATGTTTATTTATATGAAAGAGTTCTGCTTTTTATTCAAGGTGCTCTAGTTTCAACGTACATAATATTGAAAATACCGTAATGAATTTTTTTTTTGCATTGCTTCCCAAAATAGCACCATATTCCATATATAGTAGGTCCTGGTCAAAAATGGTGCACAATATACCGTTTCTATGTTGTCCCTCTCATAAATCTATGGTCCCTGTACGATACATGTATTCTGCCCTACCAAGCAAAAGAACAGTAACCGCTCATAGAGTGAAACTGAGATAAAAATCTCTTCAAAGTTGTTTTATTGTCCAGCCAAAATGAATTGTAGTCAGAGATGTGGTTATCTGTTGTCTTACTGTGAGGTCATTTTTTATTCATATTGACCTCTGACCTCTGACATGACCTTTGACCCTAGAGGGCAGTTACTAATTTCTTGCTTGGTACACCCACTGGAATACGTTTCCATTACAATTTTTTTTGTTTGTTTACACAAACTTGTGTTAGTAACATTTCATTTGTATGTGGCTGTCAGTGTGATATAGTTTGATACTTGTATCAGCGAAGAACAGTAGATAGTACCCTGCAGCCCAAAGCTCAGTGAAACCAAGGTAACGTGAGTGATGCCAGGTGCTGCCTTTTACCTTGGTTTCACTGTAACTCTTTGCGGTTTTCTGCAAACATGACCCCCACCATTTTCTCCATAACACAACACAATGGAGGCAGGATATTTGTCCACATGATAAAGCATGTATTTAATGTATAAAACGATTCAATAACTCATTTTTTGACCCAAATGTGCAGTCACTCCTCTTTTGCTTGGTAGAGCAGTATATTCCCTAACTCAAATTGTTAGAGAAAATCTGTTGTTTTTTGCAATAAAACATTTCAACCCTAGAGCCACATGTATTTGTTATTTAATACCTTAAATATGATATATCTTCTTAAGGTATACTGTATATCCTGCATGCTAATGTTTAGAATAGTCCGGTTTCCCAGATGCTGTACCAACACAGTGGCCTTGTGGTTAAGTGTCCACCCTGAGATTGGAAGGTTGGGAGTTCGATCGCAGGCTGATTCACACCAAAGACTATAAAAATGGAACCTGATGTGTCTCTCAAAATCAAATCAAATATTATTGGTCACATGCGTTGAATACAACAGATGTAGAATTTACAGTGAAATGCTTAATTCCAAGCCCATTGCCAACAATGCAGAGCTAGAAAGAAAGAAAAACATTGGCTAAAAAAAGGAAATGGTAACACAATAACTTGGCTATATACAAGGAGTACCAGTACCAAGTCAATGTGCAGAGGAACGAGGTAGTTGAGGTCTCTGCTTGGCACTCAGAATTTAAGGAGATAGATCGGAGGTAAGGCCCTGCAAAAGACTAGCGTCCTGTCCAGGGGGTGTACTGGTACATCAAGCTGTCTCACTACAGAAACAGGAGATAGACTAGTGTCCTGTCCAGGGGGTGTACTGGTACATCAAGCTGCCTCACTATAGAAACAGGAGATATACTAGTGTCCTGTCCAGGGGGTGTCCTGGTACATCAAGCTGTCTCACTACAGAAACAGGAGATAGACTAGTGTCCTGTCCAGGGGGTGTACTGTACATCAAGCTGCCTCACTATAGAAACAGGAGATATACTAGTGTCCTGTCCAGGGGGTGTACTGGTACATCAAGCTGTCTCACTACAGAAACAGGAGATAGACTAGTGTCCTGTCCAGGGTCTGTCACTACATCAAGCTGCCTCACTACAGAAACAGGAGATAGACTAGTGTCCTGTCCAGGGGGTGTACTGGTACATCAAGCTGCCTCACTACAGAAACAGGAGATAGACTAGTGTCCTGTCCAGGGTCTGTCACTACATCAAGCTGCCTCACACAAGCCAAGGCTACTTACTTTAGTTATCTCATGCTGGAATGGGTCCTAGGTTGCACAATGCAATATCCCGCCAAGCCAGGCTCCCTTCACCCTTGAGAAATTATAAAGTAACACATCCCTGTATAGCCACATTAATGATGTATTTGTGGCTCTCACACTTATTGGGAAGTCCATTTGATATTTCCCTGTTTTATAATTAAGAAAGGTATGTTTCTAACTAACTATTTATTTATTTGATCACATTCCCAGTGGGTCAGAAGTTTACATACACTCAATTAGTATTTGGTAGCATTGCCATTAAATTGTTTAACTTGGGTCAAACATTTCGGGTAGCCCTCCACAAGCTTCCCACAATAAATTGGGTGAATTTTGGCCCATTCCTCCTGACAGAGCTGGTGTAACTGAGTCAGGTATGTAGGCCTCCTTGCTCGCACACGCTTTTTCAGTTCTGACGACAAACTTTCTATAGGATTGAGGTCATGGCTTTGTGATGGCCACTCCAATACCTTGACTTTGTTGTCCTTAAGCCATTTTGCCACAACTTTGGAAGTATGTTTGGGGTCATTGTCCATTTGGAAGACCCATTTGCGTCCAAGCTTTAACTTCCTGACTGATGTCTCAAATCAATTCAAATCAAATTGTATTTGCCACATGCGCCGAATACAACAGGTGTAGACATTACAGTGAAATGCTTACTTACAAGCCCTTAACCAACAATGCATTTTTTAAATATTTTTTTTCATGTATTTTTTAAGTGTTAAGTAAAAAAAATAAAAGCAAATAACTAAAGAGCAGCAGTAAAATAAAATAACAGTAGGGAGGCTATATACAGGGGGTACCGGTGCAGAGTCAATGTGCGGGGGCACCGGCTAGTTGAAGTAATATGTACATGTGGGTAGAGTTAAAGTGACTATGCATAAATAATAAACAGAGTAGCAGCAGCGTAAATGAGGGGGCAGTGCAAATAGTCCGGGTAGCATTATTAGCTGTTCAGGAGTTATGGCTTGGGGGTTGAAGCTGTTGAGAAGCCTTTTGGACCTAGACTTGAGATGTTGCTTCAATATATCCACATAATTTTCCTTCCTCATGATGCCATCTACTTTGTGAAGTGTACCAGTCCCTCCTGCAGCAAAGCACCCCCACAGCATGATGCTGCCACCCCCGTGCTTCACGGTTGGGATGGTGTTCTTCGGCTTGCAAGCGTCCCCTTTTTTCTCCAAACATAACGATGGTCATTTGGGCCAAACAGATATATTTTTAATTCATCAGACCAGAGGACATTTCTTCAAAAAGTACAATCTTTGTCCCCATGTGCAGTTGTAAACCGTAGTCTGGCTTTATAAAAATTACTTGTGTCATGCACAAAGTAGATGTCCTAACCGACTTGCCAAAACTATAGTTTGTTAACAAGAAATTTGTGGAGTGGTTGAAAAACGAATTTTAATGAGTGTATGTAAACTTCCGACTTCAACTGTAGGTAATAGGATGCCATTTGGGGCAATACAACCATAGAAAATATCTGTTACATTTATAAATTAACAGTTTTATTGTCACCTACAATGGATAGGTTCAGTGAAATGTGTCGTTTTACTACTGGCTACTGCTGTAGCACCAGGTTTGGTGAAAACCAACTATTCTAAACGACTTTAGCGCCTGTTGGACTGGTGGGAAATGGGTTAAACAGTCAATAAAACTTGTTAGGGTGTTATTGTAAACTAGGGAGAAGAGAATGCATACGTCAAGGTCCATACAGCCACTGAGACAAACTGACCCACAGGACTATATGTTAAACCACTTAGTTAGGGATAAGAGGGGGGAGGGGGGGGGGGGGGGGGGGGGGGGGGGATTGACAGAAGCAGGGAGAGAAAAGGAGAGAGAGAGAGAGAGAGAGAGAGAGAGAGAGAGAGAGAGAGAGAGAGAACTAACTTCTGGCTGCTTTCCTGATGTCTGGAACCAGGGGCTCATCTCCCCTATCTACAAAAGTGGAGACAAATCAGACCTCAATAATAAGGGGGGAATATGCGTAAACAGCAACTTGGGAAAGGTTTTCTGTAGCATTTTGAAATCAGGAATTGTCTTCTCCCCAACCACGCACTACTGACCAATAAACACGTCCACCAAAAAAAGAGGGCAAAATCATTGCTTGCTTTATTGACTTTAAAAAAGCATTAGATTCTATTTGGCTCAAAGGTCTATTCTTCAAAATTCTCCAAAGTGGGCTTGGTGGTAAAGTGTATGACTTAATAAAATGTATGTACACAGAAAACAAGTGTGCAATAAAAATCAAAAACCAAAGAACATTATTATTTTCGCAACGTCGAGGTGTGAGACAAGGCTGCAGTTTGAGTACAAACCTTTTCAACATTTATAAAAATGAATTAGCAGACATGTTGGACAATTCTGCAGTCCCATGACTCACACTATTTGACACAGAGGTAAATACCTGCTATATGCTGATGATTTGGTTCTTCAATCACCAACCAAAGAAGGTCTTCAACAGAACCTTAACATTCTAGAGAAATATTGCCATAAATGGGCCCTGGCAGTAAAAAAACAAATAATGAAAATCATGATTTTCCAGAAGAAACCCAGATGTCAGAAACACAAATATAAATTTTTAACTTTAATACGGCAGTGAATGCACTCATAGAAAAAGCCTGCAGAGCATTGTACGCAATAAAAAATAAATTACTCAAAATCAACATCCCAATTAGAATTTGGACCAAAATATTTGACAGCGTAATCCTACCAATAGCTCTTTACAGAAGTGAGGTTTGGGGGCCACTCAATAAACTGGACATTAACATGTGGGACAAACAAAGAAAGTCCAAAGAAATACACCAACTAATGTGGGGCTTTCCAGTGGAAATGAAAATGAAAGTACAAAAAAAATCATTACAATTTTGGCTACAATTTAAAGCACTTCAAACCTAAGAGCTGACCCCAGAAAAGAGTGTCACGATCGTCTGAAGGAGCGGACCAATACGCAGCGCGTGGAGTGAACATGATGACTTTATTAATAAAGCAACCACGAAGAAAACAACAAATGACGATACGTGAAGTTCAAAATACTGATACAGACTAACAGAAACAATAACCCACAAAACAAAGGTGAAAACACACAGAATATATATGGCTCCCAATCAGAGATAACGAGCCGACAGCTGACACTCGTTACCTCCGATTGGGAGTCATTAACCAATCACCACTAAATACAAACAAAATGAAACTCACCCATCCCCAACACCACCAAATGAGATACACCCTGGCTCACATATACAAGTCCTAGAGCCAGAGTGTCACAGTACCCCCCCCTAAAGGTGCGAACTCCGGGCGCACCAACATCAGGACTAGGGGAGGGTCTGGGTGGGCGTCTGTCCATGGTGGCGGTTCTGGCCCCGGTCGTGATCCCCACCCCACCACAGTCACAACCTGCTTCGGTAGCCTCCTCCCAATGACCACCCTCCAACTAACCCCACCTGGACTAAGGGGCAACACCGGACTAAGGGGCAGCATCGGCCTAAGGGGCAGCACCGGGATAAGGGGCAGCACCGGAACAAGGGGCAGCACCGGGCTAAGGGGCAGCACCGGACTAAGGGGCCGCACCGGGCTAAGGGGCAGCACCGGACTAAGGGGGCAGCACCGGGCTAAGGGGGCAGCACCGGACTAAGGGGCCGCACCGGGCTAAGGGGCAGCACCGGACTAAGGGGCAGCACCGGGCTAAGGGGCCGCACCTGACTAGATGGCGGATCCTGGCTGGCTGGCTCTCGCGGATCCTGGCGGGACGGCTCTGGCGGATCCTGGCGGGACGGCTCTGGCGGATCCTGGCGGGACGGCTCTGGCGGATCCAGGCTGGACGGCTCTGGCGGATCCCGGCGGGACGGCTCTGGCGGATCCCGGCGGGACGGCTCTGGCGGATCCAGGCTGGACGGCTCTGGCGGATCCAGGCTGGACGGCTCTGGCGGATCCTGGCTGGACGGCTCTGGCGGATCCTGGCTGGACGGCTCTGGCGGATCCTGGCTGGACGGCTCTGGCGGATCCTGGCTGGACGGCTCTGGCGGATCCTGGCTGGACGGCTCTGGCGGATCCTGGCTGGACGACTCTGGCGGATCCTGGCTGGACGACTCTGGCGGATCCTGGCTGGACGGCTCTGGCGGATCCTGGCTGGCTGACGGATCTGGCTGCTCATGGCTGGCTGACGGATCTGGCTGCTCATGGCTGGCTGACGGATCTGGCTGCTCATGGCTGGCTGACGGGTCTGGCTGCTCATGGCTGGCTGACGGGTCTGGCTGCTCATGGCTGGCTGACGGGTCTGGCTGCTCATGGCTGGCTGACGGATCTGGCTGCTCATGGCTGGCTGACGGATCTGGCTGCTCATGGCTGGCTGACGGATCTGGCTGCTCATGGCTGGCTGACGGATCTGGCTGCTCATGGCTGGCTGACGGATCTGGCTGCTCATGGCTGGCTGACGGATCTGGCTGCTCATGGCTGGCTGACGGATCTGGCTGCTCATGGCTGGCTGACGGATCTGGCTGCTCATGGCTGGCTGACGGATCTGGCTGCTCATGGCTGGCTGACGGATCTGGCTGCTCATGGCTGGCTGACGGATCTGGCTGCTCATGGCTGGCTGACGGATCTGGCTGCTCATGGCTGGCTGACGGATCTGGCTGCTCATGGCTGGCTGACGGGTCTGGCTGCTCATGGCTGGTTGACAGATCTGGCTGCTCATGGCTGGCTGACGGATCTGGCTGCTCATGGCTGGCTGATGGTGCTGGCTGGGCGGTTGGCGGTGGAGGCGGACCCCAGCCTCGGATTGCAGTCATCACCTCCAGCAGGGCGGCTCCCATCTGCAGGAGCTGCTCTTTCTGGTCCCGAACCTGAGCTTCCAGTCTAGTATGGGCTGCGTCGGCTCCTGCTGATTCCATAGCAAGTGTATGATTCTGTCTGGCGGAAGGCTCTGGCTGATCCTGTCTGGCGGAAGGCTCTGGCTGCTCCTGTCTGGCAGAGAGCTCTAGCGGCTCCGGTCTGGCGGACGGCTCTGAAGGCTCATGGCAGACGGGCGGCTTTGCAGGCTCAGTACAGACGGGCAGTTCCTGCGGCGCTTGGCAGACGGACAGTTCAGACGGCGTTGGGCAGACGGGCAGTTCAGGCGCCGTTGGGCAGACGGGCAGTTCAGACGGCGTTGGGCAGACGGACAGTTCAGACGGCGTTGGGCAGACGGCAGACTCTGGCCGTCTGAGGCGCATCGTAGGCCTGGTGCGTGGTGTAGGAACAGGCCGGTCCGTAACGGGAACACACACCACTGGCCTTAACTGGGGATCAGGAACGGGCCGGACCGGACTGGTAACACACTTCAGTCTCTCATGCCGTGCCACAACAACTTCCCTCCTTCTACTCGCCAATGACTCCCGTACTCCGTTAGCCTTCTCTCCTTTTCTCCCTGTGGCAGCCTCCTGCTGCTCCGTCGCCCAAGCCATGTGCCCCCCCCAAAAAATTTCTTGGGGTTGCCTCTCTTCCACGGGCTTCCAGCCTCGCCTACGCGCTGCCTCCTCGTACCACCTCCTCTCGGCTTTGGCTGCCTCCAGCTCTTCACGAGGGCGGTGATATTCCTCCGGTTGTGCCCAAGGACCCTTTCCAGCCCGAATCTCCTCCCATGTCCAAAAATCCTTAGGAGGCGTCCATAACTCCTGTGTCCAGACCCTTTGCTCCTGGACGCGCTGCTTGGTCCTTTTTTGGTGGGTTATTCTGTCACGATCGTCTGAAGGAGCGGACCAATACGCAGCGCGTGGAGTGAACATGATGACTTTATTAATAAAGCAACCACGAAGAAAACAACAAATGACGATACGTGAAGTTCAAAATACTGATACAGACTAACAGAAACAATAACCCACAAAACAAAGGTGAAAACACACAGAATATATATGGCTCCCAATCAGAGATAACGAGCCGACAGCTGACACTCGTTACCTCCGATTGGGAGTCATTAACCAATCACCACTAAATACAAACAAAATGAAACTCACCCATCCCCAACACCACCAAATGAGATACACCCTGGCTCACATATACAAGTCCTAGAGCCAGAGTGTCACAAAGAGCCCTCTCAGTCAACTGGTGTTGGACCAAACCAACAAAGCTGACACCAGCACTGCTTCAAAATAAATAATTCAAATAAAGAAAATCATGAACCAATCATAGGACTCATATTTACCACATTGGAAAAACGAAACAAAATCCCAAATCCGACTAAATTGCTATTTGGCTCTAAACAGAGAATATTAATTGGCTGATTATCTCTCCTCTGTCAGAGATATGAAGCAGAGACTGATCCTTACCAAGTACAGGCTGAGTGACCACCAATTGGCAATAGAAACCGGCAGACATAAAAAGAAATGGCTACCCAAAGAGGAGCGTGTATGTGGTCACTGCACGACAGGGGAGGTAGAAACAGAGATGCACTTTCTCCTTTACTGTGATAAATATTCCTCAACAAGAGATTCATTATTCAAAGAAATTACTACATTTATTCCAGATTTTAACATATTAAACCCAGAGGAAAAACAAGAAATCGTCATGGGCAAGGGGCAATGGCTCCTCTTGCAGCCAAATATGTATTTGCCTGCCATAGCCTGAGGGACACTGAATAATAACATCTGCATAGTAAACAGTAACTTATTTATTATTAGTATTATTGTTATGACTATTATTAGTGGTAATATTTTTATTACTATTATTGTTATTATTATTATTATTATTATTATTGTTGTGATTATTATTCTACATAGTAGTGGTACGTAGGGGTGATGGTAATGATAGCAGTTTAATGATGGTGGTGGTAGTAGTAGTAGTAATGATGATGGTAGTAGGGGTGATGGTAATGATAGCAGTTTAATGATGGTGGTGGTAGTAGTAGTAGTAATGATGATGGTAGTAGGGGGTGATGGTAATGATAGCAGTTTAATGATGGTGGTGTGTAGTATTTTTAGTAGTAATATGATGGGTAGTAGGGGTGATGGTTAATGATAACAGTTTAATTGATGGTGGTGGTAGTAGTAGTAGTAATGATGATGGTAGTAGGGGTGATGGTAATGATAGCAGTTTAATGATGGTGTGGGGTAGTTTTAGTAGTAGTAATGATGATGGTAGTAGGGGTGATGGTAATGATAGCTTTAATGTGGTGGTGGGGTAGTAGTAGTTATGATGATGGTAGTAGGGGTGATGGTAATGATAGCATTATTTAATGGTGGTGGGATATAGTGTAGTAATGATGATGGTAGTGGGGTGGGTAATGTAGCAGTTTAATGATGGTGGTGGTAAATCAGTAGTAGTAATGATGGGTAGTGGGGTGATGGTAATGATAGCAGTTTAATGATGGTGGTGGGGTTTGTATTAGTAGTAATGATGATGGTAGTAGGGGTGATGGTAATGATAGCAGTTTAATGATTGGGGGTGGTGTTTGTTTGTAGTAATGATGATGGTAGTAGGGGTGATGGTAATGATAGCAGTTTTTGATGGTGGTAGTCGTGGTGTAGTAATGATGATGGTAGTAGGGGTGATGGTAATGATAGCAGTTTAATGATGGTGGTGGGAGTAGTAGTAGTAAGATGATGGAGTAGGGGGGATGGTAATGATAGCAGTTTGTAATGATGGTGGTTGGTAGTAGTAGTTTTAATGTGATGGTAGTAGGGGTGATGGTAATGATAGCAGTTTAATGATGGGGGTTTGGGGTTTGTAGTAGTATAATGATGATGGTAGTAGGGGTGATGGTAATGATAGCATTTTTAAAGATGGTGGTGGTAGTAGGGAGTAGTAAAGATGATTTGGGAGTAGGGGTGATGGTAATGATAGCAGTTTAATGATGGTGGTGGTAGTAGTAGTAGTAATGATGAGGTATAGGGGTGATTGGGTTAATGATAGCAGTTTATGATGGTGGTGGTGTATGTATAGTAATGATGATGGTAGTAGGTGATGGTATGATAGCAGTTTAATGATGGTGGTGGAGTTGTGTGTATGATGATGGTAGTAGGGTTATGGTAATGTGCAGTTTTTAAAGATGGTGGTTTGGTAGTAGTAGTAGTAATGATGTAGGGGGGTGATGGTAATGAGCAGTTTATGATGGTGGTGGTAGTAGTAGTAGTAATGATGTGGGAGTAGGGGTGATGGTAATGATAGCAGTTTAATGATGGTGGGTGTGGTAGTAGTAAATGATGATGGTCGTAGGGGTGATGGTAATGATATCAGTTTAAATGGTGTGGTAGTAGTAGTAGTAATGATGATGTAGTAGGGGTGAGGTATGATAGCAGTTTAATGATGGTGTGGTAGTAGTAGTAATGATGATGGTAGTAGGTTGGATGGTAATGATAGCGTTTAATGATGGTAGTGGTGGTAGTAGTAGTAATGATGATGGTAAGTAGGGGTGATGGTAATGATAGCAGTTTAATGATGGTGGGTGGTAGTAGGTAGTAATGATGGGTGGTAGTAGGGTGGATGGAAATGATACAGTTTAAATGATGGTGGTGTGGTAGTAGTAGTAATGATGATGGTAGTAGGGGTGATGGTAATGATAGCAGTTTAATGATGGTGGTGGTAGTAGTAAGTAATGATATGGTAGTAGGGGTGATGGTAATGGTAGCAGTTTATGTGGTGAGTGGGGGTTAGTATAGTAGTAAGATGATGGTAGAGGGGGGGTGATGGTAAGATAGGGGAGTTAATGATGGTGGTGGTGGTAGTAGAGTAAATTATGAAGGTAGGGGGGGTGATGGTAATGATAGCAGTTTAATGATGGTGGTGGTGGATATAGTAATGAGATGGTAGTAGGGGTGGGTGGAATGATAGCATTTATGGTGGGGTGGTTTGTAGTAAATAGTAATGATGATGGTAGTAGGGGTATGGTAATGATAGCATTTAATGATGGTGGTGGTAGTAGTAGTAAAGATTGATGGTAGTAGGGGTGAGGTTTAAAGATAGCATTTAATGATTTGGGATGGTGGTAGTAGTAGTAATGATGATGGTAGTAGGGGTGATGGTAATTAGCAGTTTAAAGATGGTGGTGGTAGTAGTAGTAATGATGGTGGTAGTAGGGGTGATGGTAATGATAACATTTTAATGATGTGGTGGTGGTAGTGTAGTAATGATGATGGTAGTAGGGGTGATGGTAATGATAGCAGTTTAATGATGGTGGTGGTAGTAGTAGTAAAGATGATGGTAGTAGGGGTGAGTAATGATAGCAGTTTTAATGATGGTGGTGGAGTAGTTTGTAGTAAGATGATGGGAGTAGGGGTGATGGTAATGATATCAGTTTAATGATGGTGGTTTGGGAGTAGTAAAGATGATGGTAGTAGGGGTGATGGTAATGATGCAGTTTATATGGTTTGGGGGGTGGAGTAGTAGTAAATGATGGTATAGGGGTTTATGGGTAATGATAGCAGTTAATGATGGTGGGGTAGTAGTAGTAGTAATGATGATGGTAGTAGGGGTGATGGTAATGATGTAGTTTAATGATGGTGGTGGTAGTAGTAGTAGTAGTAGTAATGATGATGGTAGTTGTAGTACTGATGTAATGGTGAGGGTTACAGTTAGTTAGTTATAAGTTAGTTATAGTTTCATTTTCCATGTTTAGCCTTTTATATTTATCATATTTCAACTATTTACTGTTACCATTTTATTGTTGTTATTGTTTTAATTTTTAATTTTATTACTATTTACTACTATTGGTTCAGGACTGGTCCTAGATCAGTGGTTAGGTTAGTATCTAATGGTTCAGGATATTTGTTATTCCTAATTATTTTATTACAAAGTATATTATATTATATTATATTATATTATATTATATATTGTGTACATTGTTGCTTTGGCAATATTGAAGCAATGTTTTTCATGCCAATAAAGCAGCTTGAAATTGAATTTGACGGAGGGGATGAAAGCAGGTCTGTCTGTGGGCTGTCACTGTGTCACACCCTGGCTAATGGACTCTATTTGTTGAGCCAGAGTGTGTTTGTTCTATGTGGTTATGTCTATGTTGGGGGTTCTAGTTAGTCTGTTTCTATGTTTGACTGAGTGACTCCCAATCAGAGGCAACGAGTGTCAGCTGTGTGCTGGTTGTCTCTGATTGGGAGCCATATTTAACTGTCTGTGTTTCACTTTGTGTTTGTGGGTTTTTGTTCCTTTACGGTCATTGTTACTGTGGACTTCACGAGTCGTCTATTGTTTTGGTTTTTGTGCGTTATTATAATAAAGTCAATCATGTTCGCTCAACACGCTGCGTATTGGTCTACTCACTCCTACGACGATCGTGACAGAAAAACCCACCAAAACTGGACCAAGCAGCGTGAAGAGGAGAGAGGAAGGACCTGGGATTAGTGGAGTAGGAGTTTCGACTGGGCCCCGCTAAGTGAAGAGAAGAGAGGCTGGTCTATGGAGCAATGGATTAAGAGTTTCGACTGGGTCAAGCCAATTGAGGAGCTGAATAGCGGGAGTTGGAAGCAGAAGAGTGAGAGTCTGGCGAGAACTAGGGAGGCCTGGTCCACGGGGAGGAGAGAACCCCAGAAAAATTTTAGGGGGGGGCTCACGACGTGGACGACGGGGCAGCAGGAGGCCGCGATGGAGCGGTCCAGCGGGTGTGCAGAGGAGGCCGCCAGGTTAAGGGGGCCACTGGTCACAGAGGAGAGGGAAAGTGTGGAGGCACGGCGAGAGGTACTGGGGTGTGTTACCAGTCCGGTCCGGCCCGTTCCTGATCCCTGCATAGGGCCAGTGGTGTGTGTCCCCAGTACGGTCCGGCCTGTTCCTGTTCCTCGCATCGAGCCTGTGGTGTGCATCGCCAGCCCAGCCCGGCCTGTTCCTGCTCCACGCACCAAGCCTACGGGGTGCGTCGCCAGCCCAGCCCGGCCTGTTCCTGCTCCACGCACCAAACCTACGGTGCGCGTCGCCAGCCCGGCCCGGCCTGTTCCTGCCACTCGCACCAAACATACGGTGCGCGTCGCCAGCCCGGCCCGGCCTGTTCCTGCCACTCGCACCAAACATACGGTGTGCGTCGCCAGCCCGGTCCGGCCTGTTCCTGCCACTCGCACCAAACCTACGGTGCGCGTCGCCAGCCCGGCCCGGCCTGTTCCTGCCACTCGCACCAAACATACGGTGCGCGTCGCCAGCCCGGCCCGGCCTGTTCCTGCCACTCGCACCAAGCCAGGGGTGCGAGTCGCCAGCCTGGTCCAGCCTGTTCCTGCCACTCGCACCAAGCCAGGGGTGCGAGTCGTCAGCCTGGTCCAGAACGTTCCTGCTACTCGCACCAAGCCAGGGGTGCGAGTCGTCAGTCCGGGGAGGCCCGTTCCGGCTCCACGCACCAAGCCAGGGGTGCGAGTCGTCAGTCCGGTGAGGCCCGTTCCGGCTCCACGCACAAAGCCAGGGGTGCGCATCGTCAGCCAGATCCGGTCCTTTCCTGCCTCGCGCGCCAAGCCAGGGGTGCGCGTCGTCTGTCCGGCACAACCCGTGCCTGGGTCACCGGTGCCTAATCAGGTACCGGTCAACGGCTCCACAACGGAGCTGAAGCTAGCCGCTCCTGTTACGTCCAGGTCAGCTCCAGCCAGCGGGACCAGACCGGACCAGGGGCGCTATGGGGGGTTTATTGGAGGGTGGTGGGCAAGCCCGGAGCCAGAACCGCCGCCGAGGAGGTATGCCCACCCAGCCCTCCCCTGTTTTGCGTTTTTGAGGCGCGGTCGCAGTCCGCGCCTTTAGGGGGGGGTACTGTCACACCCTGGCTAATGGACTCTATTTGTTGAGCCAGAGTGTGTTTGTTCTATGTGGTTATGTCTATGTTGGGGGTTCTAGTTAGTCTGTTTCTATGTTTGACTGAGTGACTCCCAATCAGAGGCAACGAGTGTCAGCTGTGTGCTGGTTGTCTCTGATTGGGAGCCATATTTAACTGTCTGTGTTTCACTTTGTGTTTGTGGGTTTTTGTTCCTTTACGGTCATTGTTACTGTGGACTTCACGAGTCGTCTATTGTTTTGGTTTTTGTGCGTTATTATAATAAAGTCAATCATGTTCGCTCAACACGCTGCGTATTGGTCTACTCACTCCTACGACGATCGTGACACACTGGTGTAACTGAGACCATAAATAACCTGCTCAGCTCTCCTGTCTGTCTCTGGTCAGCACTCAGGACTAGGCAGGACTCTCTCAGGGATATAGTCTACATGTGGTCCAACAGGACTCTGTCAGGGACATAGTCTACATGTGGTCCAACAGGACTCTGTTAGGGATATAGTCTACATGTGGTCCAACAGGGCTCTGTTAGGGATATAGTCTACGTGTGGTCCAACAGGACTCTGTCAGGGATATAGTCTACGTGTGGTCCAACAGGACTCTGTTAGGGATATAGTCTACGTGTGGTCCAACAGGACTCTGTTAGGGATATAGTCTACATGTGGTCCAACAGGACTCTGTCAGGGATATAGTCTACATGTGGTCCAACAGGACTCTGTTAGGGATATAGTCTACGTGTGGTCCAACAGGACTCTGTCAGGGATATAGTCTACGTGTGGTCCAACAGGACTCTGTCAGGGATATAGTCTACGTGTGGTCCAACAGGACTCTGTTAGGGATATAGTCTACGTGTGGTCCAACAGGACTCTGTCAGGGATATAGTCTACGTGTGGTCCAACAGGACTCTGTCAGGGATATAGTCTACGTGTGGTCCAACAGGACTCTGTTAGGGATATAGTCTACGTGTGGTCCAACAGGACTCTGTCAGGGATATAGTCTACGTGTGGTCCAACAGGACTCTGTCAGGGATATAGTCTACGTGTGGTCCAACAGGACTCTGTCAGGGATATAGTCTACGTGTGGTCCAACAGGACTCTGTCAGGGATATAGTCTACGTGTGGTCCAACAGGACTCTGTCAGGGATATAGTCTACGTGTGGTCCAACAGGACTCTGTCAGGGATATAGTCTACGTGTGGTCCAACAGGACTCTGTCAGGGATATAGTCTACGTGTGGTCCAACAGGACTCTGTCAGGGATATAGTCTACGTGTGGTCCAACAGGACTCTGTCAGGGATATAGTCTACGTGTGGTCCAACAGGACTCTGTCAGGGATATAGTCTACGTGTGGTCCAACAGGACTCTGTCAGGGATATAGTCAACGTGTGGTCCAACAGGACTCTGTTAGGGATATAGTCTACGTGTGGTCCAACAGGACTCTGTTAGGGATATAGTCTACGTGTGGTCCAACAGGGACTCTGTCAGGGATATAGTCTACGTGTGGTCCAACAGGACTCTGTCAGGGATATAGTCTACGTGTGGTCCAACAGGACTCTGTCAGGGATATAGTCTACGTGTGGTCCAACAGGACTCTGTCAGGGATATAGTCTACATGTGGTCCAACAGGACTCTGTCAGGGATATAGTCTACGTGTGGTCCAACAGGACTCTGTCAGGGATATAGTCTACGTGTGGTCCAACAGGACTCTGTCAGGGATATAGTCTACGTGTGGTCCAACAGGACTCTGTCAGGGATATAGTCTATGTGTGGTCCAACAGGACTCTGTCAGGGATATAGTCTACGTGTGGTCCAACAGGACTCTGTCAGGGATATAGTCTACGTGTGGTCCAACAGGACTCTGTCAGGGATATAGTCTACGTGTGGTCCAACAGGACTCTGTCAGGGATATAGTCTACGTGTGGTCCAACAGGACTCTGTCAGGGATATAGTCTACGTGTGGTCCAACAGGACTCTGTTAGGGATATAGTCTACGTGTGGTCCAACAGGACTCTGTCAGGGATATAGTCTACGTGGTGTCCAACAGGACTCTGTCAGGGATATAGTCTACGTGTGGTCCAACAGGACTCTGTCAGGGATATAGTCTACGTGTGGTCCAACAGGACTCTGTCAGGGATATAGTCTACGTGTGGTCCAACAGGACTCTGTCAGGGATATAGTCTACGTGTGGTCCATCAGGACTCTGTCAGGGATATAGTCTACGTGTGGTCCAACAGGACTCTGTCAGGGATATAGTCTACGTGTGGTCCAACAGGACTCTGTCAGGGATATAGTCTACGTGTGGTCCAACAGGACTCTGTCAGGGATATAGTCTACGTGTGGTCCAACAGGACTCTGTCAGGGATATAGTCTACGTGTGGTCCAACAGGACTCTGTCAGGGATATAGTCTACGTTGTGGTCCAACAGGACTCTGTCAGGGATATAGTCTACGTGTGGTCCAACAGGACTCTGTCAGGGATATAGTCTACGTGTGGTCCAACAGGACTCTGTCAGGGATATAGTCTACGTGTGGTCCAACAGGACTCTGTCAGGGATATAGTCTACGTGTGGTCCAACAGGACTCTGTCAGGGATATAGTCTACGTGTGTTGCGCGTGTTGGATCCCGTGTCTCTTTTAATTTGTTGTAACGTCTCTTAGTTCTACTCAGATCAAAGTGATTCAGTTGAGATGGTCACTGAGGTGAAGTCACACTCACACACACACACAAACACACGCACACTCACGCACAACTCACACACACACACACACACCACACACACACACACAAAACCACACACACACCATATTTTGGTTGCCATGGTATGTCTGTTTTCCTTCTCATACCTTTATTTTGGCAAATGAACTTAACATAAAAAGAAAACAGGCGACAGACAGGTGGGCCACTTTGGAGGAGAATGATCAAGTGGTTTCGAGGGGATAAC
>LR778259.1:35953407-36008407 GCA_902810595.1 Coregonus sp. 'balchen'
AATTTCCCCTGTACCTTTGGGCAGAATTATCAAGCCCTGGTAACCTGATTTGAGATATGTTCCTGTTTCTGGAGAAAAGTGGCTTCCTCGCTGCCCTTCTTGACACCAGGCCATCCTCCAAAAGTCTTTGCCTCACTGTGCGTGCAGATGCACTCACACCTGCCTGCTGCCATTCCTGAGCAAGCTCTGCACTGGTGGTTCCCCGATCCCGCAGCTGAATCAACTTTAAGAGACGGTCCTGGCGCTTGCTGGACTTTCTTGGGCGCCCTGAAGCCTTCTTCACAACAATTTAACCTCTCTCCTTGAAGTTCTTGATGATCCGATAAATGGTTGATTTAGGTGCAATCTTACTAGCAGCAATATCCTTGCCTGTGAAGCCCTTTTTGTGCAAAGCAATGATGACGGCACGTGTTTCCTTGCAGGTAACCATGGTTAACAGAGGAAGAACAATGATTTCAAGCACCACCCTCCTTTTAAAGTTTCCAGTCTGTTATTCTAACTTTATCAGCATGACAGAGGGATCTCCAGCCTTGTCCTCGTCAACACTCTCACCTGTGTTAACGAGAGAATCACTGACATGATGTCAGCTGGTCCTTTTGTGGCAGGGCTGAAATGAAGTGGAAATGTTTTTTGGGGATTAAGTTCATTTTCATGGCAAAGAGGGACTTTGCAATTAATTGCAATTCATCTGATCACTCTTCATGACATTCTGGAGTATATGCAAATTGCCATCATAAAAACTGAGGCAGCAGACTTTGTGAAAATAATAAATATTTGTGTCATTCTCAAAACTTTTGACCACGACTGTATATATAAATGGTGTGTATTAACAGTATATTAATATAAAAGGCGTGTACAGCAGTAGTTATATAGGATGAGTCATGACTAGAATACAGACATACAGTATGTAAACATTATTAAAGTGACCAGTGTTCACTGACTTCGTACATAGGGCAGCAGTCTCTAAGGTGCAGGGCAGAGCAGCGGTAGCCGGCTAGTGACAGTGTCTATGGGTCAAGGCAGGGTACCAGGCAGGGGGCGCTAGTGATTACGTTTTTGTTTTACACTGTTTGGACTTTGTAGGCCGCCCAAGCAGTAAAATGGTAGAGAAATCCCTGATTTATACGGAGACACTTTTCTAGCCATACGTTGGCGAGACTACGAACAAACGCAGTGGGGTGTTGGCTAAAGCATGAATCACAGTCCACAGATGCTAGGACGCGATACTCCGGCGCTACAAACACCTCTCCACGATTCCCAACAAACGCGTCTCCGGTACTCGTCCTCTATTCATTTGAATGTGTTGACAGTGGAGAAATTGCTTGAGCTGCGCTGAGAAGTATGAAAGCCAATGGTCCAAAATTCTAGAACACTGCTATGCGTTTTGGACTGTGTTAAACCCTTACGGAAGGACAATCAGGCTACCTCAGCTATAGCACGCTATATCAGGCTACCTCAGATAGATTCACAATAACATGACATGTAGCACGCTATATCAGGTATTCCTTAAAGAGGTGGGGTTTCAAATGTCTCCGGAAGGTGGTGAGTGACTCCGCTGTCCTGGCGTCGTGAGGGAGCTTGTTCCACCATTGGGGTGCCAGAGCAGCGAACAGTTTTGACTGGGCTGAGCGGGAACTATGCTTCCGCAGAGGAAGGGGAGCCAGCAGGCCAGAGGTGGATGAGCGCAATGCCCTCGTTTGGGTGTAGGGACTGATCAGAGCCTGAAGGTACAGAGGTGCCGTTCCCCTCACTGCTCCATAGGCAAGCACCATGGTCTTGTAGCGGATGCGAGCTTCAACTGGAAGCCAGTGGAGTGTGCGGAGGAGGGGGGTGACGTGAGAGAACTTGGGAAGGTTGAACACCAGACGGGCTGCGGCATTCTGGATGAGTTGTAGGGGTTTTAATGGCACAGGCAGGGAGGCCAGCCAACAGCGAGTTGCAGTAGTCCAGACGGGAGATGACAAGTGCCTGGATTAGGACCTGTGCCGCTTCCTGTGTAAGGCAGGGTCGTACTCTCCGAATGTTGTAGAGCATGAACCTGCAGGAGCGGGTCACCGCCTTGATGTTGGCGGAGAACGACAGGGTGTTGTCCAGGGTCACGCCTAGGCTCTTCGCACTCTGGGAGGAGGACACAGCGGAGTTGTCAACCGTGATGGCGAGATCATGGAACGGGCAGTCCTTCCCCGGGAGGAAGAGCAGCTCCGTCTTGCCAGGGTTCAGCTTGAGGTGGTGATCCGTCATCCATACTGATATGTCTGCCAGACATGCAGAGATGCGATTCGCCACCTGGTTATCAGAAGGGGGAAAGGAGAAGATTAGTTGTGTATCGTCAGCGTAGCAATGATAGGAGAGACCATGTGAGGATATGACAGAGCCAAGTGACTTGGTGTATAGGGAGAAAAGGAGAGGGCCTAGAACTGAGCCTTGGGGGACACCAGTGGTGAGAGCACGTGGTGCGGAGACAGCTTCTCGCCACGCCACTTGGTAGGAGCGACCGGTCAGGTAGGACGCAATCCAGGAGTGAGCCGCGCCGGAGATGCCCAGCTCGGAGAGGGTGGAGAGGAGGATCTGATGGTTCACAGTATCAAAGGCAGCAGACAGGTCTAGAAGGACAAGAGCAGAGGAGAGAGAGTTAGCTTTAGCAGTGCGGAGAGTCTCCGTGACACAGAGAAGAGCAGTCTCAGTTGAATGACCAGTCCTGAAACCTGATTGGTTTGGATCAAGAAGGTCATTCTGAGAGAGATAGCAAGAGAGTTGGCTAAAGACGGCACGCTCAATAGTTTTGGAAAGAAAAGAAAGAAGGGATACTGGTCTGTAGTTGTTGACATCAGTGGGGTCGAGTGTTGGTTTTTTGAGAAGGGGAGCAACTCTCGCTCTCTTGAAGACGGAAGGGACATGGCCAGCGGTCAAGGATGAGTTGATCAGCGAGGTGAGGTAGGGGAGAAGGTCACCGGAGATGGTCTGGAGAAGGGAGGAGGGGATGGGGTCAAGCGGGCAGGTTGTTGGGCGGCCTGCAGTCACAAGTCGCAGGATTTTATCTGGAGAGAGAGGGGAGAAAGAAGTCAAAGCATAGGGTAGGGCAGTGTGAGCAGGACCAGCAGTGTCATTAGACTTAACAAACGAGGATCGGATGTCGTCAACCTTCTTTTCAAAGTGGTTGACGAAGTCATCCACAGAGAGAGAGGAGGGGGGGGGGGGGGGGGGAGGATTCAGGAGGGAGGAAAATGTGGCAAAGAGCTTCCTAGGGTTAGAGGCAGATGCTTGGAATTTAGAGTGGTTAGAAGGTGGCCTTAGCAGCAGAAACAGATGAAGAAAATGTAGAGAGGAGGGAGTGAAAAGATGCCAGGTCGGCAGGGAGTTTAGTTTTCTTCCATTTCCGCTCCGCTGCCCGGAGCTCTGTTCTGTGAGCTCGCAGTGAGTCATCAAGCCACGGAACTGGAGGGGAGGACCGAGCCGGCCGGGAGGATAGGGGACACAGAGAGTCAAAGGATGCAGAAAGGGAGGAGAGGAGGGTTGAGGAGGCAGAATCAGGAGATTGGAGGGAGAAGGAGTGAGCAGAGGGAAGAGATGATAGGATGGAAGAGGAGAGAGTAGTGGGAGAGAGAGAGCGAAGGTTGCGGCGGCGCATTACCATCTGTGTAGGGGCAGAGTGAGTAGTGTGGGAGGAGAGCGAGAGAGAAAAGGAAACAAAGTAGTGGTCGGAGACATGGAGGGGAGTTGCAGTGAGATTAGTAGAGGAGCAGCATCTAGTGAAGATGAGGTCAAGCGTATTGCCTGCCTTGTGAGTAGGGGGGGACGGTGAGAGGGTGAGGTCAAAAGAGGAGAGGAGTGGAAAGAAGGAGGCAGAGAGAAATGAGTCAAATGTGGACATAGGGAGGTTAAAATCCCCCAAAACTGTGAGGGGTGAGCCATCCTCAGGAAAGGAACTTATCAAGGCGTCAAGCTCATTGATGAACTCTCCAAGGGAACCTGGAGGGCGATAGATGACAAGGATATTAAGCTTAAATGGGCTAGTGACTGTGACAGCATGGAATTCAAATGAGGAGATAGACATATGGGTTAGGGGAAAAATTGAGAATGTCCACTTGGGAGAGATGAGGATTCCTGTACCACCACCCCTCTGACCAGATGCTCTCGGGGTATGCGAGAACACATGGTCAGACGAGGAGAGAGCAGTAGGAGTAGCAGTGTTTTCAGTGGTGATCCATGTTTCCGTCAGCGCCAGGAAGTCGAGGGACTGGAGGTTGGCATAGGCTGGGATGAAGTCAGCTTTGTTGGCAGCAGAACGGCAGTTCCAGAGGCTGCCTGAAACCTGGAACTCCAGGTGTGGGCTGCGTGCAGGGACCACCAGGTTAGAGAGGCAGCAGCCACGCGGTGTGGTGCGTTTGTGTAGCCTGTGCAGAGAGGAGAGAACAGGGATAGGCAGAGGCATAGTTGACAGGCTGTAGCAAATGGCTACAATAATGCAGAGGAGATCGGAATGAAATGAACTAAACATCTGGGAGAGAAACTTATACCTCAGAAACTATAATTGTTTCACTGAACCACCCGAGCAAAAACTCAACCAACTTCCACCTTAGAAATCAGAATTGTTGTGAACCACAGCGGTTCAATGTTTAAAGGAATAGACTCAACCCACTTTATTCAGCTAGCTAACTATGACACCATAGCTAACTAGCATGCTAGCATCCAAAAAAAAAACACCGTTTAGCACCAACACTTGGTCACAACAAACCACCAATAGTGGTTTGTTGTTTTTAACGTTGGCTAGCTTTAACTCCCAAATATAACTCTCCCAACTTCCACCTCAGAAGCTATAATTGTTGTAAACTACAGCGGTTCAATGTTTCTAGGAATAGACTAACTCAGTTTATTCAGCTAGCTAACTAGGTGCAGTATTATTCCGTGAAAAACGTCCGGGCACCTAGTCATAAGACGCCACAGCCAGCTAGCATGCCGGGCTCCAACTACACGGTTTAACGCCAATACTCTGCCACAACAAACCACCAGTGTATCAACGCGCAAGCAGATCGTTCGTGTCCGTGTCGAACGTTGTGGGTTAGTCCCGACAGCTTGAGCGAGTCCGTCGTCAACTTATTCAGCCAGTTAGTTAGCTAGAATAGTTAGCAAACTAGCTAGCCATTGCTTTCAGACAAAGAAGAACCCCTCCTTTCACGGCACGAACACACATAGAGAGCCAAACGAACGTTAACTAGTCACCCATGTCCCAAATTCCTTGAACGACTCGGGCTATCAATATGTAAAAAGCAAAACAAATGTAGGTTATGACTTACCCCTATCAGCTACTGTTAGCTAGCCAAGTGCAAAGCTAGCCACTGAATTGACTCAGCCAGTTCGCGTCTGTTCACACGGTCGTTCCAGCTATTGTTTACTAGTAGCCAACCAGGTAGCAACAAGCTAGCTAATATTTCAAGCACAGTAGCCACTTGCTACCTAACGTTAACGGTTCAGACAATGAGGTTAGGAAAGAGCTGAATGGTAGGCAATTATTGTATGTAATTATTGTAGGCAGCCAGCTGGCGTAATTACAGGCACTCTCAGGCGTGAAATAACTGTACCGTTGCTAATAGCTACTCGCCAGCTAGTCCCGGTGGTGGGTTAGCTAGCTAGCTTCGTGCAACGCTGGGCACAGCCGAATACAATACTAACCTACAATAATTACATACAACAACCCACAATAACTAACTACAATCTAAATACGTAGTTTAAGCCTTACTCGACGAAGCCCAAGCTATGTGTAAAGCCAAGCTAACCCGACGCCAAGCCAAGTTGACTCCCCGTCCGTGAATACTTAAACAATACGTAAACAATACAATACTTACCTACAATAATTGTCTACGGAAACCTACAATAACAACCTAAATAACTACCTAAATAAACTACCTACCTACGATCTAAATACATGGTTTAAGCTTAACTCAACACCATATGAGAAGCCAAGCTTACCTCCTGCTAGAGAAAACACCACCGCCACGAGACAGGATTGTGTCGAGGCACAGATCTGGGGAAGGGTACCAAAACATTTTTGCAGCATTGAAGGTCCCCAAGAACACAGTGGCCTCCGTCATTCTTCAATGGAAGAGGTTTGGAACCACCAAGACTCTTCCTAGAGCTGGACGCCTGGCCAAACTGAGCAATTGGGGGAGAAGGGCCTTGGTCAGGGAGGTGACCAAAAACCAGACGGTCACTCTGACAGAGCTCCAGAGTTCTTCTGTGGAGATGGGAGTACCTTCCTGAAGGACAACCATCTCTGCAGCACTCCACCAATCAGGCCTTTATGGTAGAGTGGCCAGATGGAAGCCACTCCTCAGTAAAAGGCACATGACAGCCAGCTTGGAGGACTCTCAGACCATGAGAAACAAGATTATCTGGTCTGATGAAACCAAGATTGAACTCTTTGGCCTGAATGCCAAGCGTCTCGTCTGGAGGAAACCTGGCACCATCTCTACGGTGAAGCGTGGTGGTGGCAGCATCATCATGTGGGGATGTTTTTCAGCGGCAGGGACTGGGAGACTAGTCAGGGTCGAGGGAAAGATTAATGGAACAAAGTACAGAGAGGTCCTTGATGAAAACCTGCTCAGGACCTCAGACTGGGGCGAAGGTTCACCTTCCAACAGGACAACGACCCTAAGCATACAACCAAGACAATGCAGGAGTGGCTTCGGGACAAGTCTCTGAATGTCCTTGTATGGCCCAGCCAGAGCCCGGGCTTGAACCCGATCAAACATCTCTGGAGATAGCTGAAAATTGCTGTGCAGCGACACTCCCCATCCAACTGGACAGAGCTTGAGAGGATCTGCAGAGAAGAATGGGAGAAACTCCTGTCACAATAATTTTATTATCTCAATGGTTGAAGTCAAATACTTCTCAAACTTTGAATAATTCCCAGAGGGTGTAAGGCTCTAGTTTAATAATGAATCCCATTTCTGCAATGAATCAGTTTCTTTATTCATGAGAGCTCTGCCCTCTCAAGTTCAGAGTCCATCTTTTATACACACACGTCAGACGAAAAATCCCACCCCGCTTTAGTTGGGCTGTATTTTTCCACTGTACACATATCAGTCTTTATCATATTCTGCAACATGTTTCACAATCTTCTCCAAGCCTAACGGTTTCTCCCCTCCCTGAGTTGGGAGGCCTATTTTCTATTATTGGTTTCACAGTTGTCACAAGTTGTCTGTCGACAGTTCTCCTTCTCCTTTGTTGTCTGACCTAACTCCTACTAAATAGTAACACAATGTCATAATCTTAACTTGTCCTACGCACACACATTACTAGATTATAGTCTTGTTATTCTAATACATTTCACACTGTTATACAGTTCCAGGGTGGAATATTATTACAAATTCTTCTATCAACTCCCCAAATACAGGTGGAATGGGAGAAACTCCCCAAATACAGATGTGCCAATCTTGTAGTGTCGTACCCAAGAAGACTCAAGGCTGTAATCGCTGCCAAAGGTGCTTCAACAAAGTACTGAGTAAAGGGTCTGAATACTTATGTAAATGTGATATTTCAGTTTGTAATTTTGTATACGTTTGCAAAATTTTCTAAACTGTTTTTGCTTTGTCATTATAGGGGTATTGTGTGTACCATGCTACCCTACTATGCTACCCTCCAGTCACTCGACCTCTTGGCGCTGACGGAAACATGGATTACCACTGAAAACACTGCTACTCCTACTGCTCTCTCATCGTCTGACCATATGTTCTCGCATACCCCGAGAGCATCTGGTCAGCGGGGCGGTGGCACAGGAATCCTCATCTCTCCCAAGTGGACATTCTCTCTTTTTCCCCTGACCCATCTGTCTATCTCCTCATTTGAATTCCATGCTGTCACAGTCACTAGCCCATTCAAGCTTAATATCCTTGTCATTTATCGCCCTCCAGGTTCCCTTGGAGAGTTCATCAATGAGATTTACGCCTTGATAAGTTCCTTTCCTCAGGATGGCTCACCCCTCACAGTTCTGGGTGACTTTAACCTCCCTACGTCTACCTTTGACTCATTTCTCTCTGCCTCCTTCTTTCCACTCCTCTCCTTTTTTGACCTCACCCTCTCACCGTCCCCCCCTACTCACAAGGCAGGCAATACGCTTGACCTCATCTTTACTAGATGCTGCTCTTCTACTAATCTCACTGCAACTCCCCTCCATGTCTCCGACCACTACTTTGTATCCTTTTCTCTCTCGCTCTCCTCCAACACTACTCACTCTGCCCCTACACAGATGGTAATGCGCCGCCGCAACCTTCGCTCTCTCTCTCCCACTACTCTCTCCTCTTCCATCCTATCATATCTTCCCTTTGCTCAATCCTTCTCCCTCCAATCTCCTGATTCTGCCTCCTCAACCCTCCTCTCCTCCCTTTCTGCATCCTTGACTCTCTATGTCCCCTATCCTCCCGGCCGGCTCGGTCCTCCCCTCCTTCTCCGTGGCTTGACGACTCATTGCGAGCTCACAGAACAGGGCTCCGGGCAGCCGAGCGGAAATGGAGGAAAACTAGACTCCCTGCGGACCTGTCATATTTTCACTCCCTCCTCTCTACATTTTCTTCCTCTGTTTCTGCTGCTAAAGCCACTTTCTACCACTCTAAATTCCAAGCATCTGCCTCTAACCCTAGGAAGCTCTTTGCCACCTTCTCCTCCCTGCTGAATCCTCCTCCCCCTCCCCCCCTCCTCCCTCTCTGTGGATGACTTCGTCAACCATTTTGAAAAGAAGGTTGACGACATCCGATCCTCGTTCGTTAAGTCAAATGACACTGCTGATCCTGCTCACACTGCCCTACCCTATGCTTTGACTTCATTCTCCCCTCTCTCTCCAGATGAAATCTTGCGACTTGTGACGGCCGGCCGCCCAACAACCTGCCCGCTTGACCCTATCCCCTCCTCTCTTCTCCAGACCATCTCCGGTGACCTTCTCCCTTACCTCACCTCGCTCATCAACTCATCCTTGACCGCTGGCTATGTCCCTTCCGTCTTCAAGAGAGCGAGAGTTGCACCCCTTCTCAAAAAACCTACACTCGATCCCTCCGATGTCAACAACTACAGACCAGTATCCCTTCTTTCTTTTCTCTCCAAAACTCTTGAGCGTGCCATCTTTAGCCAACTCTCTTGCTATCTCTCTCAGAATGACCTTCTTGATCCAAACCAGTCAGGTTTCAAGACTGGTCATTCAACTGAGACTGCTCTTCTCTGTGTCACGGAGGCTCTCCGCACTGCTAAAGCTAACTCTCTCTCCTCTGCTCTTGTCCTTCTAGACCTGTCTGCTGCCTTTGATACTGTGAACCATCAGATCATCCTCTCCACCCTCTCCGAGTTGGGCATCTCCGGCGCGGCTCACTCTTGGATTGAGTCCTACCTGACAGGTCGCTCCTACCAAGTGGCGTGGCGAGAATCTGTCTCCGCACCACGTGAACTCACCACTGGTGTCCCCCAGGGCTCAGTTCTAGGCCCTCTCCTATTCTCGCTATACACCAAGTCACTTGGCTCTATCATATCCTCACATGGCCTCTCCTATCATTGCTACGCAGACGACACACAACTAATCTTCTCCTTTCCCCCTTCTGATAACCAGGTGGCAAATCGCATCTCTGCATGTCTGGCAGACATATCAGTGTGGATGACGGATCACCACCTCAAGCTGAACCTCGGCAAGACGGCGCTGCTCTTCCTCCCGGGGAAGGACTGCCCGTTCCATGATCTCGCCATCACGGTTGACAACTCCGTTGTGTCCTCCTCCCAGAGTGCAAAGAGCCTTGGCGTGACCCTGGACAACACCCTGTCGTTCTCCGCTAACATCAAGGCGGTGACCCGATCCTGTAGGTTCATGCTCTACAACATTCGGAGAGTACGACCCTGCCTTACACAGGAAGCGGCACAGGTCCTAATCCAGGCACTTGTCATCTCCCGTCTGGATTACTGCAACTCGCTGTTGGCTGGGCTCCCTGCCTGTGCCATTAAACCCCTACAACTCATCCAGAATGCTGCAGCCCGTCTGGTATTCAACCTTCCCAAGTTCTCTCACGTCACCGTGCTCCTCCGCACACTCCACTGGCTTCCAGTTGAAGCTCGCATCTGCTACAAGACCATGGTGCTTGCCTACGGAGCTGTGAGGGGAACAGCACCTCCGTACCTTCAGGCTCTGATCAGTCCCTACACCCAAACGAGGGCATTGCGTTCATCCACCTCTGGCCTGCTGGCCCCCCTACCTCTGCGGAAGCATAGTTCCCGCTCAGCCCAGTCAAAACTGTTCGCTGCTCTGGCACCCCAATGGTGGGACAAGCTCCCTCACGACGCCAGGACAGCGGAGTCACTCACCACCTTCCGGAGACACTTGAAACCCCACCTCTTTAAGGAATACCTGGGATAGGATAAAGTAATCCTTTTACCCCCCCTTACCCCACCCCAAAGAAAAAAAAAAAAATGTGTAAAGTGGTTGTCCCACTGGCTATAAGGTGAATGCACCAATTTGTAAGTCGCTCTGGATAAGAGCGTCTGCTAAATGATGTAAATGTAAATGTAAATGTACATTGATGAGGAAAAAAAAAATAAAAAAAATCCATTTTTAGAATAAGGCTGTAACGTAACAATGTGGAAAAAGTAAAGGGGTCTGAATACTTTCCGAATGCACTGTATATATCCTCTACCATTTATAGAGCATGGCACAAGTGAAAGTGCAGCCCTGGCTGGCCCTGACCTTTCCCCCTGTCTCCCCCCGGGGCCATGCTCTGTCCAGGTCCCCTGGGTCTACAACCCTCCATCATTGGCACTGGCACCCGGACCCACCCCCCAGCTGCCCCGCTCGCTCAGCCGGGTATGGGCCCGACGCCCCTGTGTCTGTCAACCCACCAGGTAACCATAACCCACCTACTAGTTATTAGCATATAGGTTAAGTATAGTACTAGTTACTGGGTCTGTTAACCCACCGGCTATTGTACTAACATCTTCTATTCTAAAGGTGCAACCGAGTTAGATTGCTAAGCTCACTCCTTAGTGTGAAATGCCACCACCACCCACAACGTCAAACGGCTATCTCTTTTCGGTGGTGTCGCTGACTAAGTGGGTCTCCAGGACTAGGAGGGGAAGCACCCTCTCATCTCAGCCCAAAATCCGTTTGTTGTCATGCGTAAATACTCTGTAATGCATACCGGATGATTAGTGTTGTTAACGTGAATATCTTCCCCATAACAGTGTGATGACACATCGGTTCCAGGGCCCACCCCTAGGAGAACATGGCAAACCCTAAAGAGAAAACCCCCATGTGTCTGGTGAATGAGTTAGCCCGTTGTCTGGTGAATGAGTTAGCCCGTTGTCTGGTGAAAGAGTTAGCCCGTTGTCTGGTGAATGAGTTAGCCCGTTGTCTGGTGAATGAGTTAGCCCGTTGTCTGGTGAATGAGTTAGCCCGTTGTCTGGTGAATGAGTTAGCCCGTTGTCTGGTGAATGAGTTAGCCTGTTGTCTGGTGAAAGAGTTAGCCCGTTGTCTGGTGAATGAGTTAGCCCGTTGTCTGGTGAAAGAGTTAGCCCGTTTCAACAGGATCCAACCGCAGTACAAGCTGCCCAACGAGAGGAAGCCTGCCCGCGCTAAGGTACCCAGCCAGGAGACAGAACAACTTCCCTGATCTAAGTGACACGTCTAAAGGAAAAGACAGAACAACACCAACGTTGGCCCACGCGCAGTAGATCACCCGCTGGGTGTCGACGAATGGTGGTGATTCAACATAGTGAAATGAACAGAAAATGGCGTCCGATGTTCTGTTGTCAGAGGCGATTAGACAGCCTCCCGCTGAGCAGGGGGCCATCGTTTTGTGTTTACATTTACATTTTTGTCATTTAGCAGACGCTCTTATCCAGAGCGACTTCCAGTTAGTGAGTGCATACATTATTTTAATTTTTAAAAAAAATCATACTGGCCCCCCGTGGGAATCGAACCCACAACCCTGGCATTGCAAACACCATGCTCTACCAACTGAGCTACATCCCTGCCGGCCATTCCCTCCCCTACCCTGGACGATGCTGGGCCAATTGCGCGCCACCCCATGGGTCTCCCGGTCACGGCCGGCTACGACAGAGCCTGGATTCAAACCAGGATCTCTAGTGACACAGCTAGCACTGCAGTGCAGTGCCTTAGACCACTGCACCACTCGGGAGATGGTCTGTCTTCTAAAACGCAGCCAACCCAATGTCTTTCACTGACAGAGCTATCTGTTGACGGAAGGCAAGTGATTGCAAAGTGTACTTCAACGATGTCTGGGTTAGGGTTTGCTCAGCTAGGTGACTTGATGTAATGTGAAATCTGTGTTTAGTGATGTTGTCCCTGTCTTCTCCACCGGGTGGCGCTGTGTCTCCAACAGCAACCCAGGTACACTACTTCTCACCTGGCTCCTTGTCCATTTTCTATTTAATGTTTTTATTTATTATGTTTGTTTTTTAAAGGAGGGGTCATGTACAACAAAAAACACTGTGCACTGAGAAATGATGCGTTGCACCAGATGTAGCTAACCGCTTATTTCCATCTGCATTCAGAACATGGTATTCAGGCTCTCACAATACTAGGGTCCTGGGACATATACATGGGGGAAAACGTTTGGAAACAGAAAACTAAAATGAAAGTCATAAAATTGTTTTTGAAAACATTCCAATGAAAATCCAGCTCCTCTGGTAGGTGAGAGAGGGAGGCCTTGGCCATCCTAAACATAACAGGGTGGAGGAACAGCTAACTAAAAGTATAGAAAAAGAAATGAGGATGCATTACCTGCTAGCACCTCGGTATGAAATGAGGGAGTCCATTAAGGCCCCATGACCAGGCTAGAAAAATTTTTTCCATGTTACCCCGCTGGACTCAAGTTGAAGAAGGTGAGCCTGCTTTACCGGCAGGGGCCAAGCTATGAAGAAGGTGACCCTTTGCATCTACCGGCCTGGACCTCAAGTATGAAGAAGGTGAGCCTGCCATCTACCGGCCGCTGGCCCAAGGCTATGAAGAGAGGTGAGCCTGCCATCTACCGGCCGCTGGACCTCAAGGCTATGAAGAGAGGTGAGCCTCCCATCTACCGGCCGCTGGACCTCAAGGCTATGAAGAGAGGTGACCTGCTCTACCGGGCCCGCTGGACCTCAAGGCTATGAAGAGAGGTGAGCCTGCCATCTACCGGCCGCTGGACCTCAAGGCTATGAAGAGAGGTGGCCTGCATCTACCGGCCGCTGGACCTCAAGGCTATGAGAGAGGTGAGCCTGCCAGCTACCGGCCGCTGGACCTCAAGGCTATGAAGAGAGGTGAGCCTGCCATCTACCGGCCGCTGGACCATCAAGGCTATGAAAGATAGGTTGAGCCTGCTACCATCTACCGGCGCTGGACCTCAAGGCTATATGAAGAAGAGGTTGGAGCCTGCCATCTCACCGGGCCTCGTGGGCCAATCAATGGCTATGAAGAGAGGTGATGCCTGCCATCTACCCGGCCGCTGGACCTCAAGGCTATGGAAGAGAGGTGAGGCCTGCCATCTACCGGCCGCTGGACCTCAAGGGCTATAGGAAGAAGAGGTGAGGCCTTGCCATCTACCGGCCGCTGGACCTCAACGGCTATGAAGAGAGGTGGACTGCCATCTACCGGCAGCTGTCTGAGACCTCAAGGCAGGCTATGAAGAGAGGTGAGCCCCCTGCCATCTCCCGGCCGCTGGACCTCAAGGCTATGAAGAGAGGGTGAGCCTGCCATCTACCGGCCGCTGGACCTCAAGGCTATGAAGAGAGGTGAGCCTGCCATCTACCGGCCGCTGGACCTCAAGGCTATGAAGAGAGGTGACCCTTTCCTTTCAAACCGGCCGCGGGACCTCAAGGCTATGAAAAAGAGGTGACCCTGCCATCTCCCGGCCGCTGGACCTCAAGCTATGAAGAGAGGTGACCCTTTGCTTTCAAACCGGGCGCTGGACCTCAGGCTATGAAGAGAGGTGACCTGCCATCTACCGCCGCTGGACCTCAAGGCTATGAAGAGAGGGAGCCTGCCATCTACCGGCCGCTGGACCTCAAGGCTATAAAGGAGGTGAGCCTGCCATCTACCGGCGCTGGACCAAGCTATGAAGAGAGGTGAGCCTGCCATCTACCGGCGCTGGACCTCAAGGCTATGAAGAGAGGTGAGCCTGCCATCTACCGGCCGTGGCCCTCAAGGCTATGAAGAGAGGTGAGCCTGCCATTACCGGCCGCTGGACCTCAAGGCTATGAAGAGAGGTGAGCCTGCCATCTACCGGCCGCTGGACCTCAAGGCTATGAAGAGAGGTGAGCCTGCCATCTACGGCCGCTGGACCTCAAGGCTATGAAGAGAGGTGAGCCTGCCATCTACCGGCCGCTGGGACCTCAAGGCTATGAAGAGAGGTGAGCCTGCCATCTCCCCGGCCGCTGGCCTAAAGGCTATGAAGAAGGTGAGCCTTTGCCATCTACCGGCCGCTGGACCTCAAGGCTATGAAGAGAGGTGACCTGCCATCCCCGGCCGCTGGACCTAAAGGCTATGAAGAGAGGGGGACCCTGCCATTACCGGCCGCTGGACCTAAAGGCTATGAAAGAGGTGAGCCTGCCATCTACCGGCCGCTGGACCTCAAGGCTATGAGAGGGTGAGCTGCCATCACCGGCCGCTGGACCTCAAGGCTATGAAGAGAGGTGACCCTGCCATCAAACGGCCGCTGGACCTCAAGGCTATGAAGAGAGGTGAGCCTGCCAAATCTACCGGCCGCTGGACCTCAAGGCTATGAAGAGAGGTGAGCCTGCCATTCTACCGGCCGCTGGCCCTCAAGGCTATGAGAGAGTGAGCCTGCCATCTACGGCCGCTGGACCTCAAGGCTATGAAGAAGGTGAGCCTGCCATCTACCGGCCGCTGGACCTCAAGGCTATAAGAGAGTGAGCCTGCCATCTACGCCGCGGGAAACCTCAAGGCTATGAAGAGAGGTGAGCCTGCCATCTCCGGCCGCTGGACCTCAAGGCTATGAAGAGAGGTGACCCTGCCATCTACCGGCCCCCTGGCCCCTCAAGGCTATAAAGAGAGGTGAGCCTCCTCTACCGGCCGCTGGACCTAAAGGCTATGAAGGAGGTGAGCCGGCCTTTCTACCGGCCGCTGGACCTCAAGGCTATGAAGAGAGGTGAGCCTGCCATCTACCGGCCGCTGGACCTCAAGGCTATAAAGAGAGGTGAGCCTGCATCTACCGGCCGCTGGACCTCAAGGCTATAAAGAGGGGTTTGACCCTGCCATCTACCGGCCGCTGGACCTCAAGGCTATGAAGAGAGGTGAGCCTGCCATCTACCGGCCCTGGACTCAAGGCTATGAAAAGAGGTGACCCTTTGCCATCTACCGGCCGGGACCTCAAGGCTATAAAGAGAGGTGAGCTGCCATCTCCCGGCCCGCTGGACCTCAAGGCTTGAAGAGAGGTGAGCTGCCTCTACCGGCCGCTGACCTCAAGGCTTGAAGAGAGGTGAGCCTGCCATCTACCGGCCGCTGGACCTCAAGGCTATGAAGAGAGGTGAGCCTGCCATCTACCGGCCGCTGGCCTCAAGGCTATGAAGAGAGGTGAGGCCCTTTGCATCCTACCGGCCCTGGCCCTCAAGGTATGAAGAGAGGTGAGCCTGCCATTTTACCGGCCGCTGGACCTCCAAGGCTATGAAGAGGGGTGAGCCGGCCTTTCTCTACCGGCCGCTGGACCTCAGGCTATGAAGAGAGGTGAGCCTGCCATCTACCGGCCGCTGGACCTCAAGGCTATGAAGAGAGGTGAGCCTGCCATCTACCGGCCGCTGGACCTCAAGGCTATGAAGAGAGAGGTGAGCCTGCCATCTACCGGCCGCTGGACCTCAAGGCTATGAAGAGAGGTGAGCCTGCCATCTACCGGCCGCTGGACCTCAAGGCTATGAAGAGAGGTGAGCCTGCCATCTACCGGCCGCTGGACCTCAAGGCTATGAAGAGAGGTGAGCCTGCCATCTACCGGCCGCTGGACCTCAAGGCTATGAAGAGAGGTGAGCCTGCCATCTACCGGCCGCTGGACCTCAAGGCTATGAAGAGAGGTGAGCCTGCCATCTACCGGCCGCTGGACCTCAAGGCTATGAAGAGAAGGTTGAGCCTGCCATCTACCGGCCGCTGGACCCTCAAGGCTATGAAGAGAGGTGAGCCTGCCATCTACCGGCCGCTGGACCTCAAGGCTATGAAGAGAGGTGAGCCTCCCATACCGCCGCTGGACCTCAAGGCTATGAAGAGAGGTGAGCCTGCCATCTACCGCCCTGGACCTAAAAGGCTATGAAGAGAGGTGAGCTGCCATCTACCGGCCCTGGACCTCAAGGCTATAAAGAGAGGTGAGCCGCCATCAAACCGGCCGCTGGACCCAAGGCTATGAAGAGAGGTGAGCTGCCATCTACCGCCCGCTGGACCTCAAGGCTATGAAGAGGGTGAGCCTGCCATCTACCGGCCGCGGGACCTCAAGGCTATGAAGAGGGGTGGAGCCTGCCATCTCCCGGGCCGCTGGACCTCAAGGCTATAAGAGAGGTGAGCCTCCCATTCCGGCCGCTGGACCTCAAGGCTTTTGAAGAGAGGTTGAGCCTGCCATCTACCGGCCGCTGGACCTAAAGGGCTATGAGAGAGGTGACCCTGCCATCTACCGGCCGCTGGACCTCAAGGCTATGAAGAGAGGTGAGCCTCCATCTACCGCCGCTGGACCCTCAAGGCTATGAAGAGAGGTGAGCCTGCCATCTACCCGGCCGCTGGACCTCAAGGCTATGAAGAGAAGGTGAGCCTGCCCATCTACCGGCCGCTGGGACCCTCAAGGCTATGAAGAGAGTGAGCTGCCATCTACCGGCCGCTGGACCTCAGGCTATGAAAGAGAGGTGAGGCCTGCCATCTACCGGCCGCTGGACCTCAAGGCTATGAAGAGAGGTGAGCCTGCCATCTACCGGCCGCTGGACCCAAGGCTATAGAGAGAGGTAGGCCTGCCATCTACCGGCCGCTGGACCTCAAGGCTATGGAAGAGAGGTGAGCCTGCCATCTACCGGCCGCTGGGACCTCAAGGCTTATGAAGAGAGGTGAGCCTGCCATCTACCGGCCACTGGACCCCAAGGCTATGAAGAGAGGTGAGCCTGCCATCTACCGGCCACTGGCCTCAAGGCTATGAAGAGATGGTGAGCCTGCCATACTACCGGCCCTGGACCTCAAGGCTAGAAGAGAGGTGAGCCTGCCATCTACCGCCGCTGGAACCTCAAGGCTATGAAGAGAGGGTGAGCCTGCCATCTACCGGCCGCTGGACCTCAAGGCTATGAAGAGAGGTGAGCCTGCCATCTACCGGCCGCTGGACCTCAAGGCTATGAAGAGAGGTGAGCCTGCCATCTACCGGCCGCTGGACCTCAAGGCTATGAAGAGAGGTGAGCCTTGCCATCTACCGGCCGCTGACCTCAGGCTATGAAGAGAGGTGAGCCTGCATCTACCGGCCGCTGGACCTCAAGGCTATGAAGAGAGGTGAGGCCTGCCATCTTCCGGCCACTGGACCTCAAGGCTATGAAGAGAGGTGAGCTAGCAATCTACCGGCCACTGGACCTCCAAGGCTATGAAGAGAGGTGAGCCTGCCATCTACCGGCCGCTGGACTCAAGGCTTTGAAGAGAGGTGAGCCTGCCATCTACCGGCCGCTGGACCTCAAGGCTATGAAGAGGTGAGCCTGCCATCTACCGGCCGCTGGACCTCAAAGGCTTAAAGAGGGGTGAGCCTGCCACTACCGGCCCTGGCCCCTCAAGGCTATGAAGGAGGTGACCCCTGCCATCACCGGCCGCTGGACCTCAAGCTATGAAGAGAGGTGAAGCTGCCATCTACCCGGGACCCAATTGAAAAGTAACCTGCATCCCGCCTGCCCTAAAGGCTTGAAAGAGGTGAGCCTGCCATCTACCGGCCCCTGGACCCCAAGGCTATGAAGAGAGGTGAGCCTGCCATCTCCCGGGCCGCTGGACCTCAAGGCTATAAATAGGGGTGAGCCTGCCATCTACCGCCGCTGGACCTCAAGGCTATGAAGAGAGGTGAGCCTGCCATCTACCGGCCATGGACCCCAAGGCTATGAAGAAGGTGAGCCTGCATCTCCCGGGCCACTGGACCTCAAGCTATGAAGAGAGGTGAGCCTGCCATCTACCGGCCGTGGACCTCAAGGCTAGAAGAGAGGTGAGCCTGCCATCTCCCGGCGCTGGACCTCAAGGCTATGAAGAGAGGAGCCTGCCATCTACCGCCGCTGGACCTCAAGGCTATGAAGAGAGGTGAGCCTGCCATCTAACCGGCCGCGGACCTCCAGGCTATAAGAGAGGTGAGCTGCCATTACCGGCCGCTGGACCTCAAGGCTATAGAGAGTGGCCTGCCATCTACGGCCCTGGACCTCAGCTATGAAGAGAGTGAGCCTGCCTCTACCGCCGCTGGACCTCAGGCTAAAGAGAGGTAGCCTCCATCTACCGGCCGCTGGCCTCAGCTATGAAGAGAGGTGAGCCTGGCCATCTCCCCGGCCGTGGACCTCAGGCTATTAAGAGAGGTGAGCCTGCCATCTACCGGCCCTGGACCTCAAGGCTATGAGAGAGGTGAGCCTTGCCATTACCGGCCGTGGACCTCAAGGCTATGAAAGAGGTGACCCTGCCATCGACCGGGCCGCTGCCCTCAAGGCTGATAAGAAAAGGTGAGCCTGCCATCTACCGGCCCGCGGGACCTCAAGGCTATGAAGAGAGGTGAGCCGCCATCTACCGGCCGCTGGACCTCAAGGCTATAAAAGAAGGTGAGCCTCCCCTTCTACCGGCCGCTGGACCTCAAGGCTATGAAGAGAGGTGAGCCGCCATCTACGGCCACTGGACCCAAGGCTATGAAGAGAGGTGAGCCTGCCATCTACCGGCCGCTGGACCTCAAGGCTATAAAAGAGAGGTGGACCCTGCCATCTACCGGCCGCTGGACCTCAAGGCTATGAAGAGAGGTGAGCCTGCCATCTACCGGCCGCTGGACCTCAAGGCTATGAAGAGAGGTGAGCCTGCCATCTACCGGCCGCTGCCCTAAAGGCTTATGAAGAGGTGAGCCTGCCATCTACGGCCGTTTGACCTCAAGGCTATGAAGAGGGGTGAGCCTGCCATTTTCCCGGGCCACGGGACCTCAAGGCTATGAAGAGGGGTTTGAGCCAGCCATCTCCCGGCCGCTGGAACCTAAAGGCTATGAGAGAGGTGAGCCTGCCATCTACCGGCCACTGGACCTCAAGGCTATGAAGAGAGGTGAGCCAGCCATCTACCGGCCGCTGGACCTCAAGGCTATGAAGAGAGGTGAGCCAGCCATCTACCGGCCGCTGGACCTCAAGGCTATGAAGAGAGGTGAGCCAGCCATCTACCGGCCGCTGGACCTCAAGGCTATGAAGAGAGGTGAGCCTGCCATCTACCCGGCCGCTGGACCTCAAGGCTATGAAGAGAGGTGAGCCTGCCATCTACCGGCCATTGGACCTCAAGGCTATGAAGAGAGGTGAGCCTGCCATCTACCGGCCGCTGGACCTCAAGGCTATGAAGAGAGGTGAGCCTGCCATCTACCGGCCACTGGACCTCAAGGCTATGAAGAGAGGTGAGCCTGCCATCTACCGGCCGCTGGACCTCAAGGCTATGAAGAGAGGTGAGCCTGCCATCTACCGGCCGCTGGACCTCAAGGCTATGAAGAGAGGTGAGCCTGCCATCTACCGGCCGCTGGACCTCAAGGCTATGAAGAGAGGTGAGCCTGCCATCTACCGGCCGCTGGACCTCAAGGCCGTGCCAAACTACAGAACCAACTATAACTTCAGGGACATGTTCAACCGAAGGTGAGGCTAATTGACATCATGAACTCTTTTGATTTTCCCATGATGTCAAGCAAAGAGGCACTGAGTTTGAAGGTAGGCCTTGAAATACATCCACAGGTACACCTCCAATTGACTCAAATGATGTCAATTAGCCTATCAGAAGCTTCTAAAGCCATGACATCATTTTCTGGAATTTTCCAAGCTGTTTAAAGGGCACAGTCAACTTAGTGTATGTAAACTTCTGACCCACTGGAATTGTGATACAGTGAATTATAAGTGAAATAATCTGTCTGTAAACAATTGTTGGAAAAATTACTTGTGTCATGCACAAAGTAGATGTCCTAACCGACTTGCCAAAACTATAGTTTGTTAACAATAAATGTGTGGAGTGGTTGAAAACAAGTTTTAATGACTCCAACCTAAGTGTATGTAAACCTCCAACTTCAACTGTGTATATATATATATATATATATATATATATATATATATATATATATATATATATATATATATATTTGCGAGAAAAAATGAACATATGAAAGTGATGCAGACAATTACATTGATGGAAGTTACAATCTATCTGCAATATTAAAGCTGATCTACCCCCTAAAAAATAAAAATAAATACAAATAAACGTTCACTGTAGGGTCTGGATGATCAAGATGAGAAAGAAAGACTGTATAAATCATTCAAATAGTGAGCTACATCAAAATAATTATAAAAATTATACTATGGTGTAACAATACAAGTTCTCAGAGATAGAGATGTGGTTTAATACTTCATTTAAAAAAAATCTCAAAAAGATGGGGGTCAAATTATTGGTTCCCCTGTTTTTTTTGTACTCCACCAGCCTCCCCTGGTGAGGATAATGACAAAGCCTTTTTCTAAAATGTTTTATGAGTTGGAGAACACATTTGGAGGGATCTGAGACCATTCCTCCATACAAAATCTTTCCAGATCCTTGATATCCTTCATCTGCACTTATGGACTGCCCTCTTCAATTCAAACCACAGGTTTTCAATTGGGTTCAAGTTCATAGACTGAGATGGTCATTGCAAAATGTTGATTTTTGTGGTCAATTAACCATTTCACTTGCGGCCAAGTTTCAGCCTCCTTGCAGAGGCGACCAGGTTTTTTGGCTAAAATGTCCTGGTACCTGGTAAAGTTCATGATGCCGTTGACCTTAACAAGGGCCCCAGGACCAGTGGAAGCAAAATGGCCCAAAAACAACAAAGATCCATCACCATATTTTACAGTGTGGAATGAGGTATTTTCTCTGTCCTGGCTACACAGACTCCTTACTCATTTACATTTTAGTCATTTAGCAGACGCTCTTATCCAGAGCGGCTTACAGTTAGTGAATTAATTATTATTATTTTTTTTATACTGCCCCCCCGTGGGAAACGAACCCACAACCCTGGCGTTGCAAACGCCATGCTCTATCAACTGAGCTACATCCCTGCCGGCCATTCCCTCCCCTACCCTGGGCCAATTGTGCGCCGCCCATGAGTCTCCCGGTCGCGGCCAGCTGCGACAGAGCCTGGATTCGAACCAGGATCTCTAGTGGCACAGTTAGCACTGCGATGCAGTGCCTTAGACCACTGCGCCACTCAGGAGGTGGCAAACTCTAGGCCACGCCCACGGACGTTAATTTGTTCTCCACACTGATTGGTCCAGAAACCGATGGGTTGGGCCAGAGCCAGAACACAAGTGGGTAAAGCAGTGATTTGAAAATTCAAACTAAAGTATGGAAGAATTTATGGGTCGTCACTAGGGCTGTGGATGTCACACAGTTTTGTCAGCCGGTGATTGTCAAGCAAATAACTGTCGGTCTCATGGTAATTGACCGTTAATTAACATAAACACATTTAGCATCTCCTGACTTCCATACATTGCCTACAAGCCATTTACAAAAGTCTAATAAATCCATGTAATATAGCCTATACCTTCACAATAAATCCATTATTTATTTTAGACAGGACTAAAGAAGCATGATATGAAGAAAATGTTGTGTATTTCAGAAGAAAAGAATAGCATACTCTGAGTTGTCCTTATGTTATGCCCTGATCTGGCTATGCCATGTGGCTGTGGGCTACACTAGTTCATTTAGCAGACAAGATTTGTTTAGAATTCTGTGGCATTATTTTATATTATTTTATAGTTTAAAGAATACAATTGAACAAAAGCTGAATAAAATATAAATATTTTCTCCAAATGATTTGAGGGAGTGCGCACATGCGGCTATTCTGTGTTGAGCGGATAACAATGAAACAGGTCCTCCTATATGCTTAATTTAGAGTTATTAATGTAACTTTAGTTGTTGGGCTAACTATGTTTAGATTTTTAATACCTTGTAAGGCTGCATGATGAGACTCTAATGATGATTTGAAAAAAGTCACTTGAAAGGCCTGATTTTAACCCTAACCTTAAATGAAGACCAAAAAGCCCATTGTTTTGTTTTCATCAAGTTTTATGATGTTGCCAATTTTGGCTTTGTGTCTGTGTTATTTTAGTATAAACCACCCACAAGACGGTTATCGAACGCACGCACCAGACATACGGACAGACAGATGGAAATTGGCAGATATTGTGTTATGTTTGGCTTTTTAAGCCAATGGTGGTGGGATAATGTCAATGTGATTGGATGACAGTTTGCAGTGGAACACGTGGAAATTGCCTGTACTTTATGAATTGTTTGGCGAGCTACTCATAGGTGGGCTGTGAGCTACTGGTCGACCTGTTGGAGACTATATTCTCCGAGACCACCTCCTTCACGATGTCCTTCACTGAGGAGGGGACCTCACCTTTCTGAAATGATAGCCCCTCTCCACGAGGAAGGGATCTCACCTTTCTGAAATGACCAATTACAGCCTGCAAGTAAACTTGGGATAATCTGCCCTCTAAATTATTTCTACCATTCAGAGGTGAAACTGTCCATACCCGGTGATTTGTTTGCTTTTCGTCTAGTAATATCTGTATTTAATTCCTCTGTGATCATTTCAGAGACTAACAGTTCGGTTCATTGATGTGTCTATCTGTCATTGTCAGTGTGGATGGGAGTGTAGGTTTCTCTGTTGTATCTCTACGTTATGTTGAATTATTTTGTTTGGGGGTTCCTTATCTCGTAGATAATGTTATCTGCTTGTTTTCTTCTGAATTTATAGGCTAACAGTTTCATAGACAGTACAAAAGCTGAAGAACATACGCACATCCAGATACTTGTTTTTTGCTGGAGTTATAGGTGAACTCATTAAAAGGATAACGCTGCACACGGCTGGTCCTGCTCCCAGGGGATTTTATTGGTGCAACGTTTCCAGCCTTAGGTCTTCATAGTACCCTTGTTTGAGGAATAGAAGCATCTGTATTCTTTTGTGAATACATTCCATCTATTTCATTCTTGATGTTTTTAATTTCTTGTTTCACGTTGGGATCCAGTGTTGTTATGATCCCTTTGTAATTGTTTTAACTGAGATTGCAATTTATTATGTTTTTCTTGTCTAAGCTTCTTTAAATGAGATGTAGAAGTGATAATTTCCCCCTCATTACTGCTTTGCGTCCCAGAGAACAGACGGCGACACCGCACCATCGTCATTCTGTTCCAGATAGGTTTCGATTTCAAGTTTTAATTTGTTATTTCGTCTGTGGGTTATTCAGAATACTTGAGTTCAACCTCCAGAGAGTCGATCTATCTTTGTCTATTATTCAAACACATAGAAATGACGGAATGATCAGAAAGATCAACTGTTCCTACATCACATTTCTCCAATTCTGGTCCCATCGTTACTAAAGGTAAAGAAATAGTCAATCCTAAAGTAAAATTAATGCGGGGAAGAAAACTGAGTATAGTCAAGGCTGGTGGGGAAAAAATCTCATCAATAATCTCAATCTACAAATGGGATTTGGCTGTGTTGTCCTCATCCCTGAAGAGTCAAGTTTAAACGTACATTAATGTATCAGGATTCCCTGTGTTTCAGCTGACATCGTATAAAAAAAAAACGTGTCAATGTTACCAGAATCCCCTCTCATCCTGATGAGTCTCCCCCTCCTTATCTCTTATTTCAGACAGGTGTTCCTAGCGAGCCTGGCCACTCCCTCTTATTTCAGACAGGTGTTCCTAGCGAGCCTGGCCACTCCCTCTTATTTCAGACAGGTGTTCCTAGCGAGCCTGGCCACTCCCTCTTATTTCAGACAGGTGTTCCTAGCGAGCCTGGCCACTCCCTCTTATTTCAGACAGGTGTTCCTAGCGAGCCTGGCCACTCCCTCTTATTTCAGACAGGTGTTCATAGCGAGCCTGGCCACTCCCTCTTATTTCAGACAGGTGTTCATAGCGAGCCTGGCCACTCCCTCTTATTTCAGACAGGTGTTCATAGCGAGCCTGGCCACTCCCTCTTATTTCAGACAGGTGTTATTTCAGACAGGTGTTCCTAGCGAGCCTGGCCACTCCCTGATTTGTAAGAGGATGAAAACAAGTATTTCCCTTTTTTTTCATTTTAGCGTGTTCTCTTGACTAATCTATTTGTGCTTTGTCCTTTTTCAATGTTGCTATTATTTGACTTATTTTTGTTGGGTTGAATACCCAATTAACATTAAAAGAGATTATTCTTATATTTTGATTACTTTGCGTCATTATTACCAAAGATGAGTATTTTCTTGGTCATCCTTCTACTAAATCCATTTTGTTTGAAAACAAATCCATTTTTCTGCAGTCAATGGCAGCCAGATAACAGTGAATGGCAGCCAGATAACAGTCAATGGCAGCCAGATAACAGTGAATGGCAGCCAGATAACAGTGAATGGCAGCCAGATAACAGTGATTGGCAGCCAGATAACAGTGATTGGCAGCCAGATAGCAGTGAATGGCAGCCAGATAGCAGTGATTGGAAGCCAGATAGCAGTGAATGGCAGCCAGATAACAGTGATTGGAAGCCAGATAACAGTGAATGGCAGCCAGATGTGTGTAGTAATAAAAAGTAAAACAGAAAATAAAATACATAAAAAGCATTTGTGACTTCCAATAGCAAGGTCTCTGCTAGGACCTTACGTGAACCGGATTGAAACGTCTCAGAGGGAAAGCCTCTCTTCCCAGCCAGCCGGGGAGGGAGGACCCTCGATGTTGACGACAACAACGTTACCAAAACAAAGATCACTCATGTCCGTCTGACAGCTAGCCACATCGCCCCAACCTGACCTACCATTATACTAGGCATTAATTCGTAACTGCAAAGTATAAGCACCAAAAAATAACTGTAGAACCTGTCTCATTCATACGTTGTTTCAGTAGTTATTCCGTTGTCAAATTCCGGAGTGAGTTAGTTAGGTAGACTCGTAGACAGTGGTTCAGATCAGTGTTAGGCTAGCCAGGCAGCCAACCAGGTAGTTCTCACTTAGCATTGCACATTTTCGTTTGCTAGTAGTTCAAACTGTTTGTATTGTTGACTGTCTCTTTCCTTGTTTCCACTCAGTTCTTCCCGGTTCGAGCCCCAGAGCAAAAGTTAGTTAAATGACTCGTAAACACACCCATTGTCTATCATCAGTTTTAGGCTAGCCAGCCAGCATCCAACCAGCATCCAACCAGCTCACTGTTAGCATTGCTAGCTCTTGCTTGCTAGCAGTTCAATCTTCTTGTGTTGACTCACATGTGAATGGTTGTAGTTTCTCCTTGAAATCAATCCTGGGTCGGAGAACCCTTTGTCGTTCTCGCTACCGTCCTCTTTGTCCACCACTTGTACTCCATGTTTGCCGCCGGATCTGTTCCGGGTGGTTTAATGACTGGGACTGGGAGCCCCCTCTCTGCCATCTCCTTCGTTGCCTCCTCCACTGTGTCGTACACCCGTCATGGTAGAACACTCGTAGTTTGGCCGAGAATGGAGTCTGGAGCCGTATCTTGTTTTTTTTTCAGGATTTTCTTTGCTGTATTCTTTTTGTTTTCTGAGAACGTTCGGTGCGTAGTTGTGGTCCAGATTGACTTTTCTTTTGCCAGAGAAAACCTCCTTCATTCTCTAAATCAGAATAGATATTGGATGGGCACTACCCAGGGGAATTGAGCCAAGGGCTTGGTGAGCTCTCTGGATCTGGAGATCCGTGGGGGGAAGTAAGTCCAACTGCTCTTTCAACATCTCCTCAACGAAAGCGATCATGGAGGGGGCATCTCGTTCTGACCCCTCGGCTACAGAATAGATTTTGATATTTTCTCGCATAGCACGGTTTGTGTGTGTGTGTATGTGTAACAGTAGTGTGTGTGTGTGTGTGTGTATATATATATATATATATATATATATATATATATATATATATATATATATATATATACAGTGAGGAGAACAAGTATTTGTTACACTGCCGATTTTGCAGAAAATCCAGAAAATCACATTGTATGATTTTTAAGTAATTAATGTGCATTTTATTGCATGACATAAGTATTTGATTACCTACCAACCAGTAAGAATTCCGCCTCTCACAGACCTGTTCGTTTTTCTTGAAGAAGCCCTCCTGTTCTCCACTCATTACCTGTATTAACTGCACCTGTTTGAACTCGTTACCTGTATAAAAGACACCTGTCCACACACTCAATCAAACAGACTCCAACTTCTCCACAATGGCCAAGACCAGAGAGCTGTGTAAGGACATCAGGGATAACATTGTAGACCTACACAAGGCTGGGATGGGCTACAGGACAATAGGCAAGCAGCTTGGTGAGAAGGCAACAACTGTTGGCACAATTATTAGAAAATGGAAGAAGTTCAAGATGATGGTGAATCACCCTCGGTCTGGGGCTCAATGCAAGATCTCTCCTCGTGGGGCATCAATGATCATGAGGAAGGTGAGGGATCATCCCAGAACTACACGGCAGGACCTGGTCAATGACCTGAAGAGAGCTGGGACCACAGTCTCAAAGAAAACCATTAGTAACACACTACGCCGTCATGGATTAAAATCCGGCAGCGCACGCAAGGTCCCCCTGCTCAAGCCAGCGCATGTCCAGGCCAGTCTGAAGTTTGCCAATGACCATCTGGATGATCCAGAGGAGGAATGGGAGAAGGTCATGTGGTCTGATGAGACAAAAATAGAGCTTTTTGGTCTAAACTCCACTCGCCGTGTTTGGAGGAAGAAGAAGGATGAGTACAACCCCAAGAACACCATCCCAACCGTGAAGCACGGAGGTGGAAACATCATTCTTTGGGGATGCTTTTCTGCAAAGGGGACAGAACGACTGCACCATATTGAGGGGAGGAAGGATGGGGCCATGTATCACGAGATCTTGGCCAACAACCTCCTTCCCTCAGTAAGAGCATTGAAGATGGGTTGTGGCTGGGTCTTCCAGCTTGACAACGACCCGAAACACACATCCAGGGCAACTAAGGAGTGGCTCCGTAAGAAGCATCTCAAGGTCCTGAAGTGGCCTAGCCAATCTCCAGACCTGAATCCAATAGAAAATCTTTGGAGGGAGCTGAAAGTCCGTATTGCCCAGCAACAGCCCCGAAACCTGAAGGATCTGGAGAAGGTCTGTATGGAGGAGTGGGCCAAAATCCCTGCTGCAGTGTGAGCAAACCTGGTCAAGACCTACAGGAAACATATGATCTCTGTAATTGCAAACAAAGGTTTCTGTACCAAATATTAAGTTCTGCTTTTCTGATGTATCAAATACTTATGTCATGCAATAAAATGCAAATTAATTACTTAAAAATCATACAATGTGATTTTCTGAATTTTTGTTTTAGATTCCGTCTCTCACAGTTGAAGTGTACCTATGATAAGTAGGAAAAGTAGGAAAAGCAGCAAAATCGGCAGTGTATCAAATACTTGTTCTCCCCACTGTCTATATATATATATATATATATATATATATATATATACACTGTTTTTTATGTGTTTGTGTGTGGCCCAGATGTGTTGATGTATGTAGGTCGGGGCATTTTTTACGTCAGGACGTTAGCGGGTGTTTTCTAAACAGATGCAAGCTTGGCCCTTATGATGTCTCCCTGCTCTCCATCTCTGTCAACTCCCCCAGTCCTGTTCTTCTCCTTCAGCAGAGTCCTCTCCAGTATTTCCAAACCTCCATAAAAGTGCCAGCGATTCTGGATTAATGATCCTCCTCCCCAAGTGCTGGAATGCAGAGAGGGTAGAGGCCATCTTACCTTATTAAGTTAAGACACAGAGGGCTGCTCCTCTCCCCTTCCCACTTCCAGGTAGATATCTCTCTATTTTCAGATTAATTCACCTTTAGATAAGCTTTATTAGCATGAATGACAAGGCCACAGTTGCTAAAGCGAAGTGAGATAATGACATCAACAATAACAGTAAAAAAAAAAAATAGTAATGTGTTTCGAATCAGAATTAAAATGGTGGGTTTTTTTCTGTCGTCCCCCTTTTCTTTTTCTGTTCTGTTTTTCTCTTCTCACTCCACTCCACTCTCCTCCTCCTCTTTCTGTCGGTCATGCTGTGGAGGAAGCATGGAAGGAATGTGACATGAAGGGGAAATCCTCTTCTGACATGTTGAAGGGATGATCATAATAAGAACCGGAGTACAGAACTCAGATTATAGAACTCAAAAAGTCTAGAACCAAAAAATTTATCTTGAACTCAAACAGGGTTTAGAACTGAAACAGAGTCTGGCAAGGAAGTTGAAGTCTTATTTAGGATGTCTGGAAATATTTCAAAGTTGTTTTGACTAACTTATCCAACAATAATTTTGGTTAAGAGCTTGTCTCCTATGACCGAAAAGAGTTTCTGGACATAAGAACAGCGATCACTAACCCCAATTTGGATGAGGATTTTACTGTTTTAGGGTTTTACTGCTCACCCTGAACCAGGCCATAAATAAAAAGTGCGAAACTACGCTGGCAAGTACAAATAAACCGCGTACTTTTTTGTTTTATTTTTCTGTACTTTTACGCCTTTTTCTCCCCAATTTCGTGATATCCAATTGGTAGTTACAGTCTTGTCCCATCGCTGCAACTCGCGTACGGACTCGGGAGAGGCCACGCGTCCTCCGAAACACGACCTTGCCAAGCCGCACTGCTTCTTGACACACTGTTCGCTTAACCCGGAAGCCTGCCGCACCAATGTGTCGGAGGAAAACGCCGTACAACTGGCGACCGTATCAGCATGCATGCGCCCGGCCCGCCACAGGAGTCGCTAGAGCGAAATGGGACAAGGACATGCCGGCCAAACCCTACCCTAACCCGGATGACGCTGGGCCAATTGTGCACCACCTCATGGGTCTCCCGGTCGCGGCCGGCTGCGACACAGCCTGGGATCGAACCTGGGTCTGTAGTGACGCCTCTAGCACTGCAGTGCAGTGCCTTAGACCGCTGCGCCACTCGCGAGACATAAATCGCATTCTACCCTCCGTTCTATTCGAGAACGTGCGATCACTGGAGAACAAACTGGACAAGCTCCATTCGAGACTATCCTATCAACGGGACCCGAAGAACTGTAATATCCTATGTTTTCACGGAGTCGTGGCTGAACAAGGACATGAATAGTATACATCTGGCTAGTTTTTCAGCAGGACAGAACAACAGCGTCGGGTAAGTTCAAGGGAGGAGTTGTGTGTCTCTGTTAACAGCTGGTGCTCAATCTCTAATATGAAGGAAGTATTAAGGAAGTCTGGAGGTTCTGCTCACCTGTTAGAATACCTCATGATAAGCTGTAGATCTATTTACCAGAGAGTTTTCATGATATTTTTTGTAGCTATTTCTATTTACCTCCACAAACCAATGCTGGCTCTAAGACCGCATTCAACGAGCTGTATAAGGCCATAAGCAAACAAGAAGATGCACATCCAGAGGTTGCGTTCCTAGTGGCCGGTGATTTTAATGCAGGAAAACTGAAATCCTTCATACCTACCTCATTTTCACCAGCATGTTACATGTGCAACCAGAGGTGAAAAAACTCTGGATCACCTTTACTCCACACACAGAGATGCATACCAAGCTCTCCCTCGCCCTCCATTTGGCAAATTTAACCATAACTCTATCCTCCTGATGCTTGCTTACAAGCAAAAACTCAAACAAGAAGTACATGTGACACGCTCAATACGGAAGTGGTCCAATGAAGTGGATGCTAATTTACAGGACTGTTTTGCTAGCGCAGACTGGATATGTTCCGGGATTCATCCGATAGCATTTAGGAGTTTACCACATCAGTCACCGGCTTCATTATTAATAAGTCCATGTATGACGACGTCCCCACAGTGACCGTATGTACATACAGTGCATTCGGAAAGTATTCAGACCCCTTGACTTTTTCCAAAGGTTGTTACATTACAGCCTTATTCTAAAATGGATTAAATATATTTTGGTCCTAATCAATCTACACACGATACCCCATAATGACAAAACGAAAACAGCTATTTAAAATATTTTGAAAATATAATAATAACAGAAATACCTTATTTACATTATTATTTATTTAAAAATTATTATTTATTTATTAAGTATTCAGACCCTTGAAGACTTGAAATTGAGCTCAGATTGGAGTCCACCTGTGGTAAATTCAATTGATTGGACATCATTTGGAAAGGCAGACACCTGTCTATATAAGGTTACCTTGAGTTAACTTGAGTGGCCCAGCCAGAGCCCGGACTTGAACCCGATCGAACATCTCTGGAGAGACCTGAAAATAGCAGTGCAGCGACGCTCCCCATCCAACCTGATAGAGCTTGAGAGGATCTGCAGAGGAGAATGGGAGAAACTCCCCAAATACAGGTGTGCCAAGATTGTAGCTTCATACCCAAGAAGACTCGAGGCTGTAATCGCTGCCAAAGGTGCTTCAACAAAGTGCTGAGTAAAGGGTCTGAATACTTATGTAAATACGGTATTTCTGTTTTTTTATGTTAATACATTTGCTAACATTTCTAAAAAAACTGTTTTTGCTTTGTCATTATGGGGTCTTGTGGGTAGATTGATGAGGAAAATGTTTTATTGAATGCATTTTAGAATAAGGCTGTAACGTAACAAAATGTGGAAAAAGTCAAGGGGTCTGAATACTTTCCGAATGCGCTGTATCCCAACCAGAAGCCATAGATTACGGGCAACATCCACACTGACCTAAAGGCTAGAGCTGCCGCTTTCAAGGAGCGGGACACCAATCCGGACGCTTATAAGAAATCCCGCTACGCCCTCTGACGATCCATCAAACAGGCAAAGAGTCAATACTGGACTAAGATCGAATCGTACTACACTGGCTCTGACGCTCGTCGGATGTGCCAGGGCTTGCACACTATCACGGATTACTAAGTGAAACCCAGCTGCGAGCTATCCAGTGACGTGAGCCTACCAGACGAGCTAAATGCCTTCCATGCTCGCGTCGAGGCAAGCAACACTGAACCATGCATGAGAGCCGCATCTGTTCAGGACGACTGTGTGATCACCCTCTCCGTAGCCGATGTGAGTAAGATCTTTAAACATGTTAACATTCACAAGGCTTCAGGGCCAGACGGATTACCAGGAAGCGTACTCAGCATGCGCTGATCAGCTGGCAAGTGTTTTCACTGACATGACATGTTTCAGGCAGACCAACATAGTGTGCCCAAGAACGGCAAGGTAATCTAAGTCAGGGATGGGCAATTTTGATGGGGGTGGGGGCCACAAAAAAAACGAAACACATTATGAGGTGGGTCTGCGTACCCACATCCATACATCCATATAAAGTTAATTTCCTGCAATTCTACTCATTTTGCCATTCGGTTGAGGCAAATGTTTGTAGCTTTATTATGATAACTGATGATCAATGGGCCCCACCCCGGTCGGTAATTCGATCATGCTTACTACAAGTTTAGATAGCTGGCCGCTAGACTAATTTACCAATCTAAAAACATTTTTCTGACATGGCCTAATTAAGTGAGTGCTGATGCACAAACAAAAATTTCAAAATTGCACGTTGTGTTTTGTATTATTCTAACTCTCAACAGTAAGTTGCGACCCCGACTGAGTCGTCTTCGTCCCCCTGCCCCAGGCCTACCAAAAGGCTGGTCATGGCTCAAGTCAACACTATCATCCCAGACACCCTGGACCCCACTCTAATTTGCATACCACCCCAACAGATGGATGTTTCCCTTAATGTCATCACTAGATGGCAGTGCTGCCTAATGTAAAAACCATTCCTATATGTGCTTGTGTAAGGAAGGGGATTGAGCACCCATTTTGTAACAAGTTGTGATGACTAGTGGAACATGTGGGAGCCTACAGTAGTCTTCTGACTGTATTTAAAGCATTGGTCCTTACAGGGATGCAGCTGTATATAACACGGTCCATAGAAAAGCTCTCCAACCACAAAGTAACTGACAACATGAACAAATATATATGTCAGAAGACAGTGTATACTACTTGCAGCTGATATGAGTTCATATTAATCCTATTTATCACCAGATTTGCTTTCGTCTTCTTTCATAGCTGTTTTAATTTACTGATGTTGGGTAATCTGTGAATATAATATTTTACTGTGAATTATTTTCTTGGATGACTTGACTTCTATCTCCCATGCTTTGATGAAGAAGCAACACCAGGTGATTGTGTGAAGGCAGCAAGGAAGGAAAAAAACATTTTCTGTCAATGCGATCAGTCTTGGTTATGAGCAGCTTCAGACTCTTCGGAGCCGTAGCAAATCTCATCTCCTGGAATTTTTTATTTTTTTTCGTTACATCATTTTGGTGCAGAGACCCACTGAGGGAGAGAGGGAGAGAGAGAGATGGGGTGTGGCAGGGAAGAAGGGGAGAGACAAAGACAGAGAGGGGATATAGTAAGGGGAAGACTGGAAAGACAGAGAGGGGATATAGTAAGGGGAAGTGAAAGACTGGAAAGGGAGAGAGGAAAACCAAGCCTTGTCAGAAATACAGAAGTCATATAGAATTGTAGTAGCTCTTCTATAATACCTGAAGGTCACAGTGTTTTCTATTGCAGGTCTCTGAGGCTGTGTATCAAATGGCACCCTATTCCATACATTGTGCACTACATTTGACCACAGCCTTATGGGCCCTGGTCAAAAGTAGTGCACTAGATAGGGAAAAGGGTGCCATTTGGGACGTTACCTGAGCGTTGGCTCTGGACAAGCTGGGAGTATAGAGAGAGAGAGAGAGAGAGAGAGATGAGAGAGACGAGAGAGATGAGCAGGAGAGAGGAGAGAGAGAGAGAGAGGAGAAGAGAGAGAGAGAGGAGAGTCATGAGAGAGACGAGAGAGGAGATTAGTGAGGAGAGAGAGAGAGAGAGGAGAGATGAGAGAGGGAGAGAGCGGAGAGAGGAGAGAGAGAGAGAGAGAGGAGAGAGAGAGAGAGAGAGAGGAGAGAGAGAGAGGAGGGGGAGAACATTAGAGAGAGAGGAGAGGGAGATGATTTGAGAGAGAGGAGAGGGAGATGATTAGAGAGAGAGGAGAGGGAGATGATTAGAGAGAGAGGCGAGGGGGATGATTAGAGAGAGAGGGAGGGGATGATTAGAGAGAGAGAGGGGGGATGATTTGAGAGAGAGGGAGGGGATGATTAGAGAGAGAGGGAGGGGGATGATTGAGAGAGAGGAGAGGGGGATGATTAGAGAGAGAGGAGAGGGAGAAGATTAGAGAGAGAGGAGAGGGGGATGATTAGAGAGAGAGAGGAGAGGGGGATGATTAGAGAGAGAGAGGAGAGGGGGATGATTAGAGAGAGAGGAGAGGGGGATGATTAGAGAGAGAGGAGAGGGGGATGATTAGAGAGAGGAGAGGGGGATGATTAGAGAGAGAGAAGAGGGAGAACGTTAGAGAGAGAGGAGAGGGAAATGATTAGAGAGAGAGGAGAGGGGGATGATTAGAGAGAGAGGAGAGGGGGATGATTAGAGAGAGAGAAGAGGGAGAACGTTAGAGAGAGAGGAGAGGGGGATGATTAGAGAGAGAGAAGAGAGGGGGGTGATTAGAGAGAGAGAGGAGAGGGGGATGATTAGAGAGAGAGAGGCGAAGGGGGGGTGATTAGAGAGAGAGGAGAGGGAGAGGCCCACTGAATCATAATCACTTACAGTGCCTTGCAAAAGCATTCATCCCCCTTGGCGTTTTTCCTATTTTGTTGCATTACAACCTGTAATTTAAATGGATTTTTATTTGGATTTCATGTAATGGACATACACAAAATAGTCAAAATTGGTGAAGTGGAATGAAAAAAAAACTTGTTTCAATTAATTCTAAAAAATAAATAACGGAAAAGTGGTGCGTGCATATGTATTCACCCCCTTTGCTATGAAGCCGCTAAATTAGATCTGGTGCAACCCACCTGTGTGCAATCTAAGTGTCACATGATCTGTCACATGATCTCAGTATATATAAACCTGTTCTGAAAGGCCCCAGAGTCTGCAACACCACTAAGCAAGGGGCACCACCAAGCAAGCGGCACCATGAAGACCAAGGAGCTCTCCAAACAGGTCAGGGACAAAGTTGTGGAGAACTATAGATCAGGGTTGGGTTATAAAAAAATATCAGAAACTTTGAACATTTCACGGAGCACCATTAAATCCATTATTAAAAAATAGAAAGAATATGGCATCACAACAAACCTGCCAAGAGAGGGCCGCCCACCAAAACTCACGGACCAGGCAAGGAGGGCAATAATCAGAGAGGCAACAAAGTGACCAAAGATAACCCTGAAGGAGCTGCAAAGCTCCAGAGCTGAGATTGGAGTATCTGTCCATAGGACCACTTTAAGCCGTACACTCAACAGAGCTGGGCTTTACGGAAGAGTGGCCAGAAAAAAGCCATTGCTTAAAGAAGAAAATAAGCAAACACGTTTGGTGTTCGCCAAAAGGCATGTGGGAGACTCCCCAAACATATGGAAGAAAGTACTCTGGTCAGATGAGACTAAAATTGAGCTTTTTGGCCATCAAGGAAAACGCTATGTCTGGTGCAAACCCAACACCTCTCATTACCCAGAGAACACCATCCCCACAGTGAAGCATGGTGGTGGCAGCATCATGCTGTTGGGATGTTTTTCATCGGCAGGGACTGGGAAACTGGTCAGAATTGATGGAATGATGGATGCCGCTAAATACAGGAAAATTCTTGCGGGAAACCTGTTTCAGTCTTCCAGAGATTTGAGACTGGACGGAGGTTCACCTTCCAGCAGGACAATGACCCTAAGCATACTGCTAAAGCAACACTCGAGTGGTTTAAGGGGAAACATTTAAATGTCTTAAATGTCTTGGAATGGCCTAGCCAAAGCCCAGACCTCAATCCAACTGAGAATCTGTGGTATGACTTAAAGATTGCTGTACACCAGCGGAACCCATCCAACTTGAAGGAGCTGGAGCAGTTTTGCCTTCAAGAATGGGCAAAAATCCCAGTGGCTAGATGTGCCAAGCTTATAGAGACATACCCCAAGAGACTTGCAGCTGTAATTGCTGCAAAAGATGTCTCTACAAAGTATTGACTTTGGGGGGGGGGGGGGGGGGGGGGGGGGGGGGTGAATAGTAATGCACGCTCAAGTCTTATTTCATGTTTGTTTCACAATAAAAAATATTTTGCATCTTCAAAGTGGTAGGCATGTTGTGTAAATCAAATGATACAAACCCCCCAAAATGTTTTATTCCAGGTTGTAAGGCAACAAAATAGGAAAAATGCCAAGGGGGGTGAATACTTTCGCAAGCCACTGTAGTACCTCTGATGGACAATGCCCCAACGTGACGGTCAAATCCAACACAGGTCACTTTGATGCAGACAGGGGGGGAAGTGATGATCCATAACTCCTGCTGTCATGATCTAATGTGATGGATAAGAGCCGTGTTGATGGAGGGTAAGAGCGTGTTGATGGAGGGAAAGAGCGTGTTGATGGACCATGGTATCATTAAGAAGCCAGTCATACGCTGATCCATCATCTTAATCATCACCATAGAGAACAGTATTGATTAATACAGAAAGGACCCTGATGGGGGAAATGCTAATTAAGTGAAGCCGCTAATTCACAGAGTTGGTAATTCATCTTGTATATGGTTAATGTACCTGGGCCTGGGCCTAATTTCCTATTTGCTATGTCACCCTTTTTAATCATCGGGTCAACTGTGATCACTCAGAGTGTATTGTTTAATTTGTTCCCAAAGCGTATCGAGGCTGTCTGTTGGACAACTGTCTCTGTTCAGGCCAGCACAGACTGTACAATTTTGGCCGTCTTATGCCATGATTTTGCCGTCCAAGACAACATTGCCACGTTGTGGGCAAATTCTTAGTTCGTAAACAATTGTCGGAGGTCTTGGTTCGTTTAGTGTGACAGGGTCTAGGTCTGCTTATTAAGTACCACTACGTAAGCTCCGATAAAGTTCTGGTAGTGTCAGAAATGTTGCGCTTTTGTTGTGTAGTGTGTGGCTGGTGTTACGAGCCAATCCCTATGACTGACCAATAGGAGCACGACTATTGGTCGTGCATTTTTTAAAGAAAAAATTCAACTATAAAATTCACACATCGTTTAATGAAAACTTGGTAATGGGCTGTGTCATGTTACAAATAACAAACACAGATTGTTATTCTTTACACGCCACGCTTGATACACCCAGTTGATGTAGCCTATGTCTGTTTACCTAGCCTACCTACCTAGCTAGCCAATGGCAGGATGTGAAGACGGAACTGAAGCAAATGGAACAACCAGGCCAGCTTGATATTATACAGTGGGGAAAAAAGTATTTAGTCAGCCACCAATTGTGCAAGTTCTCCCACTTAAAAAGATGAGAGAGGCCTGTAATTTTCATCATAGGTACACGTCAACTATGACAGACAAATTTAGAAAAAGAAAATCACATTGTAGGATTTTTTATGAATTTATTTGCAAATTATGTTGGAAAATAAGTATTTGGTCACCTACAAACAAGCAAGATTTCTGGCTCTCACAGACCTGTAACTTCTTCTTTAAGAGACTCCTCTGTCCTCCACTCGTTACCTGTATTAATGGCACCTGTTTGAACTTGTTATCAGTATAAAAGACACCTGTCCACAACCTCAAACAGTCACACTCCAAACTCCACTATGGCCAAGACCAAAGAGCTGTCAAAGGACACCAGAAACAAAAAACTGCACCAGGCTGGGAAGACTGAATCTGCAATAGGTAAGCAGCTTGGTTTGAAGAAATCAACTGTGGGAGCAAATATTAGGAAATCGAAGACATACAAGACCACTGATAATCTCCCTCGATCTGGGGCTCCACGCAAGATCTCACCCGTGGGGTCAAAATGATCCCAAGAACGGTGAGCAAAAATCCCAGAACCACACGGGGGGACCTAGTGAATGACCTGCAGAGAGCTGGGACCAAAGTAACAAAGCCTACCATCAGTAACACACTACGCCGCCAGGGACTCAAATCCTGCAGTGCCAGACGTGCCCCCCTGCTTAAGCCAGTACATGTCCAGGCCCGTCTGAAGTTTGCTAGAGTGCATTTGGATGATCCAGAAGAGGATTGGGAGAATGTCATATGGTCAGATGAAACCTCCAGATCTCAACCCCATAGAAAATCTTTGGTGGGAGTTGAAAGTCTGTGTTGCCCAGCGACAGCCCCAAAACATCACTGCTCTAGAGGAGATCTGCATGGAGGAATGGGCCAAAATACCAGCAACAGTGTGTGAAAACCTTTTGAAGACATAAAGAAAACGTTTGACCTGTGTGTGTATATATATATATATACACATATATAGATATATACACATATATATATACACACATATACATACACATATATATACACACATATATATATATATATACATACACATACACACATATATATATATACATAGTGCCTTCGGAAAGTACCCCTTGACTTTTTCCACATGTTGTTATGTTACAGCCTTATTCTAAAATTGATTTTAAAAAAAATTCCCCCCTCATCAATCTACACACAATACACCATAATGACGAAGCAAAAACAGGTTTTTAGATATCTTTGATAATTTATTAATTTTTTAAACCGGAAATATGACATTCACATAAGTATTCAGACCCTTTACTCAGTACTTTGTTGAAGCACCTTTGGCAACGATTACAGCCTCAAGTCTTCTTGGGTATGACGCTACAAGCTTGGCACATCTGTATTTCGGGAGTTTCTCCAATTCTTCTCTGTAGATCCTCTCAAGCTCTGTCAGGTTGGATGGGGAGCATCGCTGCACAGCTATTTTCAGGTCTCTCCAGAGATGTTAGATCGGGTTCAAATCCGGGCTCTGGCTGGGCCACTCAAGGACATTCAGAGACTTGTCCCAATGCCACTCCTGCGTTGTCTTGGCTGTGTGCTTAGGGTCGTTGTCCTGTTGGAAGGTGAACCTTCACCCCAGTCTGAGGTCCTGAACGCTCTGGAGCAGGTTTTTATCAAGGATCTCTCTGTACTTTGCTCAGTTAATCTTTGCCTCGATCATGACTAGTCTCCCAGTCCCTGAAAAACATCCCCACAGCATGATGCTGCCACCACCATGCTTCACTGTAGGAATGTTGCCAGGTTTCCTCCAGATGTGGCTTTTGACATTCAGGTCAAATAGTTCAATCTTGGTTTCATCAGACCAGAGAATCTTTAGGCGCTTTTTGGCAAACTCCAAGCGGGCTGTCATGTGCCTTTTACTGAGGAGTGGCTTCCGTCTGGCCACTCTACCATAAAGGCCTGATTGGTGGAGTGCTGCAGAGATAGTTGTCCTTCTGGAAGGTTCTCCCATCTCCACAGAGGAACTCTGGAGCTCTGTCAGAGTGACCATCGGGTTCTTGGTCACCTCCCTGACCAAGGATCTTCTCCTGCGATTGCTCACTTTGGCCGGGCGGCCAGCTCTAGGAAGAGTCTTGGTGGTTCCAAACTTCTTCCATTTAAGAATGATGGAGGCCATTGTGTTCTTGGGGACCTTCAATACTGCAGAAATTTTTTGGTACCCTTCCCCAGATCTGTGCCTCGACACAATCCTGTCTCGGAGCTCTACGGACAATTCCTTCGACCTCATGGCTTGGTTTTTTCTCTGACATACACTGTCAGCTGTGGCACTTTATATAGACAGGTGTGTGCCTTTGCAAATCATGTCCAATCAATTGAATTTACCACAAGTGGACTCCAATCATGTTGAAGAAACATCTCACGGATGATCAATGGCACCTGAGCTCAATTTTGATTCTCATTGCATTTTACATTTTTGTCATTTAGCAGACGCTCTTATCCAGAGTGACTTACAGTTAGTGAGTGCATACATTTTTTTATACTGTCCCCCCGTGGTAAACGAACCCACAACCCTGCCGTTGCAAGCGCTATGCTCTACCAACTGAGCTACAGGGGACTACATAGCAAAGGGTTTGAATACTTATGTAAATAAGGTATTTCTGTTTTTTACTTTTAATACATTTGTGAACTTTCTAAAAACCTGTTTTCACTTTGTCATTATGGGGTATTGTGTGTAGATTGCTGAGGATTTTTATGTATTTAATCCATTTTAGAATAAGGCTGTAACATAGCAACATTTGGAAAAAGTCCAGTATATAGTCACTGTATATAAAAGCTAGTTTTATCATTGTACTGTATTGTCATTCTATCACGGTGTCTCCTCTGTCATCATTGGAACAGAACCTGTTTTCTAATGAGTCATTCCGGAGCTTCCCCAGCTTTCCCAGCTTTCCTCTCCCCTGCTGGGAGCCATGCACGACTGCTTCCTGCAGTCTGGGGTCGGAATTTGGATGGGGCCTTTTCCTGGTGGAGTGGAGCACATCCATCCCTCCATCCATCCCAGCTGATTTGGGTATGACCGTAACATTATGTCAGCTGGAATAACATGCTCTGTAATCGTCCTACAGGTGTTCAATGCGCTCTCCAGTCCCCTGACATTTCCTGCTCTGATCTTTCTGATACTGACTGGGGTCTGTGTCCCAATTGGCATCCTATTCCTTACAGGGCTCTGGTGAAAAGTAGTGTACTATATAGGGAACAGGGGGCCGTTTGGGACGCAGACTGTGTCCGTGAGGCGGTAGGGCGACTTTTCCCATTCGGAAAAACAGAGCGGAAGAGTGAAGGATAGGCTTGCCTCTCCCTGGACGGAGGATCTGTGATTCCGACCGAATCCCACCGCGTGCCGGGGAAGCACGTCTAGGCGTGTTGTCAGCGGCTCACTGACGACATCAGCTCTGAGTGTGTGTGTCTTATTACCATACTGATTATAGTGTAGTAAATGGAACTGAGGTGATCTGATTCTGGGATCTAAATTGACCGTCTCATGGAGAGTTATGGTATTCAGCTATTCATCATGTTGGATGTTTATTTAATGTTGCTGACAGATAACAGATGTAGAGGTCAGTATTGTTGATGACAGATGTAGAGGTCAGTATTGTTGCTGACCGATGTAGAGGTCAGTATTGTTGCTGACAGATGTAGAGGTCAGTATTGTTGCTGACAGATGTAGAGGTCAGTATTGTTGCTGACAGATGTAGAGGTCAGTATTGTTGCTGACAGATGTAGAGGTCAGTATTGTTGCTGACAGATGTAAAGGTCAGTATTGTTGCTGACAGATGTAGAGGTCAGTATTGTTGATGACAGATGTAGAGGTCAGTATTGTTGATGACAGATGACAGATGTAGAGGTCAGTATTGTTGCTGACAGATGAGAGGTCAGATGTTGTGAAGATGTAAGGTCAGTATTGTTGCTGACAGATGTAGGTCAGTATGTTGAAGATGTGGTCAGTATTGTTGCTGACAGATGTAAAGGTCAGTATTGTTGCTGACAGATGTAGAGGTCAGTATTGTTGATGACAGATGTAGAGGTCAGTATTGTTGATGACAGATGACAGATGTAGAGGTCAGTATTGTTGATGACAGATGTAGAGGTCAGTATTGTTGCTGACAGATGTAGAGGTCAGTATTGTTGCTGACAGATGTAGAGGTCAGTATTGTTGATGACAGATGTAGAGGTCAGTATTGTTGATGACAGATGACAGATGTAGAGGTCAGTATTGTTGATGACAGATGTAGAGGTCAGTATTGTTGATGACAGATGCAGTGTAGAGGTCAGTATTGTTGATGACAGATGACAGATGTAGAGGTCAGTATTGTTGTGACAGATGTAAGGTCAGTATTGTTGATGACAGATGTAGAGGTCAGTATTGTTGATGACAGATGTAGAGGTCAGTATTGTTGTGACGATGACAGATGTAGAGGTCAGTATTGTTGCTGACAGATGTAAGGTCAGTATTGTTGCTGACAGATGTAGAGGTCAGTATTGTGTGAAGATGACAGATGTAGAGGTCAGTATTGTTGATGACAGATACAGAGGGTCAGTATTGTTGCTGACAGATGTAGAGGTCAGTATTGTTGCTGACAGATGTAGAGGTCAGTATTGTTGATGACAGATGTAGAGGTCAGTATTGTTGATGACAGATGTAGAGGTCAGTATTGTTGATGACAGATGACAGATGTAGAGGTCAGTATTGTTGCTGACAGATGTAGAGGTCAGTATTGTTGATGACAGATGACAGATGTAGAGGTCAGTATTGTTGATGACAGATGACAGATGTAGAGGTCAGTATTGTTGACAGATGTAGAGGTCAGTATTGTTGATGACAGATGTAGAGGTCAGTATTGTTGATGACAGATGTAGAGGTCAGTATTGTTGATGACAGATGTAGAGGTCAGTATTGTTGATGACAGATGTAGAGGTCAGTATTGTTGATGACAGATGACAGATGTAGAGGTCAGTATTGTTGGACAGATGAATGTAGAGGTCAGTATTGTTGATGACAGATGTAGAGGTCAGTATTGTTGACAGATGTAGAGGTCAGTATTGTTGATGACAGATGTAGAGGTCAGTATTGTTGACAGATGTAGAGGTCAGTATTGTTGACAGATGTAGAGGTCAGTATTGTTGATGACAGATGTAGAGGTCAGTATTGTTGACAGATGTAGAGGTCAGTATTGTTGACAGATGTAGAGGTCAGTATTGTTGCTGACAGATGTAGAGGTCAGTATTGTTGCTGACAGATGTAGAGGTCAGTATTGTTGATGACAGATGTAGAGGTCAGTATTGTTGATGACAGATGTAGAGGTCAGTATTGTTGCTGACAGATGTTACAGTCATGTGTGCATACATTTTTACGTATGGGTGGTCCCGGGGATCGAACCCACTACCCTGCCGTTACAAGTGCCATGCTCTACCAATTGAACTACAGAGGACCATGCTGGAATACCCATCCACGACCCATTTTCAATGCCCTGGCTGAGGGAAGGAGGTTCTCACCCAAGATTTGACGGTACATGGCTCCGTCCATCGTACCTTTGATGCTGTGAAGTTGTCCTGTCCCCTTAGCAGAAAAACACCCCCAAAGCATAATGTTTCCACCTCCATGTTTGACGGTGGGGATGGTGTTCTTGGGGTCATAGGCAGCATTCCTCCTCCTTCAAACACGGCGAGTTGAGTTGATGCCAAAGAGCTCGATTTTGGTCTCATCCGACCACAACACTTTCACCAAGTTCTCCTCTGAATCGTTCAGATGTTCATTGACAAACTTCAGACGGGCCTGTATATGTGCTTTCTTGAGAAGGGGGACCTTGCGGGCGCTGCAGGATTTCAGTCCTTCACGGCGAAGTGTGTTACCAATTGTTTTCTTGGTGACTATGGTCCCAGCTGCCTTGAGATCATTGACAAGATCCTACCGTGTAGTTCTGGGCTGATTCCTCACCGTTCTCATGATCATTGCAACTCCACGAGGTGAGATCTTTCATGGAGCCCCAGGCCGAGGGAGATTGACAGGATTTTTGTGTTTCTTCCATTTGCGAATAATCGCACCAACTGTTGTCACCTTCTCACCAAGCTGCTTGGCGATGGTCTTGTAGCCCATTCCAGCCTTGTGTAGGTCTACAATCTTTTCCCTGACATCCTTGGAGAGCTCTTTGGTCTTGGCCATGGTGGAGAGTTTGGAATCTGATTGATTGATTGCTTCTGTGGACAGGATTCTTTTATACAGGTAACAAACTGAGATTAGGAGCACTCCCTTTAAGAGTGTGCTCCTAATCTCAGCTCGTTACCTGTATAAAAGACACCTGCGAGCCAGAAATCTTTCTGATTGAGAGGGGGTCAAATACTTATTTCCCTCATAAAAATGCAAATCAATTGATAACATTTTTGACATGCGCTTTTCTGGATTTTTTTGTTATTCTGTCTCTCACTGTTCAAATAAACCTACCATTAAAATTATAGACTGATCATTTATTTGTCAGTGGGCAAACGTACGAAATCAGCAGGGGATCAAATACTTTTTTCCCTCACTGTATGCATGGAGTTGAAATATCATTAATAATCATTGTCTGATTTAAGACGAATGTAACAATGGATGTGGAAATTGTCTTTTACATTGTAGAACCAGTTTGTTGGTTGTAATTGCCAGTTGTATGGTCCTGGGGGCCGAGTGGTTATATTATCCAGGCCTACCTGTTTGAGGTCCTGTTAGACAGATTCCATTTGGTTTCTCAAGGGGAGGCTGTGCAGTCTTGCCCTCTACCTGTGTCCGTTCAGATTGGACAGGTTAAGCCTGATACAGAGGATATTTCTTTTGGGCTATTGCCCGTGTATATTTGGTAAATCTACTTGTATATTTTGTATGATATGGCGCTTTCAGCATTGGATCACCAATACCTGTAAATAAATCTACACTCTGAGCACGTCCACCTGCCTTGCCTTCTGCTGATTTCATGCCCGTATGAATGCTACAAGGTCCCTATTTTACAATTACATTAGCTAATCAAAATGTGTTGTAGACTAAATAATGAAAAGGTCGTCTGGTAGCCTCAATAAATAGGCAACGATTTGCAGGTATAGATTTGATTTTGACTTGACTTCACTTGCTCTTATAATGCACGACTTGGACTCAACTCCAGACTCGACCCGTTCTACTTAGGACTCGACTCGAGACTCGACCCGTTCTACTTAGGACTCGACTCTAGACTCGACCCGTTCTACTTAGAACTCGACTCGAGACTTGACCCGTTCTACTTAGGACTCGACTCGAGACTCAAACCGTTCTACTTAGGACTCGACTCGAGACTCGACCCGTTCTACTTAGGATTCGACTCGAGACTCGACCCGCTCTACTTAGGACTCGACTCCAGACTCGACCCGTTCTACTTAGGACTCGACTCCAGACTCGACCCGTTCTACTTAGGACTCGACTCCAGACTCGACCCTTTCTACTTAGGACTCGACTCCAGACTCGACCCGTTCTACTTAGAACTCGACTCGAGACTCGACCCGTTCTACTTAGGACTCGACTCCGGACTCGAACCGTTCTACTTAGGACTCGACTCGAGACTCGACCCATTCTACTTAGGATTCGACTCGAGACTCGACCCGTTCTACTTAGGACTCGACTCGAGACTCGACCCGTTCTACTTAGGACTCGACTCCAGACTCGAACCGTTCTACTTAGGACTCGACTTGAGACTCGACCCATTCTACTTAGGATTCGACTCGAGACTCGACCTGTACTACTTAGGACTCGACTCGAGACTCGACCCGTTCTACTTAGGACTCGACTCGAGACTCGACCCGTTCTACTTAGGACTCGACTCGAGACTCGACCCGTTCTACTTAGGACTCGACTCCCGACTCGACCCGTTCTACTTAGGACTCGACTCCAGACTCGACCCGTTCTACTTAGGACTCGACTCCAGACTCGACCCGTTCTACTTAGGACTCGACTCCAGACTCGACCCGTTCTCCTTAGGACTCGACTCCAGACTCGACCCGTTCTACTTAGGACTCGACTCCAGACTCGACCCGTTCTACTTAGGACTCGACTCCCGACTCGACCCGTTCTACTTAGGACTCGATTCCAGACTCGACCCGTTCTACTTAGGACTCGACTCCAGACTCGACCCGTTCTACTTAGGACTCGACTCCAGACTCGACCCGTTCTCCTTAGGACTCGACTCGAGACTCGACCCGTTCTACTTAGGACTCGACTCCAGACTCGACCCGTTCTCCTTAGGACTCGACTCGAGACTCGACCCGTTCTACTTAGGACTCGACTCCAGACTCGACCCGTTCTCCTTAGGACTCGACTCCAGACTCTACCCGTTCTACTCAGGACTCGACTCCAGACTCGGACCTTGTGACTCGAATAATAGTGACTGGTCCCACCTCTGGATAATCCTGAATAATGAGGAGTGAGAACGTTAGAGGGTCATAGGTCATAGGTCATAGGTCATAGGTCATACCCCCAAGACATGCTAACCTGTTATTGGTAATGGAGAGAGGTTATCATGTCCTGGGGGTATGACCTACGACCCTCTTACTTTCTCACTCATCATTGTTCATGATTCATTCAGGATTATCCGTAATCATTGTAGCATCCAAATTAATGTAGAAGTGTTTATTAACATATTCTATTCTTATTTACGATAAAAGTGACTCCAAAATGACACAATATATTATTTACCATTCATTTCTAAAGGGCACAAAAAAATCTGAAACACAAACAAAACAAACTGCAAATGCATCCAACAAACAACCTTTCCCTCAAGACAAAGGAGCTGATCATGGACTACAGGACACAGATGGCCGAGCACGCCCCCCGTCCACATCGACGGGGCTGTAGTGAAGCGGGTCGAGAGCTTAATGTTCTTCGGTGTCCACATCACTAAGGATCTATCATGGTCCACACACACCGACACAGTCATGAAGAAGGTACGACAACGCCTCTTCCCCCTCAGGAGTTCTACAGCACCATTGAGGGCATCTTGACTAGCTGCATCACCGCTTGGTATGGCAACTTCTTGGCATCCGACCGCAAGGTGCTACAGAGGGTGGTGTGTACGTACACTGGGGCCGAGCTCCCTAACATCCAGGACATCTATACCAGGCGGTGTCAGAGGAAGACCCTAAAAATTGTCAAAGACTCAAGCCTCCCAAGTTATAGACTGTTCTCTCTGCTACCGCACAGCAAGCGGTACAAAAGTCTGGAACCAACAGGACCCTGAACAGCTTCTACCGCCAAGCCATAAGACTGCTAAATAGTTATTCCAGGTAGCTATTTGGTTAACTATTGAACTATCTGGATTGACCCTCTCTGCACTAACTCTTTTGACTCATCACATATGCTGCTGCTACTGTTTATTATCTATCCTGTTGCCAAGTCACTTTATCCCTACCTATAGGTACATTGCCTTGCAAAAGTATTCATCCCCCTTGGCGTTTTTTCCTATTTTGTTGCATTACAACCTGTAATTTAAATTGATTTTTATTTGGATTTCATGTAATGGACATACACAAAATAGTCCAAATTGGTGAAGTGGAATGAAAAAAAACAACTTGTTTCAATTAATTCTAAAAATAAATAACAGAAAAGTGGTGCGTGCATATGTATTCACCCCCTTTGCTATGAAGCCCCTAAATAAGATCTGGTGCAACCAATTACCTTCAGAAGTCACATAATTACTTAAATAAAGTCCACCTGTGTGCAATCTAAGGGTCACGTGATCTGTCACATGATCTCAGTATATATACACCTGTTCTGAAAGGCCCCAGAGTCTGCAACACCACTAAGCAAGGGGCACCACCAAGCAAGCGGCATCATGAAGACCAAGGAGCTCTCCAAACAGGTTAGGGACAAAGTTGTGGAGAAAGTACATATCAGGGTTGAATATCAGAAACTTTGAACATCCCACGGAGCACCATTAAATCCATTATTAAAAAATGGAAATAATATGGCACCACAACAAACCTGCCAAGAGAGGGCCGCCCACCAAAACTCACGGACCAGGCAAGGAGGGCATTAATCAGAGAGGCAACAAAGAGACCAAAGATAACCCTGAAGGAGCTGCAAAGCTCCACAGCAGAGATTGGAGTATCTGTCCATAGGACCTCTTTAAGCCGTACACTCTACAGAGCTGGGCTTTACAGAAGAGTGGCCAGAAAAAAAGCCATTGCTTAAAGAAAAAAATAAGCAAACACGTTTGGTATTTGCCAAAAGCCATGTGAGAGACTGGTGATACAAACCTCCCCAAAAATCCATTTTAATTCCAGGTTGTAAGGCAACAAAATAGGAAAAATGCCAAGGGGGTGAATACTTTTGCAAGCCACTGTACATAGCTACCTCAATTACCTCGTTCTCCTGCACATCTACTAGGTACTGGTACCTCCTGTATACAGCATAGCCAAGTTATCCTTACTCATTGTGTTTTTATTCCTCGTCTTATTATCTTTCTATTGTCTTTCTCTCTGCATTGTTGTGAAGGGCCTGTATGTCAGCATTTCACTGTTGGTCTACACCTGTTGTTTACGAAGCATGTGACAAATACAATTTGATTCGAACAAGTTTGTAGAGTCACAAGCTTGATCTAGTCATTGCGTGCTAGGAATATGGGACCAAAAACTAAACTTTCGACTACTTTATTTATAAGAATCTTTAGGGGTGTCAATAATTTTGACCCCTACCTTTTGTGAGATTTTTTTTATTTTTTATTAACAAAATCTATTTCTCTGAGCAATTATATTAGTATAAAATAATATAATATCCCAAAAATGTTTTGCATACAATTAGCGCAGTGTTTGAATTATTTATTTTATACATTATTGCTAATCTTTAACAAGGGTGTGAATTATTGTAAATCTCCCTAGAGAATGTCCCCTAGTCCTGCCGTTCACTATCTAGAGACCAAAGCTTGTACAGTGATGCACCACCTGTTTCCCACTCTGGTTGAGTACACTGTCACTGTTGTTTCTGGTAGTTGTGCTTAATGTGGGGTATAGCTGGGTGTTTAGTTATGTTTAATATGGGGTATAGTTGGGTGTTTAGTTGTATTTAATGTGGGGTATAGTTGGGTGTTTAGTTGTGTTTAATGTGGGGTATAGTTGGGTGTTTAGTTGTGTTTAATGTGGGGTATAGTTGGGTGTTTAGTTGTGTTTAATGTGGGGTATAGTTGGGTGTTTAGTTGTATTTAATGTGGGGTATAGTTGGGTGTTTAGTTGTATTTAATGTGGGGTATAGTTGGGTGTTTAGTTGTGTTTAATGTGGGGTGTAGTTGGGTGTTTAGTTGTGTTTAATGTGGGGTATAGTTGGGTGTTTAGTTGTATTTAATGTGGGGTATAGTTGGGTGTTTATTTGTGTTTAATGTGGGGTATAGTTGGGTATTTAGTTGTGTTTAATGTGGGGAATAGTTGGGTGATTAGTTGTGTTTAATGTGGGGTGTAGTTGGGTGTTTAGTTGCATTTAATGTGGGTATAGTTGGGTATTTACTTGCATTTAATGTGGTGTATAGTTGGGTGTTTAGTTGTATTTAATGTGGGGTATAGTTGGGTGTTTAGTTGTATTTAATGTGGGGTATAGTTGGGTGTTTAGTTGTGTTTAATGTGGGGTGTAGTTGGGTGTTTAGTTGTGTTTAATGTGGGGTATAGTTGGGTGTTTAGTTGTATTTAATGTGGGGTATAGTTGGGTGTTTATTTGTGTTTAATGTGGGGTATAGTTGGGTATTTAGTTGTGTTTAATGTGGGGAATAGTTGGGTGATTAGTTGTGTTTAATGTGGGGTGTAGTTGGGTGTTTAGTTGCATTTAATGTGGGTATAGTTGGGTATTTACTTGCATTTAATGTGGTGTATAGTTGGGTGTTTAGTTATATTTAATGTGGGGTATAGTTGGGTATTTAGTTGTGTTTAATGTGGGGTAATGTTGGGTATTTAGTTGTGTTTAATGTGGGGTACAGTTGGGTGTTTAGTTGTATTTAATGTGGGGTATAGTTGGGTGTTTAGTTGTGTTTAATGTGGGGTATAGTTGGGTATTTAGTTGTATTTAATGTGGGGTATAGTTGGGTGTTTATTTGTGTTTAATGTGGGGTATAGTTGGGTATTTAGTTGTGTTTAATGTGGGGAATAGTTGGGTGATTAGTTGTGTTTAATGTGGGGTGTAGTTGGGTGTTTAGTTGCATTTAATGTAGGTATAGTTGGGTATTTACTTGCATTTAATGTGGTGTATAGTTGGGTGTTTAGTTGTATTTAATGTGGGGTATAGTTGGGTGTTTAGTTGTATTTAATGTGGGATATAGTTAGGTGTTTAGTTGTATTTAATGTGGGGTATAGTTGGGTGTTTAGTTGTGTTTAATGTGGGGTATAGTTGGGTTTTAGTTGTATTTAATGTGGGGTATAGTTGGGTGATTAGTTGTGTTTAATGTGGGGTGTAGTTGGGTGTTTAGTTGTATTTAATGTGGGGTATAGTTGCGTGTTTAATGTGGGTTATAGTTGGGTGTTTAGTTGTGTTTAATATGGGGTATAGTTGGTGTTTAGTTGTATTTAATGTGGGGTATAGTTGGGTGTTTAGTTGGATTTAATATGGGGTATAGGTGGGTGTTTAATGTGGGTTATAGTTGGGTGTTTAGTTGTGTTTAATATGGGGTATAGGTGGTTGTTTAATGTGGGGTATAGTTGGGTGTTATTTGTTAATATGGGGTATAGTTGTGTGTTTAGTTGTATTTAATGTGGGGTATACAGTGGGGAAAAAAAGTATTTAGTCAGCCACCAATTGTGCAAGTTCTCCCACTTAAAAAGATGAGAGAGGCCTGTAATTTTCATCATAGGTACACGTCAACTATGACAGACAAAATGAGGGAAAAAAATCCAGAAAATCACATTGTAGGATTTTTAATGAATTTATTTGCAAATTATGGTGGAAAATAAGTATTTGGTCAATAACAAAAGTTTCTCAATACTTTGTTATATATACTTTGTTGGCAATGACACAGGTCAAACGTTTTCTGTAAGTCTTCACAAGGTTTTCACACACTGTTGCTGGTATTTTTGCCCATTCCTCCATGCAGATCTCCTCTAGAGCAGTGATGTTTTGGGGCTGTCAATGGGCAACACGGACTTTCAACTCCCTCCAAAGATTTTCTATGGGGTTGAGATCTGGAGACTGGCTAGGCCACTCCAGGACGTTGAAATGCTTCTTACGAAGCCACTCCTTCGTTGCCCGGGCGGTGTGTTTGGGATCATTGTCATGCTGAAAGACCCAGCCACGTTTCATCTTCAATGCCCTTGCTGATGGAAGGAGGTTTTCACTCAAAATCTCACGATACATGGCCCCATTCATTCTTTCCTTTACACGGATCAGTCGTCCTGGTCCCTTTGCAGAAAAACAGCCCCAAAGCATGATGTTTCCACCCCCATGCTTCACAGTAGGTATGGTGTTCTTTGGATGCAACTCAGCATTCTTTGTCCTCCAAACATGACGAGTTGAGTTTTTACCAAAAAGTTCTATTTTGGTTTCATCTGACCATATGACATTCTCCCAATCCTCTTCTGGATCATCCAAATGCACTCTAGCAAACTTCAGACGGGCCTGGACATGTACTGGCTTAAGCAGGGGGACACGTCTGGCACTGCAGGATTTGAGTCCCTGGCGGCGTAGTGTGTTACTGATGGTAGGCTTTGTTACTTTGGTCCCATCTCTCTGCAGGTCATTCACTAGGTCCCCCCGTGTGGTTCTGGGATTTTTGCTCATCGTTCTTGTGATCATTTTGACCCCACGGGGTGAGATCTTGCGTGGAGCCCCAGATCGAGGGAGATTATCAGTGGTCTTGTATGTCTTCGATTTCCTAATATTTGCTCCCACAGTTGATTTCTTCAAACCAAGCTGCTTACCTATTGCAGATTCAGTCTTCCCAGCCTGGTGCAGTTTTTTGTTTCTGGTGTCCTTTGACAGCTCTTTGGTCTTGGCCATTGTGGAGTTTGGAGTGTGACTGTTTGAGGTTGTGGACAGGTGTCTTTTATACTGATAACAAGTTCAAACAGGTGCCATTAATACAGGTAACGAGTGGAGGACAGATGAGCCTCTTAAAGAAGAGGTTACAGGTCTGTGAGAGCCAGAAATCTTGCTTGTTTCTAGGTGACCAAATACTTATTTTCCACCATAATTTGCAAATTAATTCATTAAAAATCCTACAATGTGATTTTCTGGAATTTTTTTTCTTATTTTGTCTGTCATAGTTGACGTGTACCTATGATGAAAATTACAGGCCTCTTTCATCTTTTTAAGTGGGAGAACATGCACAATTGGTGGCTGACCAAATACTTTTTTTCCCCACTGTATTTGGGTGTTGAGTTTTAATTAAAATAGGGTATAGTTGGGTGTTTAGTTGCATTTAATGTGGGATATAGTTGGGTGTGTAGTTGTGTTTAATGTGGGGTGTAGTTGGGTGTTTAGTTGTATTTAATGTGGGGTATAGTTGGGTGTTTTGTTGTATTAAATGTGGGGTATAGTTGGTGTGTTAAGTTGTATTTAATGTGGGGTTTAGTTGGGTTTTTAATGTAGGCTATAGTTGGGTGTTTAATGTAGGCTATAGTTGGGTGTTTAATGTTGGGGAATAGTTGGGTGTTACTTGTTTAATATGGGGTATAGTTGGGTGTTTAGTTGTATGTAATGTGGGGTATAGTTGGGTGTTTAGTTGTGTTTAATGTGGGGTATAGTTGGGTGTTAAGTTGTATTTAATGTGGGGTTTAGTTGGGTGTTTAATGTAGGCTATAGTTGGGTGTTTAATGTAGGCTATAGTTGGGTGTTTAATGTTGGGGAATAGTTGGGTGTTACTTGTTTAATATGGGGTATAGTTGGGTGTTTAGTTGTATGTAATGTGGGGTATAGTTGGGTGTTTAGTTGCATTTAATGTGGGGAATAGTTGGGTGTTTAATTGTATTTAATGTGGTTATAGTTGGGTGTTTAGTTGTATTTAATGTGGTTATAGTTGGGTGTTTAATGTGGGATATAGTTTGGTGTTTTGTTGCATATAATGTAGGGTATAGTTCGGTGTTTAAAGTGGGGTATAGTTGTGTGTTTAGTTGTATTTAATGTGGGGTATAGTTGGGTGTTTAGTTGTGTTTAATGTGGGGTATAGTTGGGTGTTTAGTTGTGTTTAATATGGGGTATAGTTGGGTGTTTAGTTGTGTTTAATGTGGGGTATAGTTGGGTGTTTAGTTGTGTTTAATGTGGGGTATAGTTGGGTGTTTAGTTGTATTTAATGTGGGGTATAGTTGGGTGTTTAGTTGTGTTTAATATGGGGTATAGTTGGGTGTTTAGTTGTGTTTAATATGGGGTATAGTTGGGTGTTTAGTTGTATTTAATGTGGGGTATAGTTGGGTGTTTAGTTGTATTTAATGTGGGGTATAGTTGGGTGTTTAATGTAGGCTATAGTTGGTTGTTTAATGTTGGGTATAGTTGGACGTTTAGTTGTATTTATTGTGGGGTATAGTTGGTGTTTAGTTGGTTAATATGGGGTATAGTTGTGTGTTATTTGTTTAATATGGGGTATAGTTGGGTGATTAGTTGCATTTAATATGGGGTTTAGTTGTATTTAATGTGGGGTATAGTTGGGTGTTTAGTTGTATTTAATGTGGGGTATAGTTGGGTGTTTAGTTGTATTTAATGTTGGGTATAGTTGGGTGTTTAATGAAGGCTATAGTTGGTTGTTTAATGTTGGGTATAGTTGGACGTTTAGTTGTATTTATTGTGGGGTATAGTTGGTGTTTAGTTGGTTAATATGGGGTATAGTTGTGTGTTATTTGTTTAATATGGGGTATAGTTGGGTGATTAGTTGCATTTAATATGGGGTTTAGTTGTATTTAATGTGGGGTATAGTTGGGTGTTTAGTTGTATTTAATGTGGGGTATAGTTGGGTGTTTAGTTGTATTTAATGTGGGGTATAGTTAGGTGTTTAGTTGTATTTAATGTGGGGTATAGTTGGGTGTTTAGTTGTATTTAATGTTGGGTATAGTTGGGTGTTTAATGTAGGCTATAGTTGGTTGTTTAATGTTGGGTATAGTTGGACGTTTAGTTGTATTTATTGTGGGGTATAGTTGGTGTTTAGTTGGTTAATATGGGGTATAGTTAGGTGTTTAATGTGGGTTATAGTTGGGTGTTTAATGTGGGATATAGTTGGGTGTTTAGTTGTGATTAATGTGGGCTATAGTTGGGTGTTTAGCTGTGTTTAATGTGGGGTAGAGTTGGGTGTTTAATGTGGGGTATAGATTGGTATTTAGTTGTATTTAATGTGGGGTATAGTTGGGTGTTTTGTTGTGTTTAATGTGGGGTATAGTTGGTGTTTAGTTGGTTAATATGGGGTAGAGTTGGGTGTTTAGTTGTGTTTAATGTGGGGTATAGTTTGGTGTTTAGTTGTGTTTAATGTGGGGTATAGTTTGGTGTTTAATACGGGGTATTGTTGGGTGTTTAGTTGCATTTAATGTAGGGTATAGTTGGGTGTTTAGTTGTATTTAATGTGGGGTATAGTTGGGTGTTTAGTTGTATTTAATGTGGGGTATATTTGGGTGTTGTATTTAAAATAGATGGGGTATAGTTGGGTGTTTAGTTGTTTTTAATGTGGGGTATAGTTAGGTGTTTAGTTGTGTTTAATATGGGGTAGAGTTGGGTGTTTAGTTGTGTTTAATGTGGGGTATAGTTGGGTGTTTAATACGGGGTATTGTTGGGGGTTTAGTTGTATTTAATGTGGGGTATAGTTGGGTGTTTAGTTGTGTTTAATATGGGGTAGAGTTGGGTGTTTAGTGTGTTTAATGTTGGGTATAGTTGGGTGTTTAGTTGTGTTTAATATGGGGTATAGTTGGGTGTGTAAAGTGGGGTATAGTTTGGTGTTTAGTTGTGTTTAATGTGGGGTATAGTTGGGTGTTTCATTGCATTTAATGTGGGGTATAGTTGTGTGTTATTTGTTTAATATGGGGTATAGTTGGGTGATTAGTTGCATTAAATATGGGGTTTAGTTGTATTTAATGTGGGGTATAGTTGGGTGTTTAGTTGTGTTTAATGTGGGCTATAGTTGGGTGTTTAGTTGTGTTTAATGTGGGGTATAGTTGGGTGATTAGTTGTATTTAATGTGGGGTATAGTTGGGAGTTTAGTTGTATTTAATGTGGGGTATAGTTGGGTGTTTAGTTGTTTTTAATGTGGGGTATAGTTGGGTGATTAGTTGCATTTAATGTGGTGTATAGTTGGGTGTTTAGTTCTATTTAATATGGGGTATAGTTGGGTGTTTAGTTGTGTTTAATGTGGGGTATAGTTGGGTGTTTAGTTGCATTTAATGTGGGGTATAGTTGGTGTTTAGTTGTTTAATGTGAGTTAGAGTTGGGTGTTTAGTTGGATTTAATGTGGGGTATAGTTGGGTGTTGTATTGAATATATATGGGGTATAGTGTCACGGTTTCGGCCGTTGCTGCTCCTCCTCCTGGTTCGGGCAGGCTTCGGCGGTCGTCGTCCCCGGAGTACTAGCTGCCACCGATCTATGTTTCATGTTCGTTTGGTTTTGTCTTGATGTTGTACACCTGTGTCTTGTTAGTCCTCGTTAGTGTCCTATTTAGTTCTCGTTGGTTGTGTTTGTCTTTGTGTGTGATTGCTCTTCTGTTTTCGTGTTGGAGCTACGTACTTCCCTCCAGTGTTTTGGAGAGGTTTTTCGCACATGTTAGTGCGCCGTTTATTTGACGCCTGTGTGCGCCGTGATTTCGCCTTCGGGCTTATTGTGCTTATTTCTCTACGTGAATATTGCACTAAAGTCTTTTGGACTGAGCCTCTGCGTCCTGCGCTTGATTCATGCACCACACCCACCTTCAGCACCCCTGACATATAGTTGTGTGTTTAGTTGTTTAATGTGGGGTATAGTTGGGTGTTGTATTGAATATATATGGGGTATAGTTGGGTGTTTTGTTGTGTTTTATTGTGGGGTATAGTTGGGTGTTTAGTTGTATTTAATGTGAGGAATAGTTGGGTGTTGAGTTGTATTTAATGTGGTGTATAGTTGGGTGTTTAGTTGTGTTTAATGTGAGGAATAGTTGGGTGTTTAGTTGTATTTAATGTGGTGTATAGTTGGGTGTTTAGTTGTGTTTAATGTGGGGTAGAGTTGGGTGTTTAGTTGTGTTTAATGTGGGGTAGAGTTGGGTGTTTAGTTGTGTTTAATGTGGGGAATAGTTGGGTGTTTGTTGTGCTTAATGTCGGGTAGAGTTGGGTGTTTCCAGACATGTGAGCATTCCCTTAAACGTCAACATAATCCATTTACTTTCCCTTTCTGGCATTTAATTCCCCACATATCAGGACAGAACCCTTTGACTAGAAGTGGGAGGCTTCCTTTTGTAAGTCTCCCTTGCTTTCTCTCCTTTTCCGTCTCTCTGCAAAGAGAGAAAGAGATACAGATAGAGCGAGAGAGGGAAAGCAAGGGGAGACTGTTTCATGGAGGATTGTTTTATAAACATACAAAAGGAAGCCTCCCACTTCCAGTCAAAGGGTTCTGTCCTGATATGTGGGGA
>LR778259.1:36010907-36190907 GCA_902810595.1 Coregonus sp. 'balchen'
CAGGGAGGAGACTGGAGGACAGGGGGGGAGAGACTGGAGGGACAGGGGGGGAGGACTGGAGGACAGGGAGGAGACTGGAGGACAGGGGGGGGACTGGAGGACAGGGGGGAGGACTGGAGGACAGGGGGAGACAGGAGGACAGGGGGGAGACTGGAGGACAGGGAGGAGAAGGAGGACAGGGAAGAGGACTGGAGGACAGGGGGGGAGACTGGAGGACAGGGGGGAGACTGGAGGACAGGGGGGAGAATGGAGGACAGGGAGGAGACTGGAGGACAGGGGGAGACAGGAGGACAGGGGGGGGCGACTGGAGGACAGGAGGAGACTGGAGGACAGGGGAGAGACTGGAGGACAGGGGGGAGACTGGAGGACAGGGGGGAGACTGGAGGACAGGGAGGAGACTGGAGGACAGGGGGGAGACTGGAGGACAGGGGGGGAGACTGGAGGACAGGGGGGAGACTGGAGGACAGGGGGGAGACTGGAGGAATGGAACATCAGTCTAGTATAAACAACAGAGACACTTATGCTGCGTCCTAAACGGCACCCTATTCCCTATTTAGTGCACTACTTTAGACCAGGGAATGGCACCCTATTCCCTATATAGTGCACTACTTTAGACCAGAGAATGGCACCCTATTCCTTATTTAGTGCACTACTTTAGACCAGAGAATTGTACCCTATTCCCTATATAGTGCACTACTTTAGACCAGAGAATGGCACCCTATTCCCTATATAGTGCACTACTTTAGACCAGAGAATGGCACCCTATTCCCTATGTAGTGCACTACTTTTGACCAGAGAATGGCACCCTATTCCCTATGTAGTGCACTACTTTTGACCAGAGAATGGCACCCTATTCCCTATATAGTGCACTACTTTAGACCAGAGAATGGCACCCTATTCCCTATGTAGTGCACTACTTTAGACCAGAGAATGGCACCCTATTCCCTATATAGTGCACTACTTTAGACCAGAGAATGGCACCCTATTCCCTATATAGTGCACTACTTTAGACCAGAGAATGGCACCCTATTCCCTATATAGTGCACTACTTTAGACCAGAGAATGGCACCCTATTCCCTATATAGTGCACTACTTTAGACCAGAGAATGGCACCCTATTCCCTATATAGTGCACTACTTTAGACCAGAGAATGGCACCCTATTCCCTATATAGTGCACTACTTTAGACCAGAGCCCTATGGCACCCTATTCCCTATATAGTGCACTACTTTAGACCAGAGCCCTATGGCACCCTATTCCCTATATAGTGCACTACTTTAGACCAGGGCCCATAAGGGAGTGGTGCACTAAGCTATATAGTGAATGTGGTGTCATTTGGGACTGAGCCAGACACACAGGAGGGCGCTTAACGAACAGGGAGAGACGAGTCTTTAATCATACCATTCTGTGTGTGTGTGTCCGTGTGTTTGTGATAGTGTGTGTGTGTGTCCGTGTGTGTTTGTGACAGTGTGTGTGTGTGTCCGTGTGTTTGTGACAGTGTGTGTGTGTCCGTGTGTGTTTGTGACAGTGTGTGTGTGTCCGTGTGTGTTTGTGACAGTGTGTGTGTGTCCGTGTGTTTGTGACAGTGTGTGTGTGTCCGTGTGTTTGTGACAGTGTGTGTGTGTGTCCGTGTGTGTTTGTGACAGTGTGTGTGTGTGTGTGTGTGTGTGTGTGTGTTTGTGACAGTGTGTCCAGCTATCTCTATGATGTTATTGTCAGTCAGAGTGACTCACAGCTCATTTAAATGCCTTTCGTGTCTCTTTAAAGACCTTCCCTGTTGAAAGCTTCAAATGTCTCTGTTCAATTATTATTAGTCTGCTTTCCTTCCCGTTGGTCTTCAGTCAGACGTCATAGAATTGGAATTTGTGTAAGACGCCAATCCACTCCTCCACATTAGCTGGTCAGTGTGGAATAACATTCCAACTATCAAAATCATAATGATCATCATCCTCTTCATCACCATCATCATCATCGTTGGTTCAGTGGGAGAGAATATTTCGATAGTTAGTTTGCTACAGATTCATAAAGTTGATGAGTCTCTTTCCTCAACCTCCCTCTGTGTTATCGTCCTCGTTAGGTTTTGGTTTTATCAACGTCCTTGGAAAAGTGTGGTTTTACCGGAAATCAATCTTTTATCTATCTAATGATTAGTCACTTTTGGTTTCTCAACGTCCTTGGAAAAGTGTGTTTTTACAATAGTTAACATTCACCTCACAATCACCAGGCTTACAGACACATACCTGCGTCCCAAATTAATCCTACTCTATATAGCTTCGCTGCTGAACCCCTAACAATGAACCAGACTAAATACGATATGGTTTCACCCAGCTTCGCTGCTTGAACCCCTAACAATGAACCAGAATAAATACGATATGGTTTAACCCAGCTTCGCTGCTGAACCCCTAACAATGAACCAGAATAAATACGATATGGTTTCACCCAGCTTCGCTGCTTGAACCCCTAACAATGAACCAGAATAAATACGATATGGTTTAACCCAGCTTCGCTGCTGAACCCCTAACAATGAACCAGAATAAATACGATATGGTTTCACCCAGCTTCGCTGCTTGAACCCCTAACAATGAACCAGAATAAATACGATATGGTTTAACCCAGCTTCGCTGCTTGAACCCCTAACAATGAACCAGAATAAATACAATATGGTTTCACCCAGCTTCGCTGCTTGAACCCCTAATAAATAGATTGGCAAGATAGCTCACAGGTGCCATTGTGTGTCCTCAGATTCCCAGCCTGTGGGTGGTAGTGCTGTAAAGCCAATTAGAAGGCTGTGTGTTGTGGAAACTGAACTCCCCAGAGCCTGTGTGTAAGCTACTGTGCAATGACTCAGGAACGCTGTGCTGATTAAAATGCTGGGGGTAGGGAAGGTGGGAGGGTAGGAGAGAGAGGGAAGGAGGGAGGGAGGGGAGGGGAGGGATGGGAGGGGAGAGGGAGGGGGGAGGAGGGAGGGGAGGGGAGGGAGGAGGGAGGGAGGGGAGGGGGGAGGGAGGAGAGGAGGAGGGAGGGAGGGGAGGGAGGGAGGGAGGGAGGGAGGGAGGGAGGGAGGGAAGGAGGGAGGGAGGGAGGGAGGAGGGAGGGAGGGGGGAGGGAGGGAGGGAGGGAGGGAGGGGGGGAGGGAGGGAGGGGAGGGAGGGAGGAGGGGAGGGAGGCGAGGAGGGAGGGAGGGAGGGAGGGAGGGAGGGAGGGAGGGGAGGAGGGAGAGGGAAGGTGGGAGGGGAGGAGAGAGAGGGAGGGAGGGAGGGGGGAGGAGGGAGGGGGAGGAAGGGGAGGAGGGAGGGAGGGGGGGGGAGGGAAGGAAGGAGGGGGAGGGAGGGCAGGGAGGGAGGGAGGGAGGGAGGGAGGGAGGGAGGGAGGGAGTGGAGGGAGGGAGGGAGGGGGGAGGAGAGGAGGGAGGAGGAGGGAGGGAGGGAGGAGGAGGAGAGGAGGAAGGTGGGAGGGTAGGAGAGAGAGGGAAGGTGGGAGGGAGGGAGGGAGGGAAGGAGGGAGGGAGGGAGGGAGGGAGGGACGGAGGGAGGGAGGGAGGGGGGTGGGTACAACCATGTAGTACGCAGGGTTTGTCATCTCATTTAATCTCATGTTTGGAATTGAAACCATAACAAATGTTTAAAAAAAGGCAGAATATTTTTCAATTTTAAACAAATGTAATTAAATGTTATGAAGCCTGGGGTTCTGTGTGCCATGTCAGCAGGTTTATAGATGTATGGTGTCTTTGAAGACCATGATGATATCTGGTCAGGATGGAACTCAAAATGGCACCCTACTCCCTATATAGTGCACTACTTTGGACCAGAGAATGGCACCCTATTCCCTATATAGTGCACTACTTTAGACCAGAGAATGGCACCCTATTCCCTACATAGTGCACTACTTTGGACCAGAGAATGGCACCCTATTCCCTATATAGTGCACTACTTTGGACCAGAGAATGGCACCCTATTCCCTATATAGTGCACTACTTTGGACCAGAGAATGGCACCCTACTCCCTACATAATAATAATAATATAATAGTGCACTACTTTGGACCAGAGAATGGCACCCTATTCCCTATATAGTGCACTACTTTGGACCAGTCCACTATGGGCCCATTTGGGAGGGAGACATACACTTTTAGCCGCCTGCAAACACAACATACACTCCTGTGTTTCCATTTAATTAGGAGGGAGGGATGGGGGAGGGAGGGGAAGGGGGGGAGGGAGGGAGGGGAGGGGAGGGGAAGGGAGGGGAGGAAGGAAGGAAGGAAGGAAGGAAGGAAGGAAGGAAGGAAGGAAGGAAGGAAGGAAGGAAGGAAGGAAGGAAGGAAGGAAGGAAGGAAGGAAGGAAGGAAGGAAGGAGGGAGGGAGGGAGGGAGGGAGGGGAGGGGAAGTGCATCAGGTGAAGGGAGAGTGGTTCCAAGTCTCCCTCTGTTCATTTTCCCAGAGAACACCTCTCCCTGCTCTCCTCACACACACGTGTTGTGCGTGCATTGGTGGTTGTGTATGTGAGCTTGTATGTGCGGTTGTTTGTGTATATTTGTGACTGCGCCCAGTCATGTGAAATCCATAGGTTAGGGCCTAATTTATTTATTTCAGTTGACTGATGAATGTTGTGTTTATATTTTTGTTCAGTATAGAATAAAATAGATTATTTAGTGTGTGTGTGTGTGTGTGTGTGTTTGCACGTGCGTGTGTGTGTGTGTGATAGCCTGTGCAGGACATTAACACTTGTCCAGGACAAGTAAAAAAAAATTATGGGTCGGACAACCAGAATATAGATTTGAGTTGTCCGAATGGACAAGTAAAAATACAGCACAAAAAAATCCCAATATCAAACAATTAGGCTCCGATTAGAATTGTATCAGTCTGCTCCACAGGAGGTTGGTAGCACCTTAATTGGGGAGGACGGGCTGGAGCGCAATGGTGTCAAATACATAAAAAACACAGTGGGTTCCATGTGTTTGATGCCATTCCATTAGCTCTGTTCCAGCCAACATTATGATCCGTCCTCCCCTCGGCAACCTCCGCTGGTCTACTCTGGATGTGATGTGTTGCTATTCTCCCAATTTCTGCAAAGCGCATGGGAGTAGAATTGTATTGCATTGACAGGCAGGAGTGGTCTTTCAATCATACAACATGCACTTTCGAGATCAAAGCGCAGAGCCGCCCGCATGTAGTCGCTTGTGCACATTTGTTGATATTCCTTGCTAATAGTAAGTTATTTGCACAGTTAGGGTCAGCAAACAGGGTTTGTATGGTCATGAAAATCCTGGAAAAGTCACGGTGTGACATCCCCTGCATGTGGGAGAGGGAGGGAGAGACATCGCAGCAGGTAGCTTATAAAATAATGATAGACAACAGACTAACTAGATAGCTGATTCAACACATATCACATAGCCTGGCTAGTGACAGTGGCTTCAGAAAGTATTCATAACCCATATTCAAAATGGATTGAATGTTAGTTTTTTTCTCACCCATCTACATACGATTGCCTAGAATGAAAACGTGAAAAAACATGTTTTTAGAAATGTTTGCCAATGTATTGAAAATGAAATACAGAAATATATACTTTACATAAGCAGTCAGCCATCTGAGTCAGTCAATACATGTTAGAATCACCTTTGGCAGTGATTAAAGCTGTGAGTCTTTCTGGGTAAGTCTCTAAGAGCTTTCCACACCTGGATTGTACAACATTTGCCCATTTATTCTTTTCAAAATTCTTCAAGCTCAGTCAAATTGGTTGTTGATCGTTGCTAGACAACCATTTTCAGGTCTTGCTATAGATTTTCAAGCAGATTTAAGTCAAAACTGTAACTCGGCCACTCAGGAACATTCACTGTCGTCTTGGTAAGCAACTCCAGTGTATATTTGTCCTTGTGTTTTAGGTTATTGTCCTGCTGAAAGGTGAATTCATCTCCCAGTGTCTGGTGGAAAGCAGACTGAACCAGGTTTTCCTCTAGGATTTTGCCTGTGCTTAGCTCCATTCAGTTTATTTTTTATCCTGAAAAACTCCCCAGCCCTTAATGATTACAAGCATACCCATAACATGATGCCTCCACTATGCTTGAAAATATGGAGAGTGGTATTCAGTAATGTGTTGCATTGGATTTGCATTCAGGACAAAAAGTTAATTACTTTGCCACATTTTTTGCAGTTTTACTTTAGTGCCTTGTTGCAAACAGGATGCATGTTTTGGAATATTTGGTTTCTGTACAGGCTTCCTTCTTTTCACTCTGTCAATTAGGTTAATATTGTGGAGTAACCATCCTCAGTTTTCTCCTATCACAGCATTAAAGCCCGTAATTGTTTAAAGTCACCATTGGCCTCATGGTGAAATCCCTGAGTGGTTTCCTTCCTCTTCGGCAACTGAGTTAGGAAGGACGCCTGTATCTTTGTAGTGACTGGGTGTATTGATACACCATCCAAAGTGTAATTAATAACTTCACCATGCTCAAAGGGCTATTCAATGCATTTTAAATTCAGGCTGGAACACAATAATGTGGAAAAAGTCAAAGGGGTGTGAATACTTTCTGAAGACACTGTATGTACCACAGGTTCCTTGAATCTGATTCGTCCCCATATCCTATGTGAGTAGACAGGTGGAATAGAGCATTGTACAACTTGCTATAAGCCTTCATAACAGCTCATTGCTCCTTATAAACAGTCATAAAGCATTTATAATGTATTGTCAACGTCATGTCGGATGTCCTAAAAAACGTTATACTCGTGAATAACCGCAAATAGACGACGCGCAGTTGATGAACGGGAGCGTTAGTAAACCAATGCTAAATACTGCTGTTGTAAAACCATCTCTCTTTAGGCATTTGATCACTGATTCATTGAATGAGGAAATTATTTTATAAATACATAAAGTATTTGGTTGTAATTTTGTAATGTTGCAATATTTTATAGGCTATCCTCCAAGAGAGCCTCCCCTCCTCTCCTCTCCTCTCTCAATTCAATTCAATTCAATTTAAGGGCTTTATTGTCATGGGAAACGTGTGTTAACATTGCCAAAGCAAGTGAAGTAGATAGTAAACAAAAGTGAAATAAACAATAAATATTAACAGTAAACATTACACTCAGAAGTTTCAAAAGAATAAAGACATTTCAAATGTCATATTATGTATTATATAAAGTGTTGTAACAATGTGTCTCTCTTCTCTCCTCTCTCTCTCCATCTCCTCCTCTCTCTCTCCTCTCTCTCTCTCTCTCCTCTCCTCTCCTCTCCTCGCCCCTCCTCTCCCCTCCCCTCCTCTCCCTTCTCTCCCTCTTCTCCTCTCCTCTCCTCTTCTCCTCCCCCTCTTCTCCTCTCCTTCTAATTTTAGGCATTTCAAGGGGAGGTATTTCCGTCTGATGATTGAAGGAAATATTATTAATAATTTTATGCCGCTGTGAAATGATTAATTATCCAGAGTTCGTTGTTTAATTGGGGCTTAGAGGCTGGTTCTCTGTTTCTCTGCCTGGTGTCACTGTGGGAGGCCTGTCTGACTCAGGATGACTTTCGCCGGTGTGTGTGTGTGGGACATAGTTTCCATTGGCACCAGAGAATGTGACTGGGAAGATTTTAATTCACTGGAGAAAAAATAAATGTATCCCGGACCATCCGTATATATTTCGATCCGACCTGGCACAGCCAGCGCCATCAATAAATGAGGGATGTTGGCCAAATGAGCCACATTTACCTTGAAAACAGCCTATAGCAAATTACAAAAACAGTATTCCTTTATAGCTATTTTTTATTTGTTTTACTTTCCTAAAACAATAATTGTCCACCTCACAGTTCAGTTGTCAGAGATGTGAGCACTAAATTCATCAGGGTATTGCATGCCTATAGCAGGGGTGACAAACTCATTCCATGCCTAGTGTCTGCAGGTTTTTAGTTTTTCCTTTCAATTAAGACTTAGACATAGGGCAGCAAAGAAGCCACTTCTCTCCAGGGAAAACATCAGGGACAGACTGATATTCTGCAAAAGGTACAGGGATTGGACTGCTGAGGACTGGGGTAAAGTCATTTTCTCTAATGAATCCCATTTCTGATTGTTTGGGGCATCTGGAAAACACCTCCGGAGAAGACAAGGTGAGCGCTACCATCAGTCCTGTGTCATGCCAACAGTAAAGCATCCTGCTTCTCAGCAAAGGGAGTGGGCTCACTCACAATTTTGCCTAAGAACACAGTCATGAGTAAAGAATGGTACCAACACATCCTCCGAGAGCAACTTCTCCCAACCATCCATGAACAGTTTGGTGACGACCAATGCCTTTTCCAGCATGATGGAGCACCTTGTCATAAGGTAAAAGTGATAACTAAGTGGCTCGGGGAACAAAACATCGACATTTTGGGTCCATGGCCAGGAAACTCCTCAGACCTTAATCCCATTGAGAACTTGTGGTCGATCCTCAAGAGGCGGGTGGACAAACAAAACCCACAAATTCTGACAAACCCCAAGCATTGATTATGCAAGAATGGGCTGCCATCAGTCAGGATGTGACCCAGAAGTTAATTGACAGCATGCCAGGGCGGATTGCAGAGGTCTTAAAAAAGAAGGGTCAACACTGCAAATATTGACTCTTTGCATAAACTTAATGTAATTGTCAATAAAAGCCTTTGACACTTATGGAATGCTTGTAATTATACTTCAGTATACCATTGTAACATCTGACAAAAATATCTCATAACACTGAAGGAGCGAACTTTGTGAAGACCAATACTTGTGTCATTCTCAAAACTTTTGAACACGACTGTACAGTACCAGTCAAAAGTTTGTACACACCTACTCATCAAGTGTTTTTCTTTATTTTTACTATTTTCTACATTGTAGAATAATAGTGAAGATATCAAAACTGTGAAATAACATATATGGAATCATGTAGTAACCAAAAATGTGTTAAAGAAATCAACATATATTTTATATTTGAGATTCTTCAAATAGCCACCCTTTGCCTTGATGACAGCTTTGCACACTCTTGGCATTCTCTCAACCAGCTTCATAAGGTAGTCACCTGGAATGCATTTCAATTAACAGGTGTGCCATCTTGAAAGTTAATTTGTTGAAGTTATTTCCTTCTTAATGTGTTTGAGCCAATCAGTTGTGTTGTGACAAGGTAGGGTGGTATACAGAAGATAGCCCTATTTGGTAAAAGACCAAGTCCATATTATGGCAAGAACAGCTCAAATAAGCAAAGAGAAATGACAGTCCATCATTACTTTAAGACATGAAGGTCAGTTAATACAGAACATTTCAAAAACCATCAAGCGCTATAATGAAACTGGCTCGCATGAGGACCGCCACAGGAATGGAAGACCCAGAGTTACCTCTGCTATAGAGGATAAGTTCATTAGAGTTACCAGCCTCAGAAATTGCAGCCCAAATAAATGCTTCACAGAGTTCAAGTAACAGACACATCTCAACATCAACTGTTCAGAGGAGACTTTGTGAATCAGGCCTCCCTGGTCGAATTGCTGCAAAGAAACCACTACTAAAGGACACTAATAATAAGAAGAGACTTGCTTGGGCCAAGAAACACGAGCAATGGACATTAGACCGGTGGAAATGTGTCCCTATGGGCTGGAGTCCAAATTTGAGATTTTTGGTTCCAACCGCCGTGTCTTTGTGAGACGCGGTGTGGGTGAACGGATGATCTCCGCATGTGTATTTCCCACCGTAAAGCATGGAGGAGGAGGTATTATGGTGTGGGGGTGCTTTGCTGGTGACACTGTCTGTGATTTATTCAGAATTCAAGGCACACTTAACCAGCATGGCTACCACAGTGTTCTGCAGTGATACGCCATCCCATCTGGTTTGGGCATAGTGGGACTATAATTTGCTTTTCAACAGGACAATGCCCCAACACACCTCCAGGCTGTGTAAGGGCTATTTTACCAAGAAGGAGAGTGATTGAGTGCTGCATCAGATGACCTGGCCTCCACAATCCCCCGACCTCAACCCAATTGAGATGGTTTGGGATGAGTTGGACCGCAGAGTGAAGGAAAAGCAGCCAACAAGTGCTCAGCATATGTGGGAACACCTTTAAGACTGTTGGAAAGGCATTCCAGGTGAAGCTGGTTGAGAGAATGCCAAGAGTGTGCAAAGCTGTCATCAAGGCAAAGGGTGGCTAAAATATATTTTGATTTGTTTAACACTTTTTTTCCTACTACATGATTCCATATGTTTATTTCATAGTTTTGATGTCTTCATTATTATTCTACAATGTAGAAAATAGTAAAAATAAAGAAAAACCTTTGAATGAGTAGGTGTGACCAAACTTTTAACATATATATATATTTTAAAAAATATATATATATTTATTTTTTCCACATAGGCGGCCCTGAAAATGTACACACACACACACACGTCCCACAGTGCTGGTTCTCCTGTTCTCTCCACACCCTCCCCCTAGGTGTCCAGGTGCTGGTTCTCCTGTTCTCTCCACACCCTCCCCCTAGTTGTCCAGGTGCTGGTTCTCCTGTTTCTCTCCACACCCTCCCCCTAGGTGTCCAGGTGCTGGTTCTCCTGTTCTCGCCACACCCTCCCCCTAGGTGTCCAGGTGCTGGTTCTCTGTTTCTCTCCACCCCCTCCCCCTAGGTGTCCAGGTGCTGGTTCTCTGTTCTCTCCACCCCTCCCCCTAAGGTGTCCAGGTTGCTGGTTCTCCTGTTCTCTCCACACCCTCCCCCTAGGTGTCCAGGTTGCTGGTTCTCCTGTTCTCTCCACACCCTCCCCCTAGGTGTCCAGGTGCTGGTTCTCCTGTCTCTCCACACCCTCCCCCTAGGTGTCCAGGTGCTGGTTCTCCTGTTCTCTCCACACCCTCCCCCTAGGTGTCCAGGTGCTGGTTCTCCTGTTCTCTCCACACCCTCCCCCTAGGTGTCCAGGTGCTGGTTCTCCTGTTCTCTCCACACCCTCCCCCTAGGTGTCCAGGTGCTGGTTCTCCTGTTCTCTCCACACCCTCCCCTAGGTGTCCAGGTGCTGGTTCTCCTGTTCTCTCCACACCCTCCCCCTAGGTGTCCAGGTGCTGGTTCTCCTGTTCTCTCCACACCCTCCCCCTAGGTGTCCAGGTGCTGGTTCTCCTGTTCTCTCCACACCCTCCCCCTAGGTGTCCAGGTGCTGGTTTCTCCTGTTCTCTCCACACCCTCCCCCTAGGTGTCCAGGTGCTGGTTCTCCTGTTCTCTCCACACCCTCCCCCTAGGTGTCCAGGTGCTGGTTCTCCTGTTCTCTCCACACCCTCCCCCTAGGTGTCCAGGTGCTGGTTCTCCTGTTCTCTCCACACCCTCCCCCTAGGTGTCCAGGTGCTGGTTCTCCTGTTCTCTCCACACCCTCCCCCTAAGTGTCCAGGTGCTGGTTCTCCTGTTCTCTCCACACCCTCCCCTAGGTGTCCAGGTGCTGGTTCTCCTGTTCTCTCCACACCCTCCCCCTAGGTGTCCAGGTGCTGGTTCTCCTGTTCTCTCCACACCCTCCCCCTAGGTGTCCAGGTGCTGGTTCTCCTGTTCTCTCCACACCCTCCCCCTAGGTGTCCAGGTGCTGGTTCTCCTGTTCTCTCCACACCCTCCCCTAGGTGTCCAGGTGCTGGTTCTCCTGTTCTCTCCACACCCTCCCCCTAGGTGTCCAGGTGCTGGTTCTCCTGTTCTCTCCACACCTCCCCCTAGGTGTCCAGGTGCTGGTTCTCCTGTTCTCTCCACCCCCCTCCCCCTAAGTGTCCAGGTGCTGGTTCTCCTGTTCTCTCCACACCCCCCCTAAGTGTCCAGGTGCTGGTTCTCCTGTTCTCTCCACACCCTCCCCCTAGGTGTCCAGGTGCTGGTTCTCCTGTTCTCTCCACACCCTCCCCCTAGGTGTCCAGGTGCTGGTTCTCCTGTTCTCTCCACACCCTCCCCCTAGGTGTCCAGGTGCTGGTTCTCCTGTTCTCTCCACACCCTCCCCCTAGGTGTCCAGGTGCTGGTTCTCCTGTTCTCCCCCCCGGTCCACACCCTCCCCCTAGGTGTCCAGGTGCTGGTTCTCCTGTTCTCTCCACACCCTCCCCCTAGGTGTCCAGGTGCTGGTTCTCCTGTTCTCTCCACACCCTCCCCCTAGGTGTCCAGGTGCTGGTTCTCCTGTTCTCTCCACACCCCTCCCCCTAGGTGTCCAGGTGCTGGTTCTCCTGTTCTCTCCACACCCTCCCCCTAGGTGTCCAGGTGCTGGTTCTCCTGTTCTCTCCACACCCTCCCCCTAAGTGTCCAGGTGCTGGTTCTCCTGTTCTCTCCACACCCTCCCCCTAGGTGTCCAGGTGCTGGTTCTCCTGTTCTCTCCACACCCCTCCCCCTAGGTGTCCAGGTGCTGGTTCTCCTGTTCTCTCCACACCCTCCCCCTAGGTGTCCAGGTGCTGGTTCTCCTGTTCTCTCCACACCCTCCCCCTAGGTGTCCAGGTGCTGGTCTCCTGTTCTCTCCACACCCTCCCCTAGGTGTCCAGGTGCTGGTTCTCCTGTTCTCTCCACACCCTCCCCCTAGGTGTCCAGGTGCTGGTTCTCCTGTTCTCTCCACACCCTCCCCCTAGGTGTCCAGGTGCTGGTTCTCCTGTTCTCTCCACACCCTCCCCTAAGTGTCCAGGTGCTGGTTCTCCTGTTCTCTCCACACCCTCCCCTAAGTGTCCAGGTGCTGGTTCTCCCGTTCTCTCCACACCCTCCCCCTAGGTGTCCAGGTGCTGGTTCTCTGTTCTCTCCACACCCTCCCCCTAGGTGTCCAGGTGCTGGTTCTCCTGTTCTCTCCACATCCTCCCCCTAGGTGTCCAGGTGCTGGTTCTCCTGTTCTCTCCACACCCTCCCCCTAGGTGTCCAGTGTGGATCACAACATCCTTAATGCGGGCCAGACGCACCTCCCTACTCTGGAACAACGTTTATTGGGCCTCTCTCTTGCTCTCCGTCCCTCCCTACCTCCCTCCCTCTCTATCTCTGACTCTCCCTCCCTCCCTACCTCCCTCTCTCTCGATCTCTGACTCTCCGTCCCTCCCTACCTCCCTCCCTCTCTATCTCTGACTCTCCGTCCCTCCCTACCTCCCTCCCTCTCGATCTCTGAATCTCCGTCCCTCCCTACCTCCCTCTCTCTCGATCTCTGACTCTCCGTCCCTCCCTACCTCCCTCCCTCTCTATCTCTGACTCTCCGTCCCTCCCTACCTCCCTCTCTCTCGATCTCTGACTCTCCCTCCCTCCCTCTCTCTCAATCTCTGATTCTCCCTCCCTCCCTACCTCCCTCCCTCTCGATCTCTGATTCTCCCTCCCTCCCTACCTCCCTCTCTCGATCTCTGACTCCCCCTCCTTCCCTCCCTCCCTCAGCACCTGTAACCAGTGCAGTGGTGTGTTTCTCCAGTCCAGCTGCTCTCCTCTCCTCCCAGCTCCCCAGTCCTCAGTTGCGTCCCAAATGTCATCCTATTCCCTATGTAGTGCACAACTTTTGACCAGGACCCATAGTGGTGAATAGGGTGCCATTTGGGACACACCCTCCTGGCCCTGGCCCATGTTTCACTTGGCATTTCCTCTGAGGCCCTGGGGCCAAGCATGACGTGAGAGGAGAGGGCCAGGAGGACTCACCCCGCCCTGGGAAAGGAGAGCGAGAGAACGCGTGATCATGAGAGGGGGGATGTGGGGCGGCGGAGGGCCCTGGTGAGAGAGAAACGCTGACTCACTAACGGCGGCCAGATGGATGGAGAGGAGAGGAGGAATGGAGGGATAGAGAGAGGTAGAAAGAGTAGAGGAGGAGAAATAGAGCAAGATGTGAGGCAACAGGGGAGATGAAGAGGGAGACGGAGAGGGAGACGGAGAGGGAGACAGAGAGGGAGACAGAGAGGGAGATGGAGAGGGAGATGGAGAGGGAAGAGGGAGAGGGAGACAGAGAGGGAGACAGAGAGGGAGACAGAGAGGGAGACAGAGAGGAAAGAGAAGGAGGAGATGGAGATGGGAGGGAGGCGGAAGAGGAAGAAAGGAAGACGGAGAGGAGAGGAAAGAAGGGAAGAGGGAAGAGAGGAGAGGATACAGAGAGAGAGAGGAGACGGAGAGACGGAGACAGAGATGAGGAGGGAGACGGAGAGGAGAGGAGACAGAGAGAGAGGGAGACGGAGAGGAAGGACGAGGAGAGGGAGACGGAGAGCGGAGATGAAGAGGAGAGGAGAGGAGAGGAGAGGAACAGAGACGGAGAGGAGAGGAGACGGAGACGAGATGAGGAGGAGACGGAGAGGAGAGGAGAGGAAGAGGGAGACGGAGAGGAGACGAAGGGAAGACGAGAGGAGATGGAGAGGGAGAGGGAGAGGGAGTAGAGAGTAGAGGAATGCGATGGAGGCAAGGATGTAGGTTTGTTGCTGAGTATTTGTGTGTGTCATCCTCACAACAGTACGAAAGAGGGAGACAGAGGCTGTGTGTTTTAGATGTACTTGCTGATTGGCCAAGGCTGTGTGTTTGTGTGCTCATGATTTATGTTGTGTTGTCTCCTCCACGGCCATCCTGCTGGTATTGTTGTAATATTCTGATTTTATTGGGTAGGAATACTTTTCTGCCTTTTATTACCCATCCATATAATGCTATCTTTTCTTCCCTCTCCGTGTTCCTTCCTTCTGTGTTGCCCCCCTATTCCTTCCAACTTCCCCAGATGCACTCAAGCTGCTATCCAACCCCATATCTATCACCCTCCGTCTGTCTCGGAATGCGTTCTAAATGGCACCCTATTTCCTACATAGTACACTACTTTTTGACCAGAGCCCTGTGGGAATAGGGTGCCATTTGGGCCTCAGCCTCACCATGAAACAAGAATTCAATAATAATAACTGGAAATGAAAAGCTTCGTCTGTAGCGTTTAACTGGGAACTGGAGCGATTACACACACACACGATCGATTGCAGAGCTGGATTTTAATTCTCCCCAGCAGCACACAGCTAAACAAACAAGTTCCACATGCCAGGATTGATTTCCAGTCTCTCATTAAAAGCAAAAGCTGTAACCAAACATGCAAAGGTAGACCTCTCCTATCCTCTCTCCCTCTCCTCTCTCCTCTCTCCTCTACCTCTCTCCCTCTCCTCTCTCCCTCTCCTCTCTCCTCTACCCTCTCTCTCCCTCTCATCTCTCCCTCTCCTCTCTCCTCTCCCTCTCCTCTCTCCTCTCTCCTCTACCTCTCCTCTCTCCTCTACCTCTCTCCCTCTCCTCTCTCCTCTACCTCTCTCTCCCTCTCATCTCTCCCTCTCCTCTCTCCTCTACCTCTCCTCTACCTCTCTCTCCCTCTCCTCTCTCCTCTACCTCTCTCTCCCCTCCCTCCAACCTCCTACCTCTCCTCTCTCTCCCTCTCCTCTCTCCTCTACCTCTCTCTCCCTCTCCTCTCTCCTTCCTCTCTCTCTGTGAGTCTCTCTCTCTTTCTTTACCTCTCTCTCATATTTCCATACCCCTCTGCCCCTGGAGAGGGGGTCTCACACAGACACACAGGCATATAAAAGGGCCAGAGCCAGGAGAACGAGAGGGTAATAGATGAGGGGAGCCAGGAGAAAGAGAGGGGAATAGATGAGGGAAGCCAGGAGAACGAGAGTTTAATAGAAGTCTACAGTGTACAGACGTCTACAGAAGAGACAGTAGACTGTATGTCCAGGCATTTTGTTTCTCGTCCCTTCACTACGAGCCAATGGGGAGCCATTATTTCTCTGACCTGCCTGCATTGTGATGTACTGTAATTGACCCTGATGAAGTGGATAGCCTTTAATACAGGCCCTGGAGGAATATTTATAACACCTAGCCTAATAATGTTTAGACTAAACACCCTTGCCCCTTAACCCCCATCTTGCTCCAGTACCCCCCAACCCCCCCGCCCCCCCCCCCCATCCAGAGCGACTTACTGTTATTGATTAATATCCTCTGCCATATCGTGGATTGAGAGCTACCTATCTAACAGAACACAGAGGGCTTCTCTAACGTAAAACAGGTAGAGTTTGGCATACCTCAAGGCAGCTGTCTTGGTCCTTTTCTATTTTTACTAATGACCTACCACTAGTCTTGAGTAAAGCCTGTGTGTCTATGAGTGCTGATGACTGAACACTATATGCGTCCGCTACCAAAGCAAGTGAAATCCACTTAACAAAGAGCTGCAGTCAGTTTCAGAATGGGGTGGCTAACAATAAGTTAGTCCTAAATATATAAAAAAACTGAAAACATTATATTTGGGACAAATCACTCACTAAACCCTAAACCTAATCTAAATCTTGTAATGAATAATGTGGCAATTGAGCAAGTTGAGGAGACTAAACTGCTTAGTGTGACCCTAGATTGTAAACTGACATGGTCAAAACATTGATGCAACGGTTTCAAAGATGGGGAGAGGTCTGTCAGTGATAAAGTGCTGCTCACAATCAACCAAACAAGTCCTACAGGCCCTAGTTTTATCACACCTGGACTACTGACCAGTTCTATAGTCTGGTGCTAGTTTTACCACCTGGACTACTGACCAGTTATATGGTCTGGTGCTAGTTTTATCACCTGGACTACTGACCAGTTCTATAGTCTGGTGCTAGTTTCATCACCTGGACTACTGACCAGTTATATAGTCTGGTGCTAGTTTTATCACCTGGACTACTGACCAGTTATATGGTCAAGTGTTGCAAAGAAGGACATAGACAAACGACAGTTGTCCCAGAACGCAGTACGGCCGGCCCCTTAAATGTACACAGAGAGCTAACATCAATGACATGCATGTCAATCTCTCCTGGCTCAAAGTAGAGGAGAGATTGACTGCATCACTACTCTTAATGATATGTATTGACGTGTTGAATGCACCGAACTTTCTGTTCAAACAGCTAACACACTGCTCAGACACTCATGCATACCCCACAAGACATGCCACCAGAGGTCTCTTCACAGTCCCCATGTCCAGAACAGAGGCTGGGAAATGCACAGTACTACATACAGCCATGACTACATGGTAAAAACAGATAACAAAACAGATAAAACTACACCTCACTGCACAACGCGGACTGTGAAGAGACCTCTGGTGGCATATGCACACATCCACAAATTGTAATATTGTAGATTGTACATGTGTAACATTGGAGCAGTGTACATGTGTAACGGTGGAGCAGTGTACATGTGTAACGGTGGAGCAGTGTACATGTGTAACGGTGGAGCAGTGTACATGTGTAACGGTGGAGCAGTGTACATGTGTAACGGTGGAGCAGTGTACATGTGAAACGGTGGAGCAGTGTACATGTGTAACGGTGGAGCAGTGCACAAGGTGTTGTGTGATGTTTTATTTGATTTATAATGTGGACTATTGCTTTGTTGTTTTGTAACTGTTTGGACACCAGGAAGAGTAGTGGCTGCCTTGGCAACATTTAACTGGGATCCTAATAAAATAAATACTAGAAGGGAAGGAAAACATTCATTAGTCACAGAAAACCCTTCTATGAAGTAGTTCTGTTATCAGCAGAATCACTGCTGTCCTTATCTCCTCCAGACTTTACAGACTGACTGCTGTAGTCTACCATGTTTCAGACGTTACAGACTGACTGCTGTAGAGGGAGGTAGGTTAGGTTACTATGGTGAGGGAGGTAGGTTAGGTTACTATGGTGATGGAAATAGGTTAGGTTACTATGGTGAGGGAGGTAGGTTAGGCTACTATGGTGAGGGAGGTAGGTTAGGTTACTATGGTGAGGGAGGTAGGTTAGGTTACTATGGTGAGGGAAGTAGGTTAGGTTACTATGGTGATGGAAATAGGTTAGGTTACTATGGTGAGGGAGGTAGGTTAAGCTACTATGGTGAGGGAGGTAGGTTAGGCTACTATGGTGAGGGAGGTAGGTTAGGTTACTATGGTGAGGGAGGTAGGTTAGGTTACTATGGTGAGGGAGCGTAGGTTAGGTTACTATGGTGAGGGAGGTAGGTTAGGTTACTATGGTGAGGGAGATAGGTTAGGCTACTATGGTGAGGGAGGTAGGTTAGGTTACTATGGTGAGGGAGGTAGGTTAGGTTACTATGGTGAGGGAGGTAGGTTAGGTTACTATGGTGAGGGAGGTAGGTTAGGTTACTATGGTGAGGGAGGTAAGTTAGGTTACTATGGTGAGGGAGGTAGGTTAGGTTACTATGGTGAGGGAGGTAGGTTAGGTTACTATGGTGAGGGAGGTAGGTTAGGTTACTATGGTGAGGGAGGTAAGTTAGGTTACTATGGTGAGGGAGGTAGGTTAGGTTACTATGGTGAGGGAGATAGGTTAGGTTACTATGGTGAGGGAGGTAGGTTAGGCTACTATGGTGAGGGAGGTAGGTTAGGTTACTATGGTGAGGGAGGTAGGTTAGGCTACTATGTTGAGGGAGGTAGGTTAGGTTACTATGGTGAGGGAGGTATGTTAGGTTACTATGGTGAGGGAAGTAGGTTAGGTAACTATGGTGAGGGAGGTAGGTTAGGTTACTATGGTGAGGGAGGTAGGTTAGGTTACTATGGTGAGGGAGGTAGGTCAGGTTACTATGGTGAGGGAGGTAGGTTAGGTTACTATGGTGAGGGAGGTAGGTTAGGTTACTATGGTGAGGGAGGGTAGGTTAGGCTACTATGGTGAGGGAGGTAGGTCAGGTTACTATGGTGAGGGAGGTAGGTTAGGTTACTATGGTGAGGGAGGTAGGTTAGGGTATTATATGAGGAAGGTAGGTTAGGTTACTATGGTGAGGGAGGTAGGTTAGGTTACTATTGTGAGGGAGGTAGGCTAGGTTACTATGGTGAGGGAGGTAGGTTAGGTTACTATGGTGAGGGAGATAGGTTAGGTTACTATGGTGAGGGAGGTAGGTTAGGCTACTATGGTGAGGGAGCATAGGTTAGGTTACTATGGTGAGGGAAGTAGGTTAGGTTACTATGGTGAGGGAGGTAGGTTAGGTTACTATGGTGAGGGAGGTATGATAGGTTACTATTGTGAGGGAGTGTAGGTTAGGTTACTATGGTGAGGGAGGTAGGATAGGTTACTATGGTGAGGGAGGTAGGTTAGGTTACTATGGTGAGGGAGGTAGGTTAGGCTACTATGGTGAGGGAGGTAGGTTAGGTTACTATGGTGAGGGAGGTAGGTTAGGTTACTATGGTGAGGGAGGTAGGTTAGGTTACTATGGTGAGGGAGCGTAGGTTAGGTTACTATGGTGAGGGAGATAGGTTAGGATACTATGGTGAGGGAGGTAGGTTAGGTTACTATGGTGAGGGAGATAGGTTAGGTTACTATGGTGAGGGAGGTAGGTTAGGTTACTATGGTGAGGGAGGTAGGTTAGGTTACTATGGTGAGGGAGGTAGGTTAGGCTTCTATGGTGAGGGAGGTAGGTTAGGTTACTATGGTGAGGGAGGTAGGTTAGGTTACTATGGTGAGGGAGCGTTGCACTTTTTCATTTTCAATAAGTATTGATTACCCATTTATTTGTCTCTGCCTACAAAGCGACCTCCTGAAAGGTAGGCTATATCCTATAGGACTATGGTAGGCTATATCATATAGGACTAAGGTAGGCTATATCCTATAGGACTATGGTAGGCTATATCCTATAGGACTATGGTAGGCTATATGCTATAGGACTATGGTAGGCTATATGCTATAGGACTAAGGTAGGCTATATCCTATAGGACTAAGGTAGGCTATATCCTATAGGACTAAGGTAGGCTATATCCTATAGGACTAAGGTAGGCTATATGCTATAGGACTAAGGTAGGCTATATCCTATAGGACTATGGTAGTCTATATCCTATAGGACTATGATAGGCTATATCCTATAGGACTAAGGTAGGCTATATGCTATAGGACTATGGTAGGCTATATCCTATAGGACTATGGTAGGCTATATCCTATAGGACTATGATAGGCTATATCCTATAGGACTAAGGTAGGCTATATGCTATAGGACTATGGTAGGCTATATCCTATAGGACTAAGGTAGGCTATATCCTATAGGACTATGGTAGGCTATATCCTATAGGACTATGGTAGGTTTATATCCTATAGGACTAAGGTAGGCTATATCCTATAGGACTATGGTAGGCTATATCCTATAGGACTATGGTAAGCTATATCCTATAGGACTATGGTAGGCTATATCCTATAGGACTATGGTAGGCTATATCCTATAGGACTATGGTAGGCTATATCCTATAGGACTATGGTAGGCTATATCCTATAGGACTATGGTAGGCTATATGCTATAGGACTATGGTAGGCTATATCCTATAGGACTATGGTAGGCTATATCCTATAGGACTAAGGTAGGCTATATCCTATAGGACTAAGGTAGGCTATATCCTATAGGACTAAGGTAGGCTATATCCTATAGGACTATGGTAGGCTATATCCTATAGGACTATGGTAGGCTATATCCTATAGGATTATGGTAGGCTATATCCTATAGGACTAAGGTAGGCTATATGCTATAGGACTATGGTAGGCTATATCCTATAGGACTATGGTAGGCTATATCCTATAGGATTATGGTAGGCTATATCCTATAGGACTAAGGTAGGCTATATCCTATAGGACTAAGGTAGGCTATATCCTATAGGACTATGGTAGGCTATACCCTATAGGACTATGGTAGGCTATATCCTATAGGACTAAGGTAGGCTATATCCTATAGGACTAAGGTAGGCTATATCCTATAGGACTAAGGTAGGCTATATCCTATAGGACTAAGGTAGGCTATATCCTATAGGACTATGGTAGGCTATATCCTATAGGACTATGGTAGGCTATATCCTATAGGACTATCCAAAAGGTAGCGTCACTGTCACCATTCATGCTGCTTTACGTTCAGTAGCCATACCTGCGAGATCAGGTGCGCATGTGCATGGGCTGAGAAGCACGGGGCAGTTATATTTCCAAGGAAATGTACTTCCTAAATATGATTAGGCTATAGTTTACTACATTGCCTAGAAATAAATATTGATCACCCATATTGATCACCCATATTTCTCAGTCTGAATATCTTCCCACTCCTAAAAGGTAGGCTATAAAAATGCGAGTCTCTCCAACTCTGCTCTCTTCAAACTTCATCTAGAATATTGGCTGATATAGCCCAGTGTCACGCCCTGACTCAGGGGACTCTTATATGTTGAGTCAGGGTGTGTATATTCTTTGTTGTGTATGTTCTATGTTGTATATTCTAGAATGTGTGGATCTATGTTGGCCAGTGTGGTTCCCAATCGGAGGCAGCTGTCGCTCGTTGTCTCTGATTGGGGACCATACTTAGGCAGCCTGTTGGCACGCATTAGTTGTGGGATCTTGTTCTGTATGTTGTATGTTGTATGTTGTATGTTGTATGCTACCTTGGACTTTTCGTTCAGTTTGTTGTTTTGTCGTTGTGTTTATTTGGTTTAATAAACATGTACGTATATCACGCTGCGCCTTGGTCTGACCCGTCATTAGACGAACGTGACACCCAGTAACACAGATAGCCTAATATAATGGGCCACGTGAGAATCTCTGGTAATTTAACCTATTTCCTAAGTTATTTCGTAAGCCTTTAGGGCGCATAATTGCTGGGACCATGGTTGGTGTGAGCTGCGTCACATACGCCTAAAATAACATTGCGGGACTGCGGTTGGGTTTGGGACCAGTTCTTCCGGTAGACGGTGGGAGTTGGACGGAAAGCCAGCGGGTGCGGGGGAGAGCGGTATGAAACGCTGTGGGTGCGGGCGGGAGTGGGAAGAAGAAATTTGACCCGTGCAGACCTCTAGTGGGTTCTGCTGGGTTGGTGGGGGGGGGGGGGGGGGGGGTGGCCAGCTCTAACATTGGTTGTTCTCTGTTGCACCTCATCTTTCTCACCTCCTCCTCCTCCTCTCTCATCTTCTCCTGCCGCTGGGCCTCCTTCCGCTCCTCCTCGTTCTCCTGTTGAAGTTGTCTCACCACAGTCCAGAGTGCAGACATGTCTCTATCCCCCTCCAGCTCTCTGGGTCTGGGTGAGGGGGTGTTGTTGTGATGGACTGTTGTCTGGGTCTTTGCTGACTGGAGTGTGTTGACCTGCTCGTCTGTGGGGGTGTGGACCGACTCACTTGGGGTGGGGGAGTCGTCACCGAGAGAGCTTATCTTGCTGTGCTATCTGTTTGATTCTGTAAAAGTCCTGTTAGAAGTGTTTTGAAGTTTCCCTGCAGCACAACAACCTTGTACAAATTGACAGACTGTCTCAGTTTCAGGTGCCTCAATTTTCCAGTATTCTGAGTTTCCACCCTGGCCCAATACCCTCTCTCTTGAAAGAGGGGTAGTGTGCTCTAATAGCACTGTGCCATGCCAGGGGATTGTCTGTGTGTAAAATTAAGTTGCTTATGTACCCAGTCTTGTAACAATAAATAGTGTCTCTGGATTGTCCCTGAGGAGCTTCTGCTTGTTGTCTTTTCATGCAGCATCATTTTTTTTTCTGAGGAGAACTGTACTCTGATAGGCTCTGCACAGACGAGCAGGTCAACACACTCCAGTCAGCAGAGACCCAGACAACAATCATGGGGCAGGTGGCCTCCTTCTTCTGAAACTCAGTTCCAGGTTGGATGGTATTTTCAGGTTCCTGCTGTGTGAAAGTTTGCTGGATAGTCCTGAATAGTCCTGGATAGTCCTGGATAGTCCTGAATAGTCCTTGGTAGTCGGAATCCTTCCAGTTAATTTTGGAGTTTTGATTTAAAGGGAAGGTTATGTTATAGAGGGTAGTATCCTTTTATAGGTCCACGTTTATCTAACTCTAAATCTATCTTTTGGCAGAAAAGTTTAGGACAGGTTTGAGTTCATGACCTCTCTCTCTCTCCCTCTCTCCTTCTCTCTTTCTCTCTGAATTCAATTTAATTCAAATCAAGGGGCTATATTGGCATGGGAAACATATGTTTACATTGCCGAAGCAAGTGAAATGGATAAAGAAAAGTGAAATAAACAATAAAAAGTGAACAGTAAATATTACACTCACACAAGTTCCAAAATAATAGTACAATAAGTACAAAAGGGAAAATAAATAAATATAAATCAAATCAAATCAAATCAAATGTTATTGGTCACATGCGCCGAATACAACAGGTGCAGACATTACAGTGAAATGCTTACTTACAGCCCTTAACCAACAGTGCATTTATTTTAAACAAAAAAAGTAAGAATAAAACAACAACAAAAAAAGTGTTGAGAAAAAAAGAGCAGAAGTCAAATAAAGTGACAGTAGGGAGGCTATATATACAGTAAAATAAAGTGACAGTAGGGAGGCTATATATACAGGGGGGTACCGTTGCAGAGTCAATGTGCGGGGGCACCGGCTAGTTGAGGTAGTTGAGGTAATATGTACCTGTGGGTAGAGTTAAAGTGACTATGCATAAATACTTAACAGAGTAGCAGCAGCGTAAAAAGGATGGGGTGGGGGGGCAGTGCAAATAGTCCGGGTAGCCATGATTAGCTGTTCAGGAGTCTTATGGCTTGGGGGTAGAAGCTGTTGAGAAGTCTTTTGGACCTAGACTTGGCACTCCGGTACCGCTTGCCGTGCGGTAGCAGAGAGAACAGTCTATGACTAGGGTGGCTGGAGTCTTTGACAATTTTGAGGGCCTTCCTCTGACACCGCCTGGTATAGAGGTCCTGGATGGCAGGGAGCTTTGCCCCAGTGATGTACTGGGCCGTACGCACTACCCTCTGTAGTGCCTTGCGGTCAGAGGCCAAGCAGTTGCCCATAACCAGGCGGTGATGCAACCAGTCAGGATGCTCTCGATGGTGCAGCTGTAGAATTTTTTGAGGATCTGAGGACCCATGCCAAATCTTTTTAGTCTCCTGAGGGGGAATAGGCTTTGTCGTGCCCTCTTCACGACTGTCTTGGTGTGTTTGGACCATGATAGTTCGTTGGTGATGTGGACACCAAGGAACTTGAAGCTCTCAACCTGTTCCACTACAAATATAAATACGGGTTGTATTGACAATGGTGTTTGTTCTTCACTGGTTGCCCTTTTCTTGTGGCAATAGGTCACAAATATTGCTGCTGTGATGGCACACTGTGGTATTTGACCCAATAGATATGGGAGTTTATCAAAATTGGATTTGATTTCAAGTTTTTGTGGGTCTGTGTAATCTGAGGGAAATATGTGTCTCTAATATGGTCATACATTTGGCAGGAGGTTAGGAAGTGCAGCTCAGTTTCCACCTAATTTTGTGTGCACATAGCCTGTCTTCTCTTGAGAGCCAGGTCTGCCTATGGCGACCTCTCTCAATAGCAAGGCTATGCTCACTGAGTCTGTACATAGTCAAAGCTTTCCTTAAGTTTGGGTCAGTCACAGTGGTCAAGTATTCTGCCACTGTGTACTCTCTGTTTAGGGCCAAATAGCATTCTAGTTTGCTCTGTTTTTGTTAATTCTTTCCAATGTGTCAAGTAATTTATCTTTTTGTTTTCTCATGATTTCGTTGGGTCTAATTGTGTTGCTGTCCTGGGGCTCTGTGTGGTCTGTTTGTGTTTGTGAACAGAGCCCCAGGACCAGCATGCTTAGGGGACTCTTCTCAAGGTTAATTTCTCTGTAGGTGATGGCTTTGTTATGGAAGGTTTGGGAATCGCTTCCTTTTAGGGGGTTGTAGTATTTAACAGCTCTTTTCTGGATTTTGATAATTAGCAGTATCGGCCTAATTCTGCTCTGCATGCATTATTTGGTGTTTAACGTTGTACACAGAGGATATTTTTGCATAATTCTGCATGCAGAGTCTCAATTTGGTGTTGTCCCATTTTGTGAATTCTTGGTTGGTGAGCGGACCCCAGACCTCACAACCATGAAGTGCAATGGGTTCTGTAACTTATGAGGTATGTATAGTTTTTTGTGTGCTCTAGGGCAACTGTGTCTAGATGGAATTTGTATTTGTGGTCCTGGCAACTGGACCTTTTTTGGAAAACCATTATTTTTGACTTACTGAGATATACTGTCAGGGCCCAGGTCTGACAGAATCTGTGCAGAAGATCTAGGTGCTGCTGTAGGCCCTCCTTGGTTGGGGACAGAATCACCAGATGATGGGGCGGCAGGTAGCTTAGTGGTTAAGAGCGTTGTGCCAGTAACCGAAAGGTCGCTGGTTCTAATCCCCGAGCCGACTAGGTGAAAAATCTGTCGATGTGCCCTTGAGCAAGGCACTTAACCCTAATTGCTCCTGTAAGTCGCTCTGGATAAGAGCGTCTGCTAAATGACAAAAAAAAAAAAAAGGATTGGCAGACATTTTACTTCAGATTCTAGTAGGGTGAGGCTAGGTGCTGCAGACTGTTCTAGTGCCCTTGCCAATTCGTTGATATATACACAATATACAATGTACAGTACCAGTCAAAGGTTTGGACACCTACTCATTCAAGGGTTTTTCTTTATTTTTTACAATTTTTTACATTGTAGAGTAATAGTGAAAACATAAAAACTATGAAATAAACCATATGGAAACATGTAGTAACCAAAAAAGTGTTGAACAAATCAAAATATATTTTATATTTGAGATTCTTCAAATAGCCACCCTTTGCCTTGATGACAGCTTTGCACACTCTTGGCATTCTCTCAACCAGCTTCATGTGGTAGTCACCTGGAATGCATTTCAATTAACAGGTGCGCCTTCTTAAAAGTTAATTTGTGGAATTTCATTCCTTCTTAATGCGTTTGAGCCAATCAGTTGTGTTGTGACAAGGTGGGGGGGTATACAGTATGATAGCCCTATTTGGTAAAAGACCAAGTCCATATTATGGCAAGAACAGCTCAAATAAGCATAGAGAAACGACAGTCCATCATTACTTTAAGATATGAAGGTAATTCAATAAGGAAAATGTCAAGAACTTTGAACGTTTCTTCAAGTGTCGTCGCAAAAATCTAAAAAGTGCTATAATGAAACTGGCTCTCATGAGGACGGCCACAGGAATGGAAGACCCAGAGTTACCTCTGCTGCAGAGGTTAAGTTCATTAGAGTTACCAGCCTCAGAAATTGCAGCCCAAATAAATGCTTCACAGAGTTCAAGTCACAGACACATCTCAACATCAACTGTTCAGAGGGGACCAAGTGAATCAGGCCTTCATGGTCGAATTGCTGCAAAGAAACCATTACTGAAGGACACCAATAAGAAGAAGAGACCTGCTTGGGCCAAGAAACACGAGCAATGAACATTAGACCGGTGGAAATGTGTCCTTTGGTCTGGAGTCCAAATTGGAGATATTTGGTTCCAACTGCCGTGTCTTTGTGAGACGCGGTGTGATGAACGGATGATCTCCGCATGTGTGGTTCCCACCATAAAGCATGGAGGAGGAGTTGTTATGGTGTGTGGGTGCTTTGCTGGTGACACTGTCTGTGATTTATTTAGAATTCAAGGCACACTTAACCAGCATGGCTACCACAGCATTCTACAATGATACGCCATCCCATCCGATTTGGGCTTAGTGGGACTATCATTTGTTTTTCAACAGGACAATGACCCAACACACCTCCAGGCTGTGTAAGGGCTATTTTACCAAGAAGGAGAGTGATGGAGTGCTGCATCAGATGACCTGGCCTCCACAATCCCCTGACCTTAACCCAATTGAGATGGTTTGGGATGAGTCGGACCGCAGAGTGAAGGAAAAGCAGCCAACAAGTGCTCAGCATATGTGGGAACTCCTTCAAGACTGTTGGAAAAGCATTCCAGGTGAAGCTGGTTTGAGAGAATGCCAAGAGTGTGCAAAGCTGTCATCAAGGGAAAGGGTGGCTATTTGAAGAATCTCAAATATAAAATATACTTTGAATTGTTGAACACTTTAACAAACAGTACCAGTCAAAAGTTTGGACACACCTACTCATTCGAGGGTTTTTCTCTATTTGTACTATTTTCTACATTGTAGAATAATAGTGAAGACATCAAAACTATGAAATAACACATATGGAATCATGTAGTAACCAAAAAAGAGGGTGGGGCATAAGCTGCATCCCTGTCACACCCCACGGCCCTGTGGAAAGAAATGTGTGTGTGTTTTCTGCCAATTTTAACCGCACACTTGTTGTTTGTGTACATCGATTTTATAATGTCTTATGTTTTTCCCCCAACACCACTTTCCATCAATTTGTATAGCAGACCCTCATGCCAAATTGAGTCAAAAGCTTTTTAGAAATCAACAGAGCATGAGAAGACTTTGTCTTTGTTTTGGTTTGTTTGTTTGTCAATTAGGGTGTGCAGGGTGAATACGTGGTCTGTCGTACGGTAATTTGGTAAAAAGCCAATTTGACATTTTCTCAGTACATTGTTTTCACTGAGGAAATGTACAAGTCTGCTGTTAATTATAATGCAGAGGATTTTCCCAAGGTTGCTGTTAAGCATTTCTTAATATTGTGCAGTTCCTTTGGCTTTGATGCCTCATGATTGAGTATTGCTCTGTTCAAGTAGACTGTGATTTTGCTGTGATCTGATAGGGGTGTCAGTGGGCTGACTGTGAACGCTCTGAGAGACTCTGGGTTGAGGTCAGTGATAAAGTAATCTACAGTACTACTGCCAAGGGATGAGCTGTAGGTGTACCTACCATAGGAGTCTCCTCGAAGCCTACCATTGATTATGTACAGACCCAGCGTGCGACAGAGCTGCAGGAGTTGTGACCCGTTTTTGTTGGTTGTTTTGTCATAGTTGTGTCAAAGGGGGCATATTTGGGAGGGAATGCTGTCACCTCCAGGTAGGTGTTTGTCCCACTGTGTGCTGAGAGTGTCAGGTTCTTATCCAGTTCTGGCATTTAGGTTGCCACAGACTAGTACATGTCCCTGGGTCTGGAAATGATTGATTTCCCCCTCCAGGATGGAGAAACTGTCTTCATTAAAGTATGGGGATTCTAGTGGGTGGATATAGGTAGCACACAGGAGGACATTTTTCTCTGTTGAGATCATTTCCTTATTAATTTCTAGCCAGATGTAAAATGTTCCTGTTTTGATTAATTTAATAGAGTGAGTTAGGTCTGCTCTATACCAAATTAGCATACCCCCTGAGTCCCTTCCCTGTTTCACACCTGGTAGTTTGGTGGATGGGACTACCAGCTCTCTGTAACCTAGAGGGCAACCAGTGGGTCCATCTCCTCTATACCATGTTTCTTGTAGGATGACAATGTCTGTATTTCCAATTTCTTTGATGAAGTCTGGGTTCCTGCTCTTTAGGCCAAAGGCAGATGACCTCAGACCTTGGATATTCCAGGATGATATAGTGAAGGCTTTGTGTTCCATGGTGTCTAGTGTTGTTTTCGTGTGGTTTAGTCCCGGACCATTACAGTAGCTGTGAGCAGAGCATGTTGAGCATCTGATACATACCTCTTAGGTCGCAGGATGGGGCTTGGGGGGGGTGCATTAGGGGGGGTTGGGCCTGTTGCTCTGCTCACGGCCTGGGCAAATGTCCTGCTGTCATGTTGAGGTCCTTGCTGCAGGGGTGGGGGGCATGGGGTGGGCAGAAGGGGCATAGGTCTGATATGGGGGGGCCTTCATAGGGTGTGGCCAGGGTTTGCTTGCTGTGGTCTTAGCTGGTTGGGGTGTGGCTGGTGATGCTGTGGTCTGGGTGTAGGTCCTCTTGGCGTGGGATCTCTCGGTGCAGGTCCTTCGGGAGGGTGTCTCGCTGGTCTGGGCGGGGTGTCCATTGCTCTGTTGCTCCTGTGTGAGGTGCTGCGGTTGAGGGTGATGTCCTTCAGGGTCCTGGCAAAAGTTGGAATTGCTGCCTTGTATAGGTGGATCTGGTCATAAAGGCTGTTCAAGTCCAGGGTGGAGTGGTGGGCCAGGAAGACATTAGGTTTTGAGGCACAGTCCCGGGAAATGCTTGCATTCACCCGCTGTGTGGTGACAAGGTGAATGTCTTTTCGTGGTAGCAGGGTGGAGATAACCACTTGTGCATTGGGGAAAGTGGAAGAAGCTTTTTCAATCACTCCCTTGAGTGCTGTGGCCACCATTTCCTGCTGGGCCCTCAGGTCGTTTGTGCCCGTGTGAATTATAATGTGGCTGGGGGACCCTAGTCTGTCCTCTGACAGCAGCTCCAGGGCATGCCTAGTGTTTGGGCACCAGAGTTTAGCCACTTTGTGTTTGGGAAAAAGTTTATTCTCTTGAATGTATTTGCCATTTGAGTCAATGAGGAGCACAAATTCTGGCTTTTGTGTGTCCTCAGTGGATGTGTGGGGGTTGTCAGGAGGGCTATCAGGGGAGATGACAGGGGGGCTGTTAGGAGGGGGTGGGGTCTGTTAGGAGGGGGTGGGGTCTGTTAGGAGGGGGTGGGGTCTGTTGGGTCCTGTGGTGTCTGTCCCATTTTGGTGTTGTGGTCCGGGTCTGAGGTGGGCTGCTCTGCTGGCTTCTCTGGGGGACTGTCCTGCTCTCTGTCACACCTCAGCTTTCTCACTTCCTTCTTCACCGCTGTTAGCTGTGCCATGTGTTCCCCTCCCTCCTCCTTCACTGCTGTTAGCTGTGCCATGTGTTCCCCTCCCTCCTCCTTCACTGCTGTTAGCTGGGCCATGTGTTCCTCTCCCTCCTCCTTCACTGCTGTTAGCTGTGCCATGTGTTCCTCTCTCTCCTCCTTCACTGCTGTTAGCTGTGCCATGTGTTCCTCTCTCTGCTCCTTCACTGCTGTTAGCTGTGCCATGTGTTCCTCTCTCTCCTCCTTCACTGCTGTTAGCTGTGCCATGTGTTCCTCTCTCTGCTCCTTCACTGCTGTTAGCTGTGCCATGTGTTCCTCTCCCTCCTCCTTCACTGCTGTTAGCTGTGCCATGTGTTCCTCTCTCTGCTCCTTCACTGCTGTTAGCTGTGCCATGTGTTCCCCTCCCTCCTCCTTCACTGCTGTTAGCTGTGCCATGTGTTCCTCTCCCTCCTCCTTCACTGCTGTTAGCTGTGCCATGTGTCCCTCTCCCTCCTCCTTCACTGCTGTTAGCTGTGCCATGTGTTCCTCTCCCTCCCCCTGCACTGCTGTTAGCTGTGCCATCTCGCTCAATTTCAATTCAATTTCAATTTAAGGGCTTTATTGGCATGGGAAACGAATGTTAACGTTGCCAAAGCAAGTGAAGTAGATAGTAAACAATAATTATTAACAGTAAACATTAGACTCAGAAGTTCCAAAAGAATAAAGACTTTTCAAATGTCATATTATGTGCAAATAGTTAAAGTACAAAAGGGAAAATAAATAAACATAAATATCGGTTGTATTTACAATGGTGTTTGTTCTTCACTGGTTGCCCTTTTCTTGTGGCAACAGGTCACAAATATTGCTGCTGTGATGGCACACTGTGGTTTTTCACCTAGTAGATAAGGGAGTTTATCAAAATTGGGTTTGTTTTCAAATTCTTTGTGGATCTCTGTAATCTGAGGGAAATATGTGTCTCTTATATGGTCATACATTTGGCAGGAGGTTAGGAAGTGCAGCTCAGTTTCCACCTCATTTTGTGGGCAGTGTGCACATAGCCTGTCTTCTCTTGAGAGCCAGGTCTGCCTATGGCGACCTCTCACAATAGCAAGGCTATGCTCACTGAGTCTGTACATAGTCAAAGCTCTCTCTCTCTCTCTCTCTCTCTCTCTCTCTCTATCTATCTATCTCTCGGTTCTCTCTCTCCTCTCTCTCATCTATCTATCTTCTCTGTCTCCCCTCCTCTCCTCCCTCCTCTCCTCCTGTCTCTCTCTCCTCTTCTCTCCCTCTCTCTCTCCTCTTCTCTCCCTCTCTCTCTCTCTTCCTCTCTTCTCACCTCCTCTCCCTCTCTCTCTCTCCTCTCTCTCTCTGTCTCCTCTCCCTCCCTCTCCCCCTCTCTCTCTCTCCCGCTCTCCTCCTCTCTCTCTCCCTCCTCCTCTCTCTTCTCTCTCTCTCATCTTCTTCTCTCTCTCCTCTCTCCTCCTCTCCCTCTCTCCTCCTCTCTCTCTTCTCTCTCTCTATCCTCTCTCTCCCTCTCTCTCTTCTCCTCTCCCCCCCCCCTCTCTCTCTCTCCTCTCTCCCTCTCTCTTCTCCTCTCCTCCTCTTCTCTCCTCCTCTCCCTCTCTCTCTCCCTCTCTGCTCTCTCTCCCTCTCTCTCTCCGTCGCTCTCTTCTCTCCTCCTCTCTCTTCTCCCTCTTCTCTCTCTCTCTCTCTTCCTCTCTCTCTCTTCTTCTCTCTCTCTCATCTCCTCTCTCTCCCTCCCTCCTGTCTCTCTCTCCTCCTCCACTCTCTCTCCTCCTCTCTCCTCTCCTCTCCATCCTCCTCTCTCCCTCTCCCTCCCTCTCTCTCCTCTCTCTCCCCGCTTCTCCTTCTCCTTCCTCTCTCTCTCTCCCCTCTCCTCCTCTCTCATCCTCCTTCTCCCTCTCTCTCTCCTCCTCTCCGCTCCTCTCTCCCCCCTCTCTTCTCCCTCTCTCTCTCCTCCTCCTCTCCTCGTCTCTCCTCTCCCTCCTCTCTCTATCTCTCTGTCTCTCTCCCTTCCCTCTTTCTCTCTCTCTCTCTCTCTCTCTCCCTCTCTCTCTCTCCTCCTCTCCTCCTCCTCTCTCCTCTCTCTCTCTCTCCCCCCTCTCCTCTCCTCCTCATCTCTCCTCTCTCTCTCCTCTCTCTCTCCCTTCCCTCCCTTCTCTCTCTCTCTCCTCCCCCTCTCTCTCTCTCTCCTCCTCTCTCTCTCCTTCTCCTCTCTCCTCTCCCACTCCTCCCCTCTCCTCCCTCTCATCCTCTCTCTCCATCTCCTCCCTCTCTCTCTCTCTCCCCTCTCCTCTCTCTCCCTCTCCTCTCTCCCTCCTCTCTCCTTCTCTCTCTTCTCTCTCCCTCTCTCCTCCCTCTCTCTCTCTCCTCTACCTCTTCCTCACTCTCCTCTCTCTCTCCTCCCGCTCTCTCTCTCCCTCCTCCTCTCTCTCTCTCTCCATCTCCTCCTCCCCTCTCCCTCTCTCTCGCTCTCTCTTCTCCTTTCTCTCTCCTCTTCCTCTCCTCTCCCCCCCCTCTCCTCTCTCGCACCCTCTCTCTCCTCCCCTCTTCTCTCCTCCTCTCCTCTCTCTTCCCCTCTCTCCTCCTCTCCTGCTCTCTCGTCTTCTCTCTTCCCCTCTCCCTCTCTCGTCTCTCCTCCTCTCTCTCCTCCTCCCTCCTCTCTCTCTCTCTCTCCCTCCCAGCTCTCTTCCACTCCTCTCCACCTCTCCCATTCTCCTCCTCTCTTCCTCTCTCTCTCCCCTCCTCTCTCTCTCTCTCTCCTCTCCTCTCTCTTCTCTCTCTCTCGCCTCTCTCTCTCTCCTCCTCTTCCTCTCTTCTCCTCTCTCTCTCTCCTCCCTCTCTCTCTCCTCCTCTCTCCTCCTCTCTCCCCTCTCTCCTCCTCTCCTCCTTCTCTCCTCTCTCACCCTCTCTCCTCCGTCTCTCCTCCTCCACCCTTCCTTCTCTCTCTCTCCTCCGCTTCTCCTCTCCTCTCTCTCTCCTCTCTCTCCTCTCCCCCTCCTATCCTCTCTCTCTCTCTCTCGCTCTCCTCTCTCCCCCTCTCCTCATCTCGTCTCCCTCCTCCGCCTTTCGCTCTCCCCTCTCATCTCTCTCCTCTCTCAGTCCTCTTCTCTCCGCTCCCCTCTCTCCTCTCCCTCTCTCCTCTCTCTCTCTCTCCTCTCCTCTCTGCCTCCTCTCTCTCTCTCTCCTCCCCCTCCCCCTCTCTCCTCCCTCCTCTCTCTCCCTCTCTCTCTCCTCCCTTCCCCCCCTCTTCCTCCCTCTCGCTCTCTCTCGCCTCCTCCTCTCCTCTCTCCTCATCACCTCTCTCCTCATCCTCGTCTCTCTCATCCATCTCTCTCGCCTCATCCCCTCCTCTCCCGCTCTCCCCTTCTCTCACTCTTCTCTCCTCTCTCCTCCTCCCTCTCTCTCTTCTCTCTCTCGTCATCCTCCCTCCCCCCTTCTCCCTCTCCCTCTCTCTCCTCCTCTCTCTCTACTACTCTCCCTCTCTCCTCTCTCTCTCCTCTCTCTCCCCCCCTCCTCTCCCTCTCTCTCTCCCGCCTTCTCTCTCTCCTCCTCCCTCCTCTCCTCTCTCTCCCTCTCTCTCTCTCTCTCCTCTCCTCCCTCCTCTACCTCTCTCTCCTCCTCTCCCTTCTCCTCGCCTCTCTCTCTCTCCTCTCTCCCTTCCCTCGCCCATCTCTCTCTCTCTCTCTTCTCTCTCTCTCTCCTTCTCTTCTCTCTCTCGTCTCTCTCTCTTTCTCTGTCTCTCTGTCTCCCCCCCATCTCAGATTAGGGCCTGGGGCCATGAAACAACCATGAAACAGACAGGAAGTGTGTGTGTACCTCTGTTTGTTTGTGAGAGTCGTGAGGAAGAAGAAAATTCCCTTTTTTCCGAGGGAAGGCGTTGACATTAGAGATTTGTTGTCCGACCAGTTGGACGGGGTAGAGCAGTGTTTTCCTACCCTGGTCCTCCAGTACCTCCAGTACACATTTGTATGTATCCCTGGACAAACAACACCTCATCAGCTCATTGAGGCTTGAGATGATTTTGACAAGTCCTCGTCCACTCCTCGCCTCCCACTCTCTCCTCTCTCTCCTCTCCTCTCCTCTCCTCGTCCTCCCTCCTCTTTCCTGCTCCTCTCCTCTCCTCTCCTCTCCTCTCCGCTCATCTCTTCTCCTCTCCCTCTCCTCTCCTCTCCTCTCCGCTCCTCTCTCTCCTCTCCTCTCCCTCTCCTCTCCACTCCACTCCTCTCTCCTCTCCTCTCTCCTCTCCTCTCCTCGTCCTCTCCGCTCCCTCCTCTCCTCTCCTCATCCTCTCCTCTCTCTCCTCTCCTCTCCCCTCTCCTCCTCCTCTCCTCCTCTCCCTCCCACTCTCTCCTCTCCTCTCCTCTCCTCTCCCTCCTCTCCTCCCATCTCCTCAAAAAAAAAAAAAAAATCCTCTCCTCTCCTCTCCTCATCCTCTCCTCTCCTCCCTCTCCTCTCCTCTCGCTCTCCTCTCCTCTCCCTCTCTCTCCTACCTACTTCCTCCTCTTCCTTCTCCCTCTCCTCTTCCTCTCGCTCTCCTCTCCTCTCCTCTCCTCTCCCTCCATCCTCTCCTCTCCTCCTCCTCTGCCTCCTCTCCTCTCTCCTCTCCCCTCTCCTCGTCCTCCCTCCTCCCTCCTCTCCTCCCCTCTCTCCTCCTCCTCTCCTCTCCGTTCCTCTCCTCTCCTCTCCCTCTCCTCTCCTCTCCCTCCTCTCCTCTCCTCTCCCTCTCTCTCTCCTCTCTCTCCACTCCACTCCACTCCTCTCCTCTCCTCTCCACTCCTATCCTCTCCTCTCCTCTTCCTCTCCTCCCTCTCCTCACTCTCCTCTCCTCTCCTCTCCTCCTCCTCTCCTCTCCTCTCCTCTCCTCTCCTCTCCTCTCCTCTCCTCTCCTCTCCTCTCCCCCTTCTCCTCCTCCTCTCCTCTCCTCTCCCTCTCCTCTCCTATCCTCTCCTCTCCTCTCCTCTCCTCTCCACTCCTCTCTCCACGCTCCAACCTCTCTACTTTCTTCCTCTCCACTCTCTCCTCTCCCTCTCTCTCCTCTCCTCTCCCTGTCCTCTCCTCTTCCTCTCCTCTCCTCTCCCTCCTCCCCTTCCTCTCCTCTCCTCTCCTCTAAGAGAGACTCTCCTCCTCCTCCCTCTCCTCTCCTCTTCCCCTCTCCTCTCCTCTCCTCTCCTCTCCTCTCCTCTCCTCTCCCTCGTCCTCCCTCTCTCTCTCCTCTCCTCTCCGCTCCTATCCTGCTCCTCTCCTCTCCTCCTCCTCTCCTATCCTATCCTCTCCTCTCCTCTCCTCTCCTCTCCTAAGCATGCTGGCGCTTTAAGAGAGGAACTGGATTAGTTCCTGTTAGAGTTATTCAGTGTCCTGATGTTCTGAAGATGATTCTGCCTGAAAACAAGATAAAGTGCTAGAACATTTTTAAATGTCACTGCTCTGCTCTCCCATTGTGTTTTGACATTCTAATGACATTCTGATGTTCTGGTTCAATAATTGTTTTATAAATACCAATCCTTGTAAACAGCAGTAGACATTTTTGGCAAGGTTTGGTACAGTTACAAATGGTACAATTCAGACATGACAGTGTTTTTAAAATACAGGTAGTGATATACTACAGGAACCCCCACAATCCCAGGTCAATCCCAGGTCAATCCCAGGTCAATCCCAGGTCAATCCCAGGTCAATCCAAGGTCAATCCCAGGTCAATCCCAGGTCAATCCCAGGTCCCTGTACATATGACCCTCCCATCCCAGCTAATGTTCTGTTCTGTTGTTCTGTGTGGTTCTAGAGCCCTGAGGAGCAGAAGGAGGTGGACGAGGGGAGTTTTAATGTTCTGTTGTTCTGTGTGGTTCTAGAGCCCTGAGGAGCAGAAGGAGGTGGACGAGGGGAGTTTTAATGTTCTGTTGTTCTGTGTGGTTCTAGAGCCCTGAGGAGCAGAAGGAGGTGGACGAGGGGAGTTTTAATGTTCTGTTGTTCTGTGTGATTCTAGAGCTCTGAGGAGCAGAAGGTGGACGAGGGGAGTTTTAATGTTCTGTTGTTCTGTGTGATTCTAGAGCTCTGAGGAGCAGAAGGTGGACGAGGGGAGTTTTAATGTTCTGTTGTTCTGTGTGATTCTAGAGCTCTGAGGAGCAGAAGGTGGATGAGGGGAGTGATGCCTCTAAGTCAGAGATCAGTCTGGTCAATGAGATCGCCCTCAAGAGGAACCTGTCTGTCTGCTTCGAGGTAAACCACATTTCCGTCTGTGTTTGTGTTTGTGTGTGTGTGGGGGGGGGGGGGGGGGGGTTGTGGGAGGTCGATCACATCAGACCATCAGACCAACTCCTTGAATGGTCTACTCCATGAAGTTTGCACTTGTGTCTAAAAAACACTATTTTGCTCAACATATTTTTTTACCCTTACGTGTGTGTACATTATCGTATTTATACGTGGGATATTGTTTTTCAACAGGAAAAGTTTAAAAAATAGCTGGATTCATCTTTAATAATAACTGGAACACACTCCTCCCTGTTTGACTTTTTTTCGGCATATTTTCTAATCAGAGCATAATATTAGTCGTTACTCTTCCATGAACTCCAGTATTAATCACTTCATGACTGAAGGCAAACGAGTTTGATGTGGGTGTTTCTTGGGTGTGTCTTTGCCATTCAATTGCCTTATTATTATTCAATCACAACGAACAAGGCTAGTAGTGAGTACAGTGAGTTAGCTTTGCCATGGAGATATCAAAGTTTTGAAGTTGAGGACTTCTCCCCTCCTGACTGACTCGCCCATCTCAAGATGGTCAGCTGATTCAGTTCTATGTGTAAGCGAAAGCCTGCGCTGACCTTGTGTTTAGCCAACCTGACAGCAGCTAGCTAGCACAGCTTGGCGATAGCTCTAGTTTCAACTGCCAGTTTGAATGCCCTGTGTTCAGTCAGCTCGGCTGCCAACACAATGTTCTATAACTGGCTAGTTTGGTCTCCTCTCTCCTTTTTGTCCGCTGTTAGATCTTTCCTGGGCGACAAATCCCAGAACTACTAATATCCCTACAACCGGTGAAGGCTACATGTGGACATTGCACAAACATCACCCAGCTTGAGTGTAGATATCATTTATCAACAAACAAAAAATCGATGACTGTGTTTGTTACAAAGACAAAACATTTTATGCTGTAAAAATGACATCGGTGTGCTTATAAAGAAATTATGACTTTTTTTTCTTCTTTTTTTTTACTTCACTTACCTAGCAAATCAAAATAGGTTGTGTGTAGAGTACAACTTCAACTGTCTAACCAGAACTAGAATGACATTCTATGTGTCTGTCTAACACAACTGTCCTGCACAGCTCTCTGGGTAAGCTTCTGTCTTCAAGTCTCCAGTGGGTGATGAAGCCCCTTCCATCTACGTCATGTTTTACAGGTTATGGACAGGGTGCGGTGGTGTGGCAGGAGGGGCGGAGAGCACGACACTCCATCCTGGACATGACAGAGTTTGCCTCATGCGTCCAACAGGCAGAGTTCAATAACTCCAGACGGACGTGAGATGCAGGAAGATGGTCCTCTTCTTCTCATACCACCCTCTGTAGCTACTGACCCAGCAGTTATGTAGATATTCTAAAGGAAGTGTTTTGAAGACTGTGTAACCGTTCCCCATGTAGAATAAACCGTCTTTCACACGTCATACTGTGGAAGCCGTGCTCTACCTGATATAACAATGTGCACATATTCTCCCTTCCTGTATGGTGAATCACTTGTTGTCCCATCAGACACAATAACACACAGCACTGATTACATTATCAAGACGCACATTAACACACAGCGCTGATTACATTATCAAGACGCACATTAACACACAGCGCTGATTACATTATCAAGACGCACATTAACACACAGCACTGATTACATTATCAAGACGCACATTAACACACAGCGCTGATTACATTATCAAGACACACATTAACACATAGCGCTGATTACATTATCAAGATGCACATTAACACATAGCGCTGATTACATTATCAAGATGCACATTAACACACAGCACTGATTACATTATCAAGATGCACATTAACACACAGCACTGATTTACATTATCAAGACGCACATTAACACACAGCACTGATTACATTATCAAGATGCACATTAACACACAGCACTGATTTACATTATCAAGACGCACATTAACACACATCACTGATTACATTATCAAGATGCACATTAACACACAGCACTGATTACATTATCAAGATGCACATTAACACACAGCGCTGATTACATTATCAAGACGCACATTAACACACAGCGCTGATTACATTATCAAGATGCACATTAACACACAGCACTGATTTACATTATCAAGACGCACATTAACACATAGCGCTGATTACATTATCAAGATGCACATTAACACACAGCACTGATTACATTATCAAGACACACATTAACACAGCACTGATTACATTATCAATTGTGGTTAGGTGAATTCCTGGACAGATAGTATTTTGACCATTGACCAGGTAGCTTAGTGGTTAAGAGCGTTGTGCCAGTAACCGAAAGGTCGCTGGTTCTTATCCCCGAGTCGACTAGGTGAAAAATCTGTCGATGTGCCCTTGAGCAAGGCACTTAACCCTGATTGCTCCTGTAAGTTGCTCTGGATAAGAGCGTCTGCTAAATGACTAAAATGTCAAATCAAAAGTGACCAACCTGATTGAAGTGTCGTCCATTACTCTGAAGCGGGACTGGTGTCTGGCCACTGCCTCAGCCTTCTGGAACAGCTCCTGATATGGTAGGGGGGGTTCCCACCACCAGGTTCTGCACATAGCCTGTGAATGAAATAAAATTACATCACTCAATAAACATATAGCGAGGAAAATAACTTTCTCTAGTTTGGAAGCAAAGTACTGTAACTACAGAATAGATTCAGGCCAGTGACGCTGACACCGTTACTATGCAACCAGCTGAGCGCTTGCTATTACATTTTACTATTTGCTTCCATAGCGATATTTGTAGTAGACAAGTACCATCCTTCATTTATTTTTCCCTAGAAAATACACAATAGACTTTTATGAGAACAGGCATGTTGTTTTGGGTAGCAGACAAAGCCCCCGAATGCTAGCTAGCTAGCTACCTAACTTGCAAATCCGGGTTAGTTATCATATAGACACAACTTTTACTTGTATTGTCTTTTTTTATTATTGAATTGAATGGTATCAGTCAATATGGGGAGGGAGAAACCCTGTGTATTCTGCACCAGGATCAGGGAACTCCTGTTTAATACAAGACACCGCACAGGAAGGTATGACCACTCTGACATGTTACCAAGGTAACCCCATTACCACCAGACAGGAAGGTATGACCACTCTGACATGTTACCAAGGTAACCCCATTACCACCAGACAGGAAGGTATGACCCACTTTTGACATGTTACCAAGGTAACCCCATACCAGGGAAGGTATGACCACTCTGACATGTTCCAAGGAACCCCTTTACCACCAGACAGGAGGTTGACCACTCGACATGTTACCAAGGTAACCCCCATTATACACCATACAGGAAGGTATACCACTCTGACCTGTTACCTTTACCAAGGTAACCCCATTAACCACAATACATGCGTTATGAACACTCGACCTGTTAACCAAGGTAACCCCATTACCACCAGACGGAAGTATGAACCACTCTGACCTGTTTACCGCAAGGTAACCCCATTACCACCCGAGACAAGGAAGGTATGACCACTCTGACATGTTACCCAAGGTAACCCCATTCCCCACCAACGGAGTTTTGAACCACTCTGGACATGTTTCCAAGTGTAACCCCATTACCACCCTCCATTCGGGGGCTTTGGTTGCTAGCCCAAAACAACATGCCTGTTCTCATAAGTCTATTGTGTATTTTTCTAGGGAAAAATAAATGAAGGATGGGTAACTTGTCACTACAAATCCGGCTATGGAAGCAAATAGTAAAATGTAATAGCAAGCGCTCAGCTGGTTGCATAGTAACGGTGTCAGCGTCACTGGCCTGAATCTATTCTGTAGTTACAGTACTTTGCTTCCAAACTAGAGAAAGTTATTTTCCTCGCTATATGTTTATTGAGTGATGTAATTTTATTTCATTCTTCATCACAGACAACAATTTTATTTCATTCTTCATCACAGACAACCTGTCAGTATCTGGGAGAGGTCGTGTTTTTCTCTAGCTGGAGGTAAGCAGTAATCTTCTCATTTGGTGTTGAGTAAAGCTTAACCATGTATTAGATCGTAGGTAGGTAGTTAGCTGTAGCTAGGTATTGTATTTATCATAGGTTAGTATTGTTGTTTTTGTAGGTTTCCGTAGGTAATTGTAGGTTAGTATCGAAGCACGAGGCTAGCTAGCTAGCGGGTAGCTACTGGTAACGATTAGCAACGCTAGAGAGCTGGTCCCAATGTTAATGTAGTGCTAGCCAACGTTTAATTTTTGCTTAACCATGTATTAGATCGTAGGTAGGTAGTTAGCCGTAGTTAGGTATTGTATTTATTATAGGTTAGTATTGTTGTTATTGTAGGTTTCCGTAGGTAATTGTAGGTTAGTATCGAAGCACGAGGCTAGCTAGCTAGCGGGTAGCTACTGGTAACGATTAGCAACGCTGGAGAGCTGGTTCCAATGTTAATGTAGTGCTAGCCAACGTTTAATTTTTTGCTGCGTTATGCGTTATGAAAGGAACTAGACACGGACTTGAATTATCTGTTTAGTGTGCTAACACACTCTTGGCAGTTTGTTGTAACCAAGTATTGATGCTAAATTGTGTGTTAATGGATGCTAGCTTGCAAGTTAGCTACGGCGTCATAGCTAGGCATCGTGGGTTGTTGTGTGTAGTTACTGTGTCTTGGCAGTGCCGGCTGTAGCACGAAGCGAGCTACCTAGCCGTTTTTTCGAACAGAGTCAGAGTCAACACAATAGCCATTGTGTGCCGGGTGTAGCACGAAGCTAGCTAGCTAGCCGTTCTTCAAACAAAGTCAACACAGTGGCCATTGCTAGCTACCCAACACGACCAGCTAACTGTACGGTAGTAGCTAAATACAATATACTTGTCCTAGCTAGCCAACGTCTAATCATTGCTGCGTCATGAAAGGAACTTGACACAGACACGAATGATCTGTTTAGTGTGTTATCACACTATTGGTGGTTTGTTGTGACCAAGTGTTGGTGCTAAACGGTGTGTTATTGTTATTGGATGCTAGCTTGCTAGTTAGCTATGGTGTCATAGTTGGCTAGCTGAATAAAGTGGGTTGAGTCTATTCCTTTAAACATTGAACCGCTGTGGTTCACAACAATTCTGATTTCTAAAGGCGGAAGTTGGGAGAGTTTTTGTTCGGGTGGTTTCAGTGAAACAATTTTAGTTTCTGAGGTAGACGTTTTTGGTGAGGGAGGCCCTGCTCTCTCCGCTCCCAGATGCTTAGCTCATTTCATTCCGATCTCCTCTGCATTTTGTAGCCATTTGCTACAGCCTGTCAACTATGTCTCTGCCTATCCCTGTTCTCTCCTCTCTGCACAGGCTACACAAACGCAACCACACCGCGTGGCTGCTGCCTCTCTAACCTGGTGGTCCCTGCACGCACCACCCACGTGGAGTTCCAGGTCGCAGGCAGCCTCTGGAACTGCCGTTCCGCTGCCAACAAAGCTGACTTCATCCCAGCCTATGCCAACCTCCAGTCCCTCGACTTCCTGGCGCTGACGGAAACATGGATCACCACTGAAAACACTGCTACTCCTACTGTTCTCTCCTCGTCTGACCATGTGTTCTCGCATACCCCGAGAGCATCTGGTCAGAGGGGTGGTGGTACAGGAATCCTCATCTCTCCCAAGTGGACATTCTCAATTTTTCCCCTAACCCATCTGTCTATCTCCTCATTTGAATTCCATGCTGTCACAGTCACTAGCCCATTTAAGCTTAATATCCTTGTCATCTATCGCCCTCCAGGTTCCCTTGGAGAGTTCATCAATGAGCTTGACGCCTTGATAAGTTCCTTCCCTGAGGATGGCTCACCCCTCACAGTTTTGGGGGATTTCAACCTCCCTATGTCCACATTTGACTCATTTCTCTCTGCCTCCTTCTTTCCACTCCTCTCCTCTTTTGACCTCACCCTCTCACCGTCCCCCCCTACTCACAAGGCAGGCAATACGCTTGACCTCATCTTCACTAGATGCTGCTCCTCTACTAATCTCACTGCAACTCCCCTCCATGTCTCTGACATCTACTTTGTTTCCTTTTCTCTCTCGCTCTCCTCCCACACTACTCACTCTGCCCCTACACAGATGGTAATGCGCCGCCGCAACCTTCGCTCTCTCTCTCCCACTACTCTCTCCTCTTCCATCCTATCATCTCTTCCCTCTGCTCAATCCTTCTCCCTCCAATCTCCTGATTCTGCCTCCTCAACCCTCCTTTCCTCCCTTTCTGCATCCTTTGACTCTCTGTGTCCCCTATCCTCCCGGCCGGCTCGGTCCTCCCCTCCAGCTCCGTGGCTTGATGACTCATTGCGAGCTCACAGAACAGAGCTCCGGGCAGCGGAGCGGAAATGGAAGAAAACTAAACTCCCTGCCGACCTGGCATCTTTTCACTCCCTCCTCTCTACATTTTCTTCATCTGTTTCTGCTGCTAAGGCCACCTTCTACCACTCTAAATTCCAAGCATCTGCCTCTAACCCTAGGAAGCTCTTTGCCACATTTTCCTCCCTCCTGAATCCTCCTCCCCCCCCCCCCCCCCTCCTCTCTCTCTGTAGATGACTTCGTCAACCACTTTGAAAAGAAGGTTGACGACATCCGATCCTCGTTTGTTAAGTCTAATGACACTGCTGGTCCTGCTCACACTGCCCTACCCTATGCTTTGACTTCTTTCTCCCCTCTCTCTCCAGATAAAATCCTGCGACTTGTGACTGCAGGCCGCCCAACAACCTGCCCGCTTGACCCCATCCCCTCCTCCCTTCTCCAGACCATCTCCGGTGACCTTCTCCCCTACCTCACCTCGCTGATCAACTCATCCTTGACCGCTGGCCATGTCCCTTCCGTCTTCAAGAGAGCGAGAGTTGCTCCCCTTCTCAAAAAACCAACACTCGACCCCACTGATGTCAACAACTACAGACCAGTATCCCTTCTTTCTTTTCTTTCCAAAACTATTGAGCGTGCCGTCTTTAGCCAACTCTCTTGCTATCTCTCTCAGAATGACCTTCTTGATCCAAACCAATCAGGTTTCAGGACTGGTCATTCAACTGAGACTGCTCTTCTCTGTGTCACTGAGACTCTCCGCACTGCTAAAGCTAACTCTCTCTCCTCTGCTCTTGTCCTTTTAGACCTGTCTGCTGCCTTTGATACTGTGAACCATCAGATCCTCCTCTCCACCCTCTCCGAGCTGGGCATCTCCGGCGCGGCTCACTCCTGGATTGCGTCCTACCTGACCGGTCGCTCCTACCAAGTGGCGTGGCGAGAAGCTGTCTCCGCACCACGTGCTCTCACCACTGGTGTCCCCCAGGGCTCAGTTCTAGGCCCTCTCCTTTTCTCCCTATACACCAAGTCACTTGGCTCTGTCATATCCTCACATGGCCTTTCCTATCATTGCTACGCTGACGATACACAACTAATCTTCTCCTTTCCCCCTTCTGATAACCAGGTGGCGAATCGCATCTCTGCATGTCTGGCAGACATATCAGTATGGATGACGGATCACCACCTCAAGCTGAACCCTGGCAAGACGGAGCTGCTCTTCCTCCCCGGGGAAGGACTGCCCGTTCCATGATCTCGCCATCACGGTTGACAACTCCGCTGTGTCCTCCTCCCAGAGTGCGAAGAGCCTAGGCGTGACCCTGGACAACACCCTGTCGTTCTCCGCCAACATCAAGGCGGTGACCCGCTCCTGCAGGTTCATGCTCTACAACATTCGGAGAGTACGACCCTGCCTTACACAGGAAGCGGCACAGGTCCTAATCAAGGCACTTGTCATCTCCCGTCTGGACTACTGCAACTCGCTGTTGGCTGGCCTCCCTGCCTGTGCCATTAAACCCCTACAACTCATCCAGAATGCCGCAGCCCGTCTGGTGTTCAACCTTCCCAAGTTCTCTCACGTCACCCCCCTCCTCCGCACACTCCACTGGCTTCCAGTTGAAGCTCGCATCCGCTACAAGACCATGGTGCTTGCCTATGGAGCAGTGAGGGGAACGGCACCTCTGTACCTTCAGGCTCTGATCAGTCCCTACACCCAAACGAGGGCATTGCGTTCATCCACCTCTGGCCTGCTGGCTCCCCTTCCTCTGCGGAAGCATAGCTCCCGCTCAGCCCAGTCAAAACTGTTCGCTGCTCTGGCACCCCAATGGTGGAACAAGCTCCCTCACGACGCCAGGACAGCGGAGTCACTCACCACCTTCCGGAGACATTTGAAACCCCACCTCTTTAAGGAATACCTGGGATAGGATAAAGTGTTCCTTCTAACCCCCCCCCCCCCCCCCCCCCCAAAATTGTAAAGTGGTTATCCCACTGGCTATAGGGTGAACGCACCAATTTGCGAGTCGCTCTGGCTAAGAGCGTCTGCTAAATGACGTTAATGTGCCCTTGAGCAAGGCACTTAACCCTAATTGCTCCTGTAAGTCGCTCTGGATAAGAGCGTCTGCTAAATGACTAAAATGTAAATGTAAATGTAAGGTATGACCACTCTGACATGTTACCAAGGTAACCCCATTACCACCAGACAGGAAGGTATGACCACTCTGACATGTTACCAAGGTAACCCCATTACCACCAGACAGGAAGGTATGACCACTCTGACATGTTGGCCAAGGTAACCCCCATTACCACCACACAGGAAGGTATGACCACTCTGACATGTTACCAAGGTAACCCCATTACCACCACACAGGAAGGTATGACCACTCTGACATGTTACCAAGGTAACCCCATTACCACCAGACAGGAAGGTATGACCACTCTGACATGTTGCCAAGGTAACCCCATTACCACCAGACAGGAAGGTATGACCACTCTGACATGTTACCAAGGTAACCCCATTACCACCAGACAGGAAGGTATGACCACTCTGACATGTTGCCAAGGTAACCCCATTACCACCACACAGGAAGGTTTGACCACTCTGACCTGTTACCAAGGTAACCCCATTACCACCAGACAGGAAGTTATGACCACTCTGACCTGTTACCAAGGTAACCCCATTACCACCAGACAGGAAGGTATGACCACTCTGACATGTTACCAAGGTAACCCCATTACCACCAGACAGGAAGGTATGACCACTCTGACATGTTACCAAGGTAACCCCATTACCACCAGACAGGAAGGTATGACCACTCTGACATGTTGCCAAGGTAACCCCATTACCACCAGACAGGAAGGTATGACCACTCTGACATGTTGCCAAGGTAACCCCATTACCACCAGACAGGAAGGTATGACCACTCTGACATGTTACCAAGGTAACCCCTTTACCACCAGACAGGAAGGTGTGACCACTCTGACATACATTTACATACATTTACATTTTAGTCATTTAGCAGACGCTCTTATCCAGAGCGACTTACAGGAGCAATTAGGGTTAAGTGCCTTGCTCAAGGGCACATTAACGTCATTTAGCAGACGCTCTTAGCCAGAGCGACTCGCAAATTGGTGCGTTCACCCTATAGCCAGTGGGATAACCACTTTACAATTTGGGGGGGGGGGGGGGGGGGGGGGTTAGAAGGAACACTTTATCCTATCCCAGGTATTCCTTAAAGAGGTGGGGTTTCAAATGTCTCCGGAAGGTGGTGAGTGACTCCGCTGTCCTGGCGTCGTGAGGGAGCTTGTTCCACCATTGGGGTGCCAGAGCAGCGAACAGTTTTGACTGGGCTGAGCGGGAGCTATGCTTCCGCAGAGGAAGGGGAGCCAGCAGGCCAGAGGTGGATGAACGCAATGCCCTCGTTTGGGTGTAGGGACTGATCAGAGCCTGAAGGTACAGAGGTGCCGTTCCCCTCACTGCTCCATAGGCAAGCACCATGGTCTTGTAGCGGATGCGAGCTTCAACTGGAAGCCAGTGGAGTGTGCGGAGGAGGGGGGTGACGTGAGAGAACTTGGGAAGGTTGAACACCAGACGGGCTGCGGCATTCTGGATGAGTTGTAGGGGTTTAATGGCACAGGCAGGGAGGCCAGCCAACAGCGAGTTGCAGTAGTCCAGACGGGAGATGACAAGTGCCTGGATTAGGACCTGTGCCGCTTCCTGTGTAAGGCAGGGTCGTACTCTCCGAATGTTGTAGAGCATGAACCTGCAGGAGCGGGTCACCGCCTTGATGTTGGCGGAGAACGACAGGGTGTTGTCCAGGGTCACGCCTAGGCTCTTCGCACTCTGGGAGGAGGACACAGCGAAGTTGTCAACCGTGATGGCGAGATCATGGAACGGGCAGTCCTTCCCCGGGAGGAAGAGCAGCTCCGTCTTGCCAGGGTTCAGCTTGAGGTGGTGATCCGTCATCCATACTGATATGTCTGCCAGACATGCAGAGATGCGATTCGCCACCTGGTTATCAGAAGGGGGAAAGGAGAAGATTAGTTGTGTATCGTCAGCGTAGCAATGATAGGAAAGGCCATGTGAGGATATGACAGAGCCAAGTGACTTGGTGTATAGGGAGAAAAGGAGAGGGCCTAGAACTGAGCCCTGGGGGACACCAGTGGTGAGAGCACGTGGTGCGGAGACAGCTTCTCGCCACGCCACTTGGTAGGAGCGACCGGTCAGGTAGGACGCAATCCAGGAGTGAGCCGCGCCGGAGATGCCCAGCTCGGAGAGGGTGGAGAGGAGGATCTGATGGTTCACAGTATCAAAGGCAGCAGACAGGTCTAGAAGGACAAGAGCAGAGGAGAGAGAGTTAGCTTTAGCAGTGCGGAGAGTCTCCGTGACACAGAGAAGAGCAGTCTCAGTTGAATGACCAGTCCTGAAACCTGATTGGTTTGGATCAAGAAGGTCATTCTGAGAGAGATAGCAAGAGAGTTGGCTAAAGACGGCACGCTCAATAGTTTTGGAAAGAAAAGAAAGAAGGGATACTGGTCTGTAGTTGTTGACATCAGTGGGGTCGAGTGTTGGTTTTTTGAGAAGGGGAGCAACTCTCGCTCTCTTGAAGACGGAAGGGACATGGCCAGCGGTCAAGGATGAGTTGATCAGCGAGGTGAGGTAGGGGAGAAGGTCACCGGAGATGGTCTGGAGAAGGGAGGAGGGGATGGGGTCAAGCGGGCAGGTTGTTGGGCGGCCTGCAGTCACAAGTCGCAGGATTTTATCTGGAGAGAGAGGGGAGAAAGAAGTCAAAGCATAGGGTAGGGCAGTGTGAGCAGGACCAGCAGTGTCATTAGACTTAAACAAACGAGGATCGGATGTCGTCAACCTTCTTTTCAAAGTGGTTGACGAAGTCATCTACAGAGAGAGAGGAGGGGGGGGGGGGGGGGGGGGGGGAGGATTCAGGAGGGAGGAAAATGTGGCAAAGAGCTTCCTAGGGTTAGAGGCAGATGCTTGGAATTTAGAGTGGAATTTAGAGTGGTTACCAAGGTAACCCCATTACCACCATTACCACCAGACAGGAAGGTATGACCACTCTGACATGTTACCAAGGTAACCCCATTACCACCACACAGGAAGGTATGACCACTCTGACATGTTACCAAGGTAACCCCATTACCACCACACAGGAAGGTATGACCACTCTGACATGTTGCCAAGGTAACCCCATTACCACCAGTCTAAATGCTGATAGTCACAGTATCTGTATCGGCTGGGAAAGACAATGAAAAATGAAAGGTTCACTTTGTTATATTATCAGAACACTGCTTCTATGGTGTTGTGGAAAGGGTTGTTATTTCTACATGGACCTGTTACTACATTTGAAAGTTATCAAAACACTTAGTTTAGTTTAGAATATCTACATAAATTCAGCAATTGCATTCTTCTCATATTACTCTGTAGGCTACTGACCTATTCAAAGCTTCCTCCGACATCTCGCCATACATCTGCCTGTAGTTATTGAACTCAACCTGCAGGACGTTTGTTTGTTGTGATTGAGTGAGGGGAAATAGCAGCGGGCAAGGTTCTGACAGATGGGTGTGTCTTGGTGGTGGCACATCAAACCACACCCCAAAGCCAAATCATATTTGGCTACTGTCATGGCTTCCAGCATTTCTTGAGGAGCAAGCCAAAAAACTAGGCCAAATCAGCGGGTGCACTTCCCCTTTAAATCAAATCAAATGAAATTGTATTCGTCACATGCTTCGTAGACTAACAGTGAAATGCTTACAGTGAGGGAAATAAGTATTTGATCCCCTGCTGATTTTGTACATTTGCCCACTGACAAAGAAATGATCAGTCTATAATTTTAATGGTAAATTTATTTGAACAGTGAGAGACAGAATAACAACAAAAAAATCCAGAAAAACGCATGTCAAAAATGTTATAAATTGATGTTGCATTTTAATGAGGGAAATAAGTATTTGACCCCCTCTCAATCAGAAAGATTTCTGGCTCCCAGGTGTCTTTTATAAAGGTAATGAGCTGAGATTAGGAGCGCACTCTTAAAGGGAGTGCTCCTAATCTCAGTTTGTTACCTGTATAAAAGACACCTGTCCACAGAAGCAATTAATCAATCAGATTCCAAACTCTCCACCATGGCCAAGACCAACGAGCTCTCCAAGGATGTCAGGGAACAGATTGTAGACCTACACAAGGCTGGAATGGGCTACAACACCATCGCCAAGCAGCTTGGTGAGAAGGTGACAACAGTTGGTGCGATTATTCGCAAATGGAAGAAACACAAAAGTCCTGTCAATCTCCCTCGGCCTGGGGCTCCATGCAAGATCTCACCTCGTGGAGTTGCAATGATCATGAGAACAGTGAGGAATCAGCCCAGAACTACATGGGAGGATCTTGTCAATGATCTCAAGGCAGCTGGGACCATAGTCACCAAGAAAACAATTGGTAACACACTATACGCCGTGAAGGACTGAAATCCTGCAGCACCCGCAAGGTCCCCCTGCTCAAGAAAGCACTTATACAGGGCTGTCTGAAGTTTGCCAATGAACATCTGAATGATTCAGAGGAGAACTGGGTGAAAGTGTTGTTGTCAGATGAGACCAAAATGGAGCTCTTTGACATCAACTCAACTCGCCGTGTTTGAAGGAGGAGGAATGCAGCCTATGACCCCAAGAACACCATCCCCACCGTCAAACATGGAGGTGGAAACATTATGCTTTGGGGGTGTTTTTCTGCTAAGGGGACAGGACAACTTCACCGCATCAAAGGGACGGTGGACGGGGCCATGTACCGTCAAATATTGGGTGAGAACCTCCTTCCCTCAGCCAGGGTATTGAAAATGGGTCGTGGATGGGTATTCCAGCATGACAATGACCCAAAACACATGGCCAAGGCAACACAGGAGTGGCTCAAGAAGAAGCACATTAAGGTCCTGGAGTGGCCTAGCCAGTCTCCAGACCTTAATCCCATAGATAATCTGTGGAGGGAGCTGAAGGTTCGAGTTGCCAAACGTCAGCTTTGAAACCTTAATGACTTGGAGAAGATCTGCAAAGAGGAGTGGAACAAAATCCCTCCTGAGATGTGTGGAAACCTGGTGGCCAACTACAAGAAACGTCTGTGTCACGCCCTGGCTCTGGGTGTGGATTTTCTATGTGTGATTTCCTATGTTTTGTTCTAGTTCGTGTTTTCTATGTTGACCAGGGTGGTTCCCAATCAGAGGCAGCTGATTCTCGTTGTCTCTGATTGGGGACAATACTTAGGCAGCTTGTTTGGCACTGTTGTTTGTGGGATCTTGTTCCGTAAGGTTTGTTTTGGTGTATAACCTAGGACTTCACGTATCGTTTGTTTTGTTGTTTTGTATCGTGTATTAAGTTCGAATAAAAGTATGTACGCTTACCACGCTGCGCCTTGGTCCGTGTCTAATAACGATCGTGACAGAAGATCCCACCATCAAAGGACCAAGCAGGGTGTCCAGGAACAGAATGCCTGGACCTGGGAGGAGATCCTGGACGGGAAGGGATCCTGGACTTGGGAGGAGATTCAGGCCGGAATGGATCGCCGTCCCTGGGGGGAGACTGTGGAGGCGCGCTACAGAGAGGAGCAGCGGCAACGCAGAGGGTACCGGCCGAGGAGGAAGCCCGAGAGACAGCCCTAAGAACATTTTTTTGGGGGGCTAAAGGGGTGTTTGGCGGAGCCTAGAGTTAGAGCAGAGCCAACTCCCCGTACTCAGGCTAGAAAGCGTGAGACTGGGCAGGCTCCGTGTTATGCGGAGCCACGTACTGTGCCGCGAGCGTTCCGGCACGGTCCTGTACGTCCTGTGCTAGCACCACGCACGTGTCGTGCTAAGGTGGGCATGCAGCCAGGATGGAGTGTGCCGGCTCAACGCTCGTGGCCTCCAGTACCCCTCCTTGGTCCCGTATATCCTGCGCCAGTGCCACGTGCTGTAGCCCCAGTACGAGTGCATAGCCCTGTACGTCCTGTGCTGATGCCTCACACATATCGTGGGGAAGTAGGCATTCAGCCAGGACGGGTTGTGTCAGCTCTCCGCTCCAGACCTCCAGTCCGCCTCCACAGTCCGGTCCGGCCCGTTCCTGCTCCCCGCACCAAGCCTATGGTGCGTGTTCCCAGTCCAGCCCGGCCCGTTCCGGCTCCCCGCACCAAGCCTATGGTGCGTGTTCCCAGCCCGGTCCGGCCTGTTCCTGCTCCCCGCACCAAGCCAGTGGTGCGTGTCGCCAGCCCGGTCCGGCCTGTTCCTGCTCCCTGCACCAAGCCAATGGTGCGCGTCGTCAGCCCGGTCCGGCCTGTTCCTGCTCCCTGCACCAAGCCAATGGTGCGCGTCGTCAGCCCGGTCCGGCCTGTTCCTGCTCCCTGCACCAAGCCAATGGTGCGTGTCGCCAGCCCGGTCCGGCCTGTTCCTGCTCCCTGCACCAAGCCAATGGGCGCGTCGTCAGCCCGGTCCGGCCTGTTCCTGCTCCCTGCACCAAGCCAATGGTGCGCGTCGTCAGCCCGGTCCGGCCTGTTCCTGCTCCCCGCACCAAGCCAGTGGTGTGCGTCACCAGCCCGGTCCGGCATGTTCCTGCTCCCCGCACCAAGCCAGTGGTGCGCGTCACCAGCCCGGTCCGGCCTGTTCCTGCTCCCCGCACCAAGCCAGTGGTGCGCGTCGCCAGCCCGGTCCGGCATGTCCCTGCTCCCCGCACCAAGCCAGTGGTGCGTGTCGCCAGCCCGGTCCGGCCTGTTCCTGCTCCCCGCACCAAGCCTGTGGTGCGCGTCGCCAGCCCGGTCCGGCCTGTTCCTGCTCTCCGCACCAAGCCAGTGGTGCGCGTTGCCAGCCCGGTCCGGCCTGTTCCTGCTCCCCGCACCAAGCCAGGGGTGCGCGTCGTCAGCCCGGTCCGGCCCGTTCCTGCTCCCCGCACCAAGCCAGTGGTGCGCGTCGTCAGCCCGGTCCGGCCCGTTCCTGCTCCCCGCACCAGGCCAGTGGTGCGCGTCGTCAGTCCTGCACGGTCCGTGCCTGGTCCACCGGTGCCTTGTCCGGCACCGGTCAGCTGCTCCACACCGGAGCCAGAGCAATCCGCTCCACCGATGTCCAGTCCAGCTCCGGCCAGCGGGACCAGACCAGGGGCGCTTTGGGGGGTTAGAGAGAGAGTGGTGGTCACGCCCGTAGCCGGATCCGCCTCCGAGGCAGAATGCCCACCCGGCCCCTACCCTCTTGAGTTTGGTTGGCGTGGGGGGGGTACTGTCACGCCCTGGCTCTGGGCACTCTTATATGTTGAGCCAGGGTGTGGATTTTCTATGTGTGATTTTCTATGTTTTGTTCTAGTTCGTGTTTTCTATGTTGGCCAGGGTGGTTCCCAATCAGTGGCAGCTGATTCTCTTTGTCTCTGATTGGGGACAATACTTAGGCAGCTTGTTTGGCACTGTTGTTTGTGGGATCTTGTTCCGTAAGGTTTGTTTTGGTGTATAACCTAGGACTTCACGTATCGTTTGTTTTGTTGTTTTGTATCGTGTATTAAGTACGAATAAAAGTATGTACGCTTACCACGCTGCACCTTGGTCCGTGTCTAATAACGATCGTGACAGTCTGACCTTTACCACTAAGTACTAAGTCATGTTTTGCAGAGGGGTCAAAAACTTATTTTCCTCATTAAAATGCAAATCTACAACATTTTTGACATAAGTTTTTCTGGATTTTTTTGTTGTTATTCTGTCTCTCACTGTTCAAATAAAACTACCAATACAATTATGGACTGATCATGTCTTTGTCAGTGGGCAAACGTACAAAATCAGCAGGGGATCAATTACTTTTTTCCCTCACTGTACTTACGGGCCCTTCTCATCAATGCAGAGAGAAAGAAAATAGAGAAATAATAGAAAAGTAGAACACGTAATAATAAAAGTTATAATAAATACACAATGAGTAACGATAACTTGGCTATATACAGGGGGTACCAGTACTGAGTCCATGATAACTTGGCTATATACAGGGGGTACCAGTACTGAGTCCATGATAACTTGGCTATATACAGGGGGTACCAGTACTGAGTCCATGATAACTTGGCTATATACCGGGGGTACCAGTACTGGCGTCCATGATAACTTGGCTATATACAGGGGGTACCAGTACTGAGTCCATGATAACTTGGCTATATACAAGGGGGACCAGTACTGAGTCCATGATAACTTGGCTATATACAGGGGGTACCATTACTGAGTCCATGATACTTGGCTATATACAGGGGGTACCAGTACTGAGTCATGATAACTTGGCTATATACAGGGGGTACCAGTACTGAGTCCATGATAACTTGGCTATATACAAGGGGGTACCATACTGAGTCCATGCATAACTTGGCTATATACAGGGGGGTACCAGTACGGAGTCCATGATAACTTGGCTATATATACAGGGGTACCAGTACCTTGCGTCCATGATAACTTGGCTATATACAGGGGGTACCAGTACTGAGTCCATAATAACTTGGCTATATACAGGGGGTACCAGTACTGAGTCCATGATAACTTGGCTATATACAGGGGGTACCAGTACTGAGTCCATGATAACTTGGCTATATACAAGGGGGTACCAGTACTGAGTCCATGATAACTTGGCTATATACAGGGGAGGTACCAGTACTGAGTCCATGATAAACTTGGCTATATATAACAGGGGGTACCAGTACTGAGTCCGTGATAACTTGGCTATATACAGGGGTACCAGTACGGAGTCCATGATAACTTGGCTATTTTACAGGGGGTACCAGTACTGAAGTCCATGATAACTTGGCTATATACAGGGGATACCAGTACTGAGTCCATGATAACTTGGCTATATACAGGGGATACCAGTACTGAGTCCATGATAACTTGGCTATATACAGGGGGTACCAGTACTGAGTCCATGATAACTTGGCTATATACAGGGGGTACCAGTACTGAGTCCACGATAACTTGGCTATATACAGGGGGTACCATTACTGAGTCCACAATAACTTGGCTATAAACAGGGGGTACCAGTACTGAGTGCACGATAACTTGGCTATATACAGGGGGTACCAGTATTGAGTCCACGATAACTTGGCTATATACAGGGGGTACCAGTACCGAGTCCACGATAACTTGGCTATATACAGGGGGTACCAGTACCGAGTCCACGATAACTTGGCTATATACAGGGGGTACCAGTACCGAGTCCACGATAACTTGGCTATATACAGGGGGTACCAGTACCGAGTCCACGATAACTTGGCTATACACAGGGGGTACCAGTACCGAGTCCACGATAACTTGGCTATATACAGGGGGTACCAGTACCGAGTCCATGATAACTTGGCTATATACAGGGGGTACCAGTACCGAGTCCATGATAACTTGGCTATATACAGGGGGTACCAGTACTGAGTCCATGTGCAGGGGTACCAGGTAGTCGAGGTAGATATGTACATATAACTAGGAATAAAGTGACTAGGCAACAGCATAGATAATAAAGTTGCCTTCCTCTGACACCGCCTGGTATAGAGGTCCTGGATGGTAGGGAGCTCGGACCCAGTGATGTAATGGGCCGGACGCAATACCCAAGCAGGTGCCGTACCAAGCGGTGATGGAGCCAGTCAAGATGTTCTCAATGGTACAGCTGTAGAACCTTTTGATGATCTGAGTGCCAAATCTTTTCAGCCTCCTGAGGGGGAAGAGGTGTTGTCGTGCCCTCTTCATGACTGTGTCGGTGTGTTTGTTAATTCCTAAATGATGTGGACACCGAGGAACTTAAAGCTCTCGACCCACTCCACTACAGCCCCGTTGATGTGAATTTAGATTTGATTACGATCCCCATTAGCCGACCCCAATGGACGCCAATGGATACCAATGGGGACAGCTAATCTTACTACTCTGCCTCTCTCTATCTTTCTCTCTCTCTCTTTCTGTTTCTCTCTGTCTATCTCTGCCTCTCACTCTCTCTTTCTCACTCTCTCTTTCTCTGTCTCTCTCTATCTCTGTCTCTATATCTCTCTCTCTATTTCTCGGTCTCTCTATCTCTGCCTCTCTCTCTCTTTCTCTGTCTCTCTATCTCTGCCTCTCACTCTCCATTTTCTCTCTCTCCTTATGACGTCTAATGAGGAAATAGCACATCATCTGTTTGAATAACCATCAAAATGCCGTAACTCAGCGCTGCAAACCGACACACACACTACCACGCTACCATACTACCACGTTACCACACTACCACGTTACCACACTACCACGTTACCACACTACCACACTACCACACTACCACGCTACCACGCTACCACGCTACCACGCTACCACGCTACCACACTACCACACTACCACACTACCACGCTACCACACTACCACACTACCACGTTACCACACTACCACACTACCACGTTACCACACTACCACACTACCACACTACCACGTTACCACACTACCACACTACCACGCTACCACACTACCACACTACCATGTTACCACGCTACCATACTACCACGTTACCACACTAACACGTTACCACACTACCACGTTACCACACTACCACACTACCACACTACCACGCTACCACGCTACCACGCTACCACACTACCACACTACCACACTACCACGTTACCACACTACCACACTACCACGTTACCACACTACCACACTACCACACTACCACGTTACCACACTACCACGCTACCACGCTACCACACTACCACACTACCACGTTACCACACTACCACACTACCACGTTACCACACTACCACATTACCACACTACCACGTTACCACACTACCACGTTACCACGCTACCACGCTACCACGTTACCACGCTACCACGTTACCCACACTGACCAACGTTACCACACTACCACACTACCACACTACCACGTTACCACACTACCACGTTACCACACTACCACGCTACCACGTTACCACACTACCACGTTACCACACTACCACACTACCACACTACCACATTACCACACTACCACGTTACCACACTACCACGCTACCACACTACCATGCTACCACACATAGATAGATGGATACATCACTGAGAGAGGGAATGGATAGATGGATGGATACATCACTGAGAGAGGGAATGGATTGATGGATACATCACTGAGAGAAGGAATGGATTGATGGATACATCACTGGTGTATAAAGAAAGAGAAGAGAACAGAAGAGACGGCCTACACACACACACACACACACACACACACACATACACACCACACACACACCACACACACAACACACACACACACACACACACACACACACACACACACACACACACACACACACCAAACACACACACATCAGAACCACCTATAATGTACAGTAGACATATCCTCTTCCCCTAGGGCCCTAGGGCTATGGTCCTTAGTACTTCTACAATAGATTATTTCTTCATGTCTTTAGACTACCAGCCTCTGCTATTGTCCCACCCTAGTGACACACACCCTGGTCTCAATAGAGAGAGAGACAGAGATGGAAAGAGGGAGGGACAGAGATGGAGGGAGAGAGAGAGGGAGAGGGAGACAGAGGAGGACAGAGAGGGGCAGAGGGAGACAGAGGATGTCAGAAACAGACAGAGGGAGAGAGGGACAGAGCGGGACAGAGAGAGAGAGGGACAGAGAGAGACAGAGGGAGACAGGGAGAGAGGGGGACAGAGAGGGAGAGAGAGAGACAGAGAGGGAGAGAGAGAGACAGAGAGGGACAGAGAGGACAGAGAGGGAGAGAGAGGGACAGAGAGGGAGTGCGGGGGGGGGAAAGGAAAATGGATAGATCAACATTAAATGACAGTTTCCTTTCGATAACCTGATCCATGGCGTCAGGCGCAAGGTGTGTGTGTGTGTTTGTGTGTGTGTATATGTAAGGAGGTATTGTAACCCCATCTTGCTGACAGGCATTCCATGTTGTCTGAGAGGAGACTGACTACAGGTTGTCTGCTGCCGTCCTGAAACCTGTACACCCAGCAACAGCCAACAGCCCACACACACAAACACACACACATACACATCTCTCTCTTTCACACACACACACACACACACACACACACACACACACATTTTAAGTCTAGTTACATTCACATTTGCTCTGTTCTATAAAATCAACCAATTCCTTTTTTTTTGCGAGAGGATAATCATCACAGTATGCTACATACCTGTGTTGGGCTGCCACATACCTGTGTTGGGCTGCCACATACCTGTGTTGGGTTGCCACATACCTGTGTTGGGTTGCCACATACCTGTGTTGGGTTGCTACATACCTGTATTGGGTTGCCACATACCTGTGTTAGACTTCTACATACCTGTGTTGGACTGCTACATACCTGTGTTGGACTGCCACATACCTGTGTTGGGTTGCCACATACCTGTGTTGGGTTGCTACATACCTGTGTTGGACTGCCACATACCTGTGTTGGGCTGCCACATACCTGTGTTGGGTGCCACATACCTGTGTTGGGTTGCTACATACCTGTGTTGGACTGCCACATACCTGTGTTGGACTGCTACATACCTGTGTTGGGTTGCCACATACCTGTGTTGGGTTGCTACATACCTGTGTTGGGTTGCCACATACCTGTGTTGGGTTGCTACATACCTGTGTTGGGTTGCTACATACCTGTGTTGGACTGCCACATACCTGTGTTGGGTTGCTACATACCTGTGTTGGACTGCCACATACCTGTGTTGGGTTGCTACATACCTGTGTTGGGTTGCCACATACCTGTGTTGGACTGCCACATACCTGTTTTGGACTGCTACATACCTGTGTTGGGACTGCACATACCTGTGTTGGACTGCACATACCTGTTTGGCTGCACATACCTGTGTTGGGTGCTACATACCTGTGTTGGGCTAACATACCTGTGTTGGGTTTCACATACCTGTGTTGGGTTGCTATCTGTGTTGGGCTACATACCTGTGTTGGATTGCTACATACCTGTGTTGTGACTATACATACCTGTGTTGGGCTGCACATACCTGTGTTGGGTTGCCACATACCTGTGTTGGACTGCTACATACCTGTGTTGGACTAATACATACCTGTGTTGGGCTGCCACATACCTGTGTTGGGTTGCTACATACCTGTGTTGGACTGCCACATACCTGTGTTGGGCTGCTACATACCTGTGTTGGATTGCTACATACCTGTGTTGGGTTGCTACATACCTGTGTTGGGCTGCCACATACCTGTGTTGGACTGCTACATACCTGTGTTGGGTTGCTACATACCTGTGTTGGGTTGCTACGTACCTGTGTTGGGTTGCTACATACCTGTGTTGGGTTGCTACGTACCTGTGTTGGGCTGCTACATACCTGTGTTGGGTTGCTACATACCTGTGTTGGACTGCTACATACCTGTGTTGGGTTGCTACATACCTGTGTTGGACTGCTACTTCTGTAGTAGTGAAAAGACCATCCTCCCTCCTACAGGACCCCATCCATTTACCTGTCTGTCAGACCCAAGGTAGCTACGTCACCTCTGCAGCAGACTGCATTGTCACCTGTCCTTAGAGAACCCTAGAACGAGTCCACCTGTTCAGACACCACCGCACTGGCCCAACACATAGAACCCCCGTTACCCTAGTAACTGTGTCTAAGGAAACCCATTCCAAAAAAGGTCTGGGCATGTATCCGATGTGGGGGGAGGTACTAGGGAGTCATTGTTCTGTGATGTCTCCTCTCCTCAGTTTAACATCTCGGTCACATTGTTTAACAGTTGGTTATGTTACCACCTAGTCTTGTTTCTCCAGTCATACCTCTTACACAGACTGACATGAGAAAGAGGGAGAGCAAGAGAGAGGGGAGAGAGAGAGAGACAGACACAGAAGATAGAGAGATTCTGGACCCTGCTGACATAGTGAAGGATATGGGGGGAGAGATGGGGAAGAAACTTAACTTGAGATCAGAGCACCTAAACCTTTGTGTAAATCTCCAACTCATCATAGGAATGGACATGGAGTTCTGTACTGGTATGTTGAATGTCAAGCCAGAGAAAGAGCGACAGAGAGAGAGAGAGAGAGAGCCCGCCCGACCGACCAACCGACCGGAGTACACTCACCCTCCTCTACCGCTCCTCATCCTCTCCATCAGTGGTCACCAACCGGTCGATCGCGATCTTCAAGGCATTCCTAGCCGATTACCGAACATTCCTGTAGAAAAGACAACAATAAAGGGCTTGTGTTTTTGTCACTTTTGTTTGTGTTGCGTTGTTGGTGTTAGGTACACTAGATTTAGAAGCCCTGTTGGTGTTAGGTACACTAGATTTAGAAGCCCTGTTGGTGTTAGGTACACTAGATTTAGAAGCCCTGTTGGTGTTAGGTACACTAGATTTAGAAGCCCTGTTGGTGTTAAGTACACTAGATTTAGAAGCCCTGTTGGTGTTAGGTACACTTGAATCAGAAGCCCTGTTGGTGTTAGGTACACTAGATTTAGAAGCCCTGTTGGTGTTAGGTACACTTGAATCAGAAGCCCTGTTGGTGTTAGGTACACTAGATTTAGAAGCCCTGTTGGTGTTAAGTACACTAGATTTAGAAGCCCTGTTGGTGTTAGGTACACTTGAATCAGAAGCCCTGTTGGTGTTAGGTACACTAGATTTAGAAGCCCTGTTGGTGTTAGGTACACTAGATGTAGAAGCCCTGTTGGTGTTAGGTACACTTGAATCAGAAGCCCTGTTGGTGGTAGGTACACTTGATTTAGAAGCCCTGTTGGTGTTAAGTACACTTGAATCAGAAGCCCTGTTGGTGTTAGGTACACTTGATTTAGAAGCCCTGTTGGTGTTAAGTACACTTGATCTAGAAGCCGTGTTGGTGTTAGGTACACTTGATCTAGAAGCCCTGTGCACTGGGTAGACAAAGGGTTTCTATTTTGAACCATTTCATTTGTCTGAAAAGACAAACTCCGCCTACCCGGGAGAGCTGTGGCTAAATCAAGTGAGCCTACTGCACTGGCCAATCGGATAGCTCAAATTACCATGCCTACAGCTTACACAATGAAATCTCACGTCGGCTAGTATCAAACGTTGCCGTGGCCACAGCAAAGTTTGATACTAGCCGACGTGAGATTTCATAACCTTTAAAACCATGACCAGAGACAAACTGTCAAAGAATACAGCAAAGAGCTGCTGGTTTTATGAGTGAGTTCATGTCTAAGTTTATTCACCTCTTTCAACACTGTTTTTATTCAACACTATTACAAAACATAAAACACACTTGTCCCTACTTCCTCTAGCGCTGCAGCTGCAATGAATGAGTAGCCAAGTGGATCGATAGACCCGCATTTTATTATTATTACCAGCTCGTCATGTCTATTTGAAAAGCTAGGAATATTTCACTTTCTCTGGTCATAGGAACAACGTAGGAACATCCGTATTTGGCAGATGCGGTGCTACTCAAGTTTCGCCATCAGGTGGAACACGGTGTCACCTCTCTGATCAGTCTCACCGCAGAAGCATGGACCATGAGAGGCGGAGAGCAGGGACCATGAGAGGCGGAGAGCAGGGACCATGAGAGGCGGAGAGCAGGGACCATGAGAGGCGGAGAGCAGGGACCATGAGAGGCGGAGAGCAGGGACCATGAGAGGCGGAGAGCAGGGACCATGAGAGGCGGAGGAGCAGGGACATGAGAGGCGGAGAGCAGGGACCATGAGAGGCGGAGAGCAGGGACCATGAGAGGCGGAGAGCAGGGACCATGAGAGGCGGAGATCAGGACCATGAGACGGCGGAGAGCAGGGACCATGAGAGGCGGAGAACAGAGACCATGAGAGGCGGGAGAGCAGGGACCATGAGAGGCGGGAGAGCAGGGACCATGAGAGGCGGAGGACAGGGACCATGAGAGGCGGAGACAGAAGGACCATGAGAGGCGGAGAGCAGGGACCATGAGAGGCGGAGAGCAGGGACCATGAGAGGCGGAAGAACAGGGACCATGAGAGGCGGAGAGCAGGGACCCATGAGATGGCGGAGAGCAGGGACATGAGATGGCGGAGGCAGGCCATGGGGGGGGGACCATGAGAGGCGGAGAGCAGGGACATGAGAGGCGTGAGCAGCAGGGACCATGAGAGGCGGAGAGCAGGGACCATGAGAGGCGGAGAGCAGGGACCATGAGAGGCGGAGAGCAGGGACTTCATCTTCTCTCTCCCTCCGCTCAGGCTAATGCTACGTTCAAGACAAATGGGAACTTGGGGGGAAAAAACGAGCTACGACTGGGAAAAAATAGTTTTGAACGGTCATCCAACTCGAACTCGTCTTTCTAGAGCTCCGACCTGAAGATCACGGACATCATGATTTGACCTTGTTTTTTTCAGAGTTCCCAGTTGTCTTGAAAAGCACCATGACCATCAGATGCAGGTCCAGGTCCAGTAAATAAAAAGCCAATGATTTGCTAATATTTCAATAGTCTCATACTGTCCGCAAGGCTACACCAATGACTATTGTTATGAATCTGAGTTTTAACTAGGTGAAGTACATATTGTAGCAGCATGTAGCATATGTTGAAATTGGCATCAGTTCTGCTACTTGCAAATCCTACGAAAGTTTATGTAAATTACATTATAGTAAAGGAATTGGCGATGCATCTTGATTGCAATTTTAAGACTGGAAAGTATCATTGATTCAGACATTCCTCTTAGTAACTCACTGATGACACGGCACTTGTCGCCAAATTATGGACACCCATTACCAAATGTAGTGAGCATACTTAGTGCCCTTGGGAAATAAGCGCTCTGCTAAATGGCATATAAGTTTAAAAGGTTGTTGGCATGTGTGAGTATCAAATACTTTAAAGGGAACTATTTATCTTTAAATCCCTTCAGTAACCTGTATGGCATACACAGTCCAAATGGTTTCCAGTCTGGGCACTACAATATAGGGAAAAGTGGTGGATCGTGTGAGTTGTGAGGATGCATAGCTTTAGCGTGAAGCTTGGCTCTAATACTGCTTGTGGAATGTTTAGTCATGCTTTATGTGAACTTACACAGGTTTAGTGTTTCACGTGGTAACTACCTTGGTGTATTAATGGCTTGGTGTATTTACACTGTGATTATACAGTCACTACTAAATGGTTTTTGTGACTGCGCTTAAAGGAACTTTCCTAAGTTCTTGAAGTTTTCCATATTGACTGACCTTCATGTCTTAAAGTAATGACGAACTGTCGTTTCTCTTGGCTTATTTGAGCTGGTCTTGGCTCATAATATTGGACTGTGTCTTTTTACCAAATAGGGCTATCTTAGTATCACCACCCCCCCTACCCCTATGTCCAAAAACACAACTGATTAGCTCAAACACATTGAGAAGGAAAGAAAATCCACAAATTAACTTTTAACAAGGCAAACCTGTTAATTGAAATGCATTCCAGGTGACTACCTCATGAAGCTGGTTGAGAGAATGCCAAGAGTGTGCAAAGCTGTCATCAAGGCAAAGGGTGGCTATTTGAAGAATTTGAAATATAAAATATATTTTGATTTGTTTAACACTTCTTTGGTTACTATATGATTCCATATGTGTTATTTCATAGTTTCGATGTCTTCACTATTATTCTACAATGTAGAAAATAGTCAAAATGAAGAGAAATCCTTGAATGAGTAGGTGTGTCCAAACTTTTGACTGGTACTGTATAAGATTAGATAATATATTATATTAGATATATTATTATATATTAATATTAGATCTTATCAGGCAATCAGCACATATTTCACTCACACACTGTAGGCTCATCTCATCATCCTCTCAATACACACACACACAGACACACACACACACAGACACACACACACACAGACACACACACACACACACACACACACACACACACCACACACACACACACACACACACACTAAAAATAAAGAAAACCCTGGAATGAGTAGGTGTGTCCAAACTTTTGACTGGTACTTTACATGTCACTATAGTAGTGAGGCCACCAAATTTATAAAAAAACTAAACAAAAACTGAAATATCACATTTACATAAGTATTCAGACCCTTTACTCAGTACTTTGTTGAAGCACCTTTGGCAGCAATTACAGCCTCGAGTCTTCTTGGGTATGATGCTACAGGCTTGGCACACCTGTATTTGGGGAGTTTCTCCCATTCTTCTCTGCAGATCCTCTCAAGCTCTGTCAGGTTAGATGGGGAGCGTTGCTGCACAGCTATTTTCAGGTCTCTCCAGAGATGTTAGATCGGGTTCAAGTCCGGGCTCTGGCTGGGCCACTCAAGGACATTCAGAGACTTGTCCCGAAGCCACTCCTGCATTGTCCTTTGATGTGTGCTTAGGGTCGATGTCCTGTTGGAAGGCAAACCTTCGCCCCAGTCTGAGGTATTGAGCGCTCTGGAGCAGGTTTACATCAAGGATCTCTCTCTCTCTCTCTCTCTCTCTCTCTCTCTCTCTCTATATATATATATATATATATATATATATATATATATATAATGTATTTTTTGTCCGTTTTTTTGTTTTTTTATATTTTTATTTTATTTATTTCATTTTATTTATTTAAAAAAAAATATCATTTGGGGGGGGTAGATCAGCTCTCTGTACTTTGCTTCGTTCATCTTTCCCTCAAACCTGACTAATCTCCATGACGCTGTAAAACATCCTCAAAGCTTGATGCTGCCAACACCATGCTTCACCGTAGGGATGGTGCCTGGTTTCCTCCAGACGTGATGGTTGGCATTCAGGCCAAAGAGTTCAGTCTTGGTTTCATCAGATCAGAGAGTCTTGTTTCTCATGGTCTGGGAGTCCTCTAGGTGCCTTTTGGCAAATTCCAAGTGGGCTGTCGTGCCTTTTACTGAGGAGTGGCTTCCATCTGGCCCCTCTACCATAAAGGCCTGATAGGTGGAGTGCTGCAGAGATGGTTGTCCTTCTGGAAGGTTCTCCCATCTCCACAGAGGAACTCTGGAGCTCTGTCAGAGTGACCATCTGATTCTTGGTCGCCTCCCTGACCAAGGCCCTTCTCCCCGATTGCTCAGTTTGGCCGGGCGGCCAGCTCTAGGAAGAGTCTTGGTGGTTCCAAACTTCTTCCATTTAAGAACGATGGACCCCACTGTGTTCTTGAGGACCTTCAATGCTGCAGAAATTTTTTGGTACCCTTCCCCAGATCTGTACCTCAACATAATCCTGTCTTGGAGCTCTACGGACAATTCCTTCGATCTCATGGCTTGGTTTTTGCTCTGACATGCACTGTCAACTGTGGGACCTTATATAGACAGGTGTGTGCCTTTCCAAATCATGTCCAATCAATTGAATTCACCACAGTTGGACAATCAAGTTGTAGAAACATCTCAAGGATGATCAATGGAAACAGGATACACCTAAGCTCAATTTCAAGTCTCATAGCAAAGGGTCTGAATACTTATGTAAATAAGGCATTTCTGTCTTTTATTGTTAATAAATGTGCAAAAAAGTCTAAAAACCTGTTATTATGGGATATTGTGTGTAGATTGCTGAGATTTTTTTTTCATGTAATCCTTTTTAGAATAAGACTGTAACGTAACAAAGTGGCAAAAGGGAAGGGGTCTGAATACTTTACGAATGCACTGTATGTGTCATTTAGCATGTTGTACAGCTGAATGATAACGTGTTATGCATGTTGTACAGCTAAGTGATAACATGTGTTATGTGTCATTTAGCATGTTGTACAGCTGAGTGATATCACGAACCAACAACTTTCCTGAACCAACACTTGCTATTGACACCCCCCCCTCTGACTTTGCTGATTGCTACGTACTATGCCTGTGATATGTGGTTGTCCCACATAGCATCTTAAGATGCTCTGGATAAGAGCGTCTGCTAAATGACTAAAATGTCAAATGTGTCAGGGTTGTTGGTATTGTTAGTTAGAGACTAGTTATTACAGTAACTAAATAACTTCAGACTAGGTAGTAGTTAGACTAGCTAAATAGTAGTAATAGACTAGTTATTACAGTAACTAAATAACTTCAGACTAGTTAGTAGTTAGACTAGCTAAATAGTAGTTATAGACTAGTTATTACAGTAACTACATAGCTACAGAGGCATCCCGGCTCATGTGAAGGGATGTCGACCCTGAGGGTCTGAGGAATGCTCAAGGCTCTGCTCATGTCTTCACATCTGTTGTCGAATACTACTCCGCCACACACACACACACACACACACACACACACACACGCACGCACGCACACACACACACACACAAACACGCACACGCACACGCACACACACACACACAAACACACACACACACACACGCACACGCACACGCACACGCACACACGCACACACACACACACACACACACACACACACAACTACGCTTCACATTCACTACATTTACATCTGAAGATTGGAGACATTTGTTTTCTTCATCAGAAAATTTTTTTTTTCCGGGTCCCAAATGGCACCCTATTCCCTACACAGTGCACTAATTTAGGGCACATAGAGCTATTGTCAAAAGGGGGAGAGAGAGTGTGTCAGAGAGAGTGGTTGGTAGAAAGGGCTGGGAGTGGGAGTGATTGCAGCAGCATGATTCATAACTGTGGTGTACAGTACACTAACACTCAATGATTTATAACTGTAGTGTACAGTACACTAACACTCAATGATGTATAACTGTGGTGTACACAGTGGTGTAAGTTTGGGTCAGTCACAGTGATCAGGTTTTCTGCCACTATGTACTCTCTGTTTAGGGCCAAATAGCGTTCTAGTTTGCCCTGTTTTTTTTGTTAATTATCTTTTTGTTTTCTCATGATTTGGTTGGGTCTAGTTGTGTTGCTGTCCTGGGGCTCTGTGGGGTCTGTTTGTGTTTGTGAACAGAGCCCCAGGACCAGCTTGCTTAGAGGACTCTTCTCTATGTTAATCTCTCTGTAGGTGATGGCTTTGGTATGGAAGGTTTGGGAATCGCTTCCTTTTAGGTGGTTTGTAGAATTTAACGGCTCTTTTCTGGATTTTTGATAATTAGCGGGTATGGGCCTAATTCTGCTCTGCATGCATTATTTGGTGTTTTACGTTCTACACAGAGGATATTTTTGCAGAATTCTGCAAAAACAGTCTCAATTTGGTGTTTGTCTCATTTTGTGAATTCTTGGTTGGTGAGCGGACCCCAGACCTCACAACCATAAAGGGCAATGGATTCTATAACTGATTCAAGTATTTTTAGCCAGATCCTAATTGGTATGTCGAATTTTATGTTCCTTTTGATGGCATAGAAGGCCCTTCTTGCCTCTCAGATCGTTCACAGCTTTGTGGAAGTTACCTTTGGCGCTGATGTTTAGGCCGAGGTATGTATAGTTTTTTGTGTGCTATAGGGCAACGGTGTCTAGATGGAATTTGTATTCGTGGTCCTGGCAACTGGACCTTTTTTGGAACACCATTATTTTTGTCTTACTGAGATATACTGTCAGGGCCCAGGTCCGACAGAATCTGTGCAGAAGATCTAGTTGCTGCTGTAGGCCCTCCTTGGTTGGTGACAGAAGTACCAGATCATCAGCAAAACAGTAGAATTTGATTCAGATTCTAGTAGGGTGAGGCCGGGTGCTGCAGACTGTTCTAGTGCCCTCACCAATTCGTTGATATATATGTTGAAGAGGGTGGAGCTTAAGCTGCATCCCTGTCTCACCCCACGGCCCTGTGGAAAGACGTGTGTGTTTTTTGCCAATTTTAACCGCACACTTGTTGTTTCTCTCTCTCTCTCTCTCCTCTCCCTCCCTCTCTCTCTCTCCTCCCTCTCTCCGTCCTCTCTCCTCTCTCTATGGCTCTCTCTCTCTCTCTTTCCTCCTCTCTCTCTCTCCTCTCTCTCTCTCTCTCTCTCTGTCTCTCTGTCTCTCTTCTTGTACAGTATATCTGTCAGGTTTACAGCACGCTGTTTAAACCAGGAATACAGTCTGTTTATAATCCTGTACAATTCAACACACACCACACCACACACCACCACCACACACCACACACAACACACACACACACACACACACACACACACAGCCCACTGACCTCATGCTATTAAAATGCTGTTGTATGCTTGTTAAATAAAACAGTTAAACTGGGTTTGCCATGGTTCAGAGAGGACATGTAGTGAAACATATCCAAGTCATATCCAAGTCATATCCAAGTCATATCCAAGTCGCAGGAATGAAACCTGCTTTATCTTGTTTCTTTGACCCCCTCCAGAACGTTCTTCTAGTAAAGAACAGAAAGGCCTGCATACTGTATATACGCTCCCAATTACCACCTTTATTGACAAGCCTTTAATCCACTAGGTCTAGTACTCAGTTAATTTGAACAGAAGTTCCTGAAGCTTTGGTATTATAGCCTAATGGCTTCCTTCTAACCCTGACGTGATAATGCTTCATTGATCTTTCTGATTGACCAATTGACTGAGGAAATCAGATCCATGGGTATGTAATTAGGTGAAGGTTAGAAATGCACACGGTGTTTCTCAATATGCACCTTACTGTGCTCCACACGCTCAGCTTGCATTCTCCAAGGACGTTCTCTTGAGGACGAGAGTGTGGAGAACTCATTAAAACATTACATTTGAGCAGGTCTCCCCCCTAATGTATTACCTCACGCCGCACCTCCCCGTTCACTGAACCTTCTTCCAGCCAGGACAATAGAGACGAAACAAGATATACACAAAGCAAACATTATACTTCATAACTATCAGCTAGCTACATGTGAATCTGAAATAATCTAGCTAGTTAAACAGGCAAAAATGGCCTAAAACTAATGTTATGCAATGTAGATGTACATTTTTCGTGGGTAGCTAGCTATCAATTCTTGGTGGCTAGCTAGCTAGCCAGTTAGCCCTATTGACTTACTATGGACTTAACCATTCTCCAAACTTTCTTCCAGCCAGGACAATGGAAATAGAGACGAAACAAGATATACACAAAGCAACGTTTTACTTCATAACTATCAGCTAGATACTGTATATGTGAATCGTAATAATGTAGCTAACCAGATAGTTTAACAGGCAAGAATGTCCTAGAATGAATGGGGTAGATTCAAGTATCCGTGGCTAGCTAGCTAGCTAACAGTAGTCGCTAGCCAGTTAGCCCTATTGACTTACTATGGGCTTGCAAAATTGCGTGGTTATTGTAGGTAGGTAAACATGCCAAAATGAACACAACATGTTTTTTGTTAACGTATCAAGATAAAATATTGTAGTTATGCAACGTATGAGATGTGAAAAGGTAACATTTAATAACGAAATTCAGTGTATTTTCTCTCGCTTCAGCTAAAATGATGGCCGCCGTGCATTTCAAGAAATGTTGCGTCATTTTTTTACGTGGCTGTGTCATTTTTCTGTGCATACTTTCCGTTTAAAGCTTGCATCGATGCATGCTTCAAAATATGTACAAGCAGAGTACACATCAGAGAACGACCTCCGTGCTCCGTTTCGGCATACTTTGATTTGGACTCATACTCCGACCCTCACATGTTCCAATTTGCGTGCTCGGAGCATCGCGGTAGTAAGCATTCTGAGAAACATGCAAGAACTTCGTCCCAAATGGCACCCTATACCCTTTATAGTGGCTCTGGTCCAAAGTAGTGCACTATATAGGGAATAGGGTGTCATAGGGCTCTGGTCTAAAGTAGTGCACTATATAGGGAATAGGGTGTCATAGGGCTCTGGTCCAAAGTAGTGCACTATATAGGGAATAGGGTGCCATAGGGCTCTGGTCCAAAGTAGTGCACTATATAGGGAATAGGGTGCCATAGGGCTCTGGTCCAAAGTAGTGCACTATATAGGGAATAGGGTGCTATTTTGGATGCAGGCTCTCTGAACACCACGCCAGCCCTTAAGTAATACAGCATTCACAACATGACATGAAAATGAAAAGAGGTTATCCCTGCTTTTATAGGCTATTCAATATGTGCGTCGCCAATTGGCACCCTATTTCCCATTTGCCCTGGTCAAAAGTAGTGTACTATAAAGGGAATAGGATACCATTTGGGACACGGACAGTGTCAATTATAAACTGCTGTACATCTTGTATAATGTGCGCTATTGTAACCGGTATGAAATGACTAGCTAGTTAGCGGTGCATGCTAGTAGCGTCTCAATCGGTGACGTCACTCACTCCGATACCTTCAAGTAGTTGTTTCCCGTGCTCTGCAAGGGCCGTGGCTTTTGTGGAGCGACGGGTAACGATTCTTCGAGGGTGACTGTTAGATGTGTGGACCAGGGTCCCTGGTTCAAGCCCAGGTTGGGGCAAGGAGAGGGACGGAATCAATACTGCTCCACTATGACGGGACTGGTTATCCATTTATAAAGCCTGTCACTGGGTGCTGTGCTTTCTGCCTGAGAACACTCTGTTTGCTATGTCACATCCTCATTCTGGAACACTCTCTTCCTCTCTCTCTCCTTCCTGTGTCTCTCGCTCTCCTTCCTGTGTCTCTCACTCTCCTTCCTGTGTCTCTCGCTCTCCTTCCTGTGTCTCTCGCTCTCCTTCCGTCTCACTTTCTCTTTTATTGTCCTGTCAGTCTCCCTGCCCCTTGTCCCTCCCTCTGTCTCCAGTCTTATTCAATTCCCCTCTCTCTCTCTCCCTCCTTCTCTCTCCGTAATCCCCCTCTCTTTCACATGAGCAGAGTATCTGTGAAGTGCTGGGCGGCGTTTCGTCCCCTAACCCATTCTCCATGGGTCTTTCAGGCATTAGGACCTGCTTGTGTGTGTCTGTTCCCCTTCAGAGGCAGCCAGTCTGTTCTAACTACTGCTTGGTCTGATGTGACAACTCTGAGACAGTTAGGCTGTATCCCAAAAAGGCACCCCTATTCCCTACGTAGTGCACTACTTTTGACCAGGGCCCATAGGGAAATAGGGCACCATTTGGGACACACGGCCCTAGTCTAGTTGGGTGCCATTAGGGAATAGGGTGCCGTTTTGGACACGCAGCCCTAGTCTAGTTGGGTGCCATTAGGGAATAGGGTGCCGTTTTGGACACACGGCCCTAGTCTAGTTGGGTGCCATTAGGGAATAGGGTGCCGTTTTGGACACGCAGCCCTAGTCTAGTTGGGTGCCATTAGGGAATAGGGTGCCGTTTTGGACACACGGCCCTAGTCTAGTTGGGTGCCATTAGGGAATAGGGTGCCGTTTTGTTTGCTCACAGTGACTACTGCAGCTCTGGAATGTTAGTTCACTGCGTCAGTCTGTTTGCTCACAGTGACCCATTCCATTTTCATGTATCTTTTTCACCTTCTATGAGGACTGATGAAATGTTGATGTGAACTTTAAAAAGATAAACACCACAATGGCTCATAAAGGTCTGTCTGTTGTCTGTCTGTTCTCTGTACAGGTGAAGGTGTATTATAAAGGTTATGTTGTCTGTGAGGTGTATTATAAAGGTTATGTTGTCTGTGAAGGTGAAGGTGTATTATAAAGGTTATGTTGTCTGTGAAGGTGTATTATAAAGGTTATGTTGTCTGTGAAGGTGAAGGTGTATTATAAAGGTTATGTTGTCTGTGAAGGTGTATTATAAAGGTTATGTTGTCTGGAAGGTGAAGGTGTATTATAAAGGTTATGTTGTCGTGAAGGTGTATTATAAAGGTTAGTGTTGTCCTGTGAGGTTGAAGGTGTAGTATAAAGATTACTGTTGTCTGGGGTGAAGGTTATTATAAAGGTTATGTTGTCTGTACAGGTGAAGTTGTGTGGCGAGGTAACCACGGGAACAGGGCCCAATGAGAAGGTGGCGAAGCGGAACGCGGCCGAGGCCATGCTGCTGCAGCTGGGGTAGAAGGCCTCCACCTGCCCACAGAGCCCCGCTGAGGTTATAATGCATTATAACACCTCTATAATCACATTTGATATGTTTTACACAGGCGCCACCTGCCCACATGTCTGTTTATAACACATTTATATATGTTTATAACACATTTATAACCACACATATAGCTCATGAGGTAACTCTGAGGAACTGCTTACAACATAGACCACCACAACATGTAGCTTCTAAAACATCATTAATTCCTTAGTACTTATGTGCAAAGGGAAGACTTCTGTGTGAATATGCTCTGCTCTGTTCTGTTCTGCTCTGTTCTGTTCTGTTCTGTTCTGTTCTGTTCTGCTCTGTTCTGTTCTGCTCTGCTCTGTTCTGTTCTGCTCTGCTCTGCCCTGTTCTGCTCTGTTCTGTTCTGCTCTGCTCTGCCCTGTTCTGCTCTGTTCTGCTCTGTTCTGTTCTGTTCTGTTCTGTTCTGCTCTGCTCTGTTTCTGTTCTGTTGTCTGCTCGTTCTGTTCTGCTCTGTTCTGTTCTGTTCTGCTCTGCTCTGCTCTGTTCTGCTCTGTTCTGTTCTGTCTTGCTTTTATGTCTGTTCTGTTGTCTGTTCTGTTCTGTTCGTCTGTTCTGTTCTGCTTTGTTTGTTCGTTTTCTGTTTTGCTCTTTTCTTTCTGTTTTTTTTTCGGGGGTTTTCTTTGGGGGGGCCCCCCCTCTGTTTCCTTCCTTGTTTTTTTTTTGGGCCCCCCCCCTTTTTCCGTTCCTTGTTTCGGGGTTTTTCCCGTGCCCTGCCTTCGTTCGGGGCCCCTTGTTCTTTTGGGGGGGGGGGGGGGGGGGGGGGGGGGGGGGGGGGGGGGGGGGGGGGGGGGGGGGGGGGGGGGGGGGGGGGGGGGGGGGGGGGGGGGGGGGGGGGGGGGGGGTTTTTTTTTTTTTTTTTTTTTTTTTTTTTTTTTTTTTTTTTTTTTTTTTTTTTTTTTTTTTTTTTTTTTTTTTTTTTTTTTTTTTTTTTTTTTTTTTTTTTTTTTTTTTTTTTTTTTTTTTTTTTTTTTTTTTTTTTTTTTTTTTTTTTTTTTTTTTTTTTTTTTTTTTTTTTTTTTTTTTTTTTTTTTTTTTTTTTTTTTTTTTTTTTTTTTTTTTTTTTTTTTTTTTTTCCCCTTGCCCCCCCCTTTTTTTTTTGTTCTTTTGTTCTGTTTTCTGTTCTGCTCTTTTTCTGTTCTGTTTTTTTTCTGTTCCTTCTGTTCTGTTTGTTTGCCCCTGTTTTTTTCTGTTCTTTTCTGTTCTGCTCTTTTCGTTTTTCTGTTTGCTTTTTCTGTTCTGTTTTTGTTTGTTTTTTTCTGTTTGCTTGTTCTGTTCTGTTCTTTCTGTTCGTTCTTTTTCTTTGGGTTCTTTTTTGCCTGTTTTCTGCTCTTTCTCCTGTTCTGTTTCTGTTCTGTTTTTGTTTGTCGGGTTTGTTCTGCTTGTTCGGGTTTCTTTCTTTTTCGGCTTGTTCTTTCTGTTCGCTGTTTGCTCTTTTTGGGTTCTTTTTCTGTTCGGTTTTTTGGTTTTTCCCTGTTCTGTTTTGCCTGTTCGTTCTGTTCTGTTCTGCTCTGTTTCTGTTCTGTTCTTTTTCTGCTCTTTTTCTTGGTTTTTTCTGTTTTTTTTCTGTTTGCTTTTTTTTCTGTTCTGTCTTTTTGGGCTCGTTCTGTCTGTTCTGTTCTGTTTTTTTTCTGCTCTGTTCGGTCTGTTCTCCCTTTTTTTCTGCTTGTTCTTTTTGCTCTGTTTTTCTCTGTTTTGCTCTGTTCTGTCTTTTCTGCTCTTTTCTGCTCTGTTCTGTTTCCGGTTCTGCTCTTTTTGCTTGTTCTTTTTTTCTGCTTTTTCTGCTTTTTGGGCTTGTTTTTCCTTCTTTTGTTCGTTCTGTTCTGTTGGGTAGCTCACCCTTCCTCAAGGGGGGGAGCCATGGCGTGTCCCAAAAAACCCCTACCCCCTATATGTTCACTCCCTTTTGCCCCGGGCCCATAAAATTAGTGCACTAAAAAGGGGGATGGGTGCCATTTCAGAGCCCCATCTCATTAAAATAAAATTTTGGTAAACAAAAAGGTTGTAGACTAACAGGGGTTTTGGCCCTTTAACTAACGGGGCCCTTTTTACCCAAAATTTGCAGTTAGAAAAAAAATTGAGAAAAAATTTAAAAAGTAGAAACGAAATTTAAAAATTATGTGGTCCTCTGTAGCTCGGGCTGGTAGGGGCAGGGGCCTTGTAACGCCAAAAGGTTTAGGGGGTTTGACCCCCGGGGCCCCACCCATAGGGAAAAAATTTTTATGCACCCCAGGACTGTAAGTCGCTGGGAAAAAAACCCGTTTTCCAAAATGGCATATTATTTATTATTAATTATTATTTAAATTTTTAAAATAAAAAAGATTTAACGTAATTTGGCTATTACAGGGGGTACATACTGAGCCCATGATAACTTGGCTAATACACGGGGGGGGACCAGAAACTGAGCCCCATGTAATTGGCTAAAAAAGGGGGGGGTTTCCATTACTGAGCCCATGTGCAGGGGTAGAGGTAGTCGAGGGAGATACAGTGGGTACATAAAAATAGGAAAAAAGTGACTCGGCAACGGGCATGATAAAAAACCTAGAGAAAGGGTAGTAAAGAGTAAAAAAAATTTAATGCAAATGCGGAAAAGTGCGGTAGATTTGTTTAACTTTTTAACAATTTTTAGCATTTAGGGCCCTTGGGCCCGGTAAAGCTGTTAAAGGGTCCTGTTGGTTCCAGATTTGGGTTTGCTGGGTTACCCCCTTGCCTTTGCGGTAGCAGAAAAAAAAAATTCTATGAGGGGTTGGCGGGATTTTTTGTTATTTTTTGGGCCTTCCTCTGACACCGCCCTGGTAAAAGGGGGTCCGGGAAAGGGGCAGGGAGCTCGCCCCAGGTTTTTACGGGGCCCATTCACACCCTCTGAAGCCCCTTTTGGAGTGGGGGTTTGTAAAGAGTTGAAACCCAAAGGGGAGACGTCTCAAGGGTGCGCGTAAAATTTTTTGAGGATCCGGGGCCCTCCCAAAATTTTTTTCCCCCCCTTAGGGGAAAAAGGGCTTGCCCTTTCCCCTTTTAAAGGGATGGGTTAAAATGTGTTTGGACCATGGGGGGACCCCCCTTAGTTTGGAATTGCCGAGTTCCCCCGGAAAGGGGAAAAAGGGGGCCTTCCTCCGGCCCGTTTTTCACCTTTGGCCCGGGGCCCCAAATGGGTGTTTTTTGGGGAAAAAACCACTTCGGTTTCTTTGTCCCCCCCCCAAAAAAAATCAGTTTCCTTGGTTGGGGTTTTTTTTTGAGAGAGGTTAAAGGGGGTTTTGTTTTTTTTTCCCCCCCCTTTTTTTTTTTCCCCCCCTTTTTTTTTGGGGGCCCCCCCTTGGTTGTCCCCCCCCTTTTTTTTTTTCCCGCCCGGCCCCCGGGGGATTTTTTTTAAGGAATTGGGGGGGTAGGTTTTTTTGTGGGCATTCCCCCCCCGGGGGTTTTAGGGGTTTCCCAAAAAGGGTTGGGGGTTTTGGTTCGGGGGGCCCCCAAAGGGGAACTAAGGGGGGGGGGTGATTCCCCATTGGAAAACCGACCAAGATTAAACCAAAGGATCCTTTTGGGCTCCCTTTTTCTTCCTTCTAAACCCCCCAAAAAACCCAACTAAATTAAGGGTTTTAAACCTTACGGGGGGTTCCTCCTTTGGGGGACAACCAAAGGGGGCGCAAACCCACCAAAATGGGGGGGTTGAGAAACCCTTTCTTTTTTTTTTTCCCTAAAATTTTTTTTCCCCCCGCGTCCTGAGGGCGGCTCAATTTTTAAACTTTTCTTCTATATCTCATTATTCTAAAATAAGGGATGGTATTTTAATTATTCGCCCAAAAACTTTAAAACTCCTAAAAGGAAGGGGGGGTTAAAAATTTTTTGGACCTCCAGGGTTTTTAAAATTGGGACGAATCGGTTTTGGTTCAATTTCTCTTTCTTTATTTCTTATCTCTCTCTCTCCCCCGGTTCTCTTCTCGTTTCCCCCTTTTTCCCCCTCTCTCTTTTGTCTCTCTCTCCGTTTTCCCCTCTCTCACGTTTTTTTCTCACGTTCTCCTTTTTCTCTCTCCTCTGGCCCGGTTTCTAAGCTACTAGAAAAAAGCCCCATTTTGGAAAGGGTTTTGGGAAACACTTTGAGGACCTAGCCCCAGACAAAAAAAGATTTTCAGTAGAAAACTCCATTTGAAAGTGAGTAATTTTTGGTCCGGGAAAACCCCCCTAGAGTTGTTATAAGTGCATTGGGAAAGTATTCAGACCCCTTAAAATTTTTTTCCAACATTTTTTTACTTTACAGCCTTTTTTTAAAAAAATGGATTAAATCGTTTTTTTTTCCCCCTCATCAACACACCCCAATACCCAGGATGACAAAGCAAAAAAAATTTTTTTTTTCTTAAAAAAAATTTTTTTAAAAAAAAAAACCCCCCCGGAACCCCGGGGAAACCCAAATTTTTTTTTAAAAAGGGGGCCCCAATTTTTTAAAAAAAATTTTTTTTCCCCCCCCCCGGGGGGGGGGGGGGCCCCCCCTTTTTTTTTTTTTTTGGGGGTTTTTTGGCTTGGGGGGCCCCCAAAACCCCCCCGGCCCCGGGGGGCTTGGTGTTGGTTTTGGGGGTTTTTTTTTCCCCCCCCCCCCCCCCTTTAAATTTTTTTTCTTTTTTTTTTTCCCCTTTTTTTTTTTTCCCCCCCCCCCCAAAAAAACCCCCCCCCCCCCCCCCCTTTGGAAAAAAAATTTTTTTCCCCCCCAACCCCCAAAGGGGGGGTTTTTTTTAACCGGGGGGAAAAAAAAGGGCCCGGGTTTTTTAAAAGGGGGGGTTTTTAAAAATTTTGGGCCCTTTTTTTCCCCCCCAAAACCCTTTTGGGGGTTTTTTCCCCCCTAAAACCCCCCTTTTTTTTTTTTTTTTCCCCCCCCCCCAACCCCCCCCTTTTGGGGTTTTTTCCCCCCCCCTTTAAAAAACCCCCTTTTTTTGGTTTTTCCAAAATTTTTTTTTTGGGGGGCCCCCTTGGGGGCCCCAAACCCGGGAAAAATTTTTTTCCCCCCGGTTTTTGCCCAATCAAAGGGGGGGTTTGGGGGGAAAATTTTGGGAAAAACCCCTTTTTTTCCCGGGGCCCTTTAATTGGGGAAAAAAAAAAAAGGGGGGAAAAAAAAAAAATTTTTTTTTTAAAAAAAACCCCAAAAAAAAAAAAAAAATTTTTTTTTTTTTTAAAAAAAAAAAAAACCCCCCAAAAAAAATTTTTAAAATTTTTAAAAAATTTTTTTTTTTTTAAAAAAATTAAAAAAAAAACCCCCCCCCCTTTTTTTTTTAAAAAAAAAATTTTTTCCCCCCAAAAAAAAAAATTGGAAAAAGGGGGGGGGAAAATTTTTTTTTTTTTTTCCCCCCCCCCCCCCCCCCCCCCTTTTTTTTTCCCCCCCCCCCCCCAAAAAAAAAAAAAAAAAAAAAAAATTTTTTTTTTTTTTTTGGGGGGGAAAAAAAAAAAAATTTTTTTCCCCCCCCCCCCCCCCCCTTTTTTTTTTTAAAAAAAAATTTTTTTCCCCCCCCTTTTTTTTTAAAAAAAAAGGGGGGGCCCCCCCCCCCCCCCCCCCCCCCCCCCCAAAAAAAAAAAAAAAAAAAAAAAAAAAAAAAACCCCCCCCTTTTTTTTTTTTTTTTTTAAAAAAAAAAAAAAAAAAAAAAAAAAAAAAAAACCCCCCCCCCCCCCCCCCCCCCCCCCCCCCCCGGGGGGGGGGGGGGGGGGGGGCCCCCCCCCCCCCCCCCCCCAAAAAAAACCCCCCCGGGGCCCCCCCTTTTCCCCCCCCCCCCCCCTCCCCCCCTTCTTTCCCCCCCCTCGCCCCCCCCTTTTTTAAAAAAAAGGGGGGGGCCCCCCTTTTTTTGGGGGGGGAAAAAAAAAAAAAAAAAAACCCCCCCCAAAAAAAAATTTTTTTTTCCCCCCCCCTTTTTTTTTTTTTTAAAAAAAAATTTTTTTTTTTTAAAAAAAAAATTTTTTTTTTTTTCCCCCCTTTTTCCCCCCCCCCCCCCCCCCCCCTTTTTTTTTTTCCCCCCCCCCCCTTTTTTTAAAAAAATTTTTTTTTTCCCCCCTTTTTTTTTTTTCCCCCCCCCTTTTTTTTTTTTTTTTTTTTTTTTTTTTCTCTTTTTTTAAAAAATTAAAAATTTTAAAAAAAAATTTTTTTTTTTCCCCCCCAAATTTTTTTTAAAATTTTTTTGGGGGGTTTTTTTTTTTTTTTTTTGGTTAAGGGGGGGGGGGGGGGGGGGGGGGAAAAAAAAAAATTTTTTTTTTTTTTTGGGGGGGGGGGGGCCCCCCCGGGGGGGGGGGGGGAAAAAAAAAAACCCCGGGGTTTAAAAAAAAAAAAAAAAATTACCCAAAAACCCCCCCCAAAAAAAAACCCCCCAAAACCCCCCCCCCAACCCAAAAAACCCCCCTTTCCCCCCCCCCCCTCCCCCCCCCTTTTTTTTTTTTTCCCCCCCTTTTTAAAACCCCCCCCCCCCCTTTGGGGGTTTTTTTTTGTTAACCCCAAAAAAGGGGGTATTTTTTGGGGGGGCCCGGTTTTTTGGGGGGCCCCCAAATTCCGGGAAAACCCCAAAAAACCGGGTTTTTTTGGGGGGGGGGGGGGTTTTTTTGGGGGGGGGTTTCCCTTTTTGGGGGGGGGCCCCCCTTTTTTGGGGGGGTTTTTTTTGGGGGGGTTTTCCTTTTTCCCAAAAAAACCCCCTTTTCCGGGGGGGGGCCCCCCCCCCTTCCTCCCTACCCAACCACCCTTCACTCAGGATTAAGACACACACACACCCACACACACACAAATACACACTCTCACACACACACAGAGAGACATCCTCACACTCATAAAACACATTATTCACAGAGCCTCACTCACAAACACTTGTGTGGGTGATCAGTGTTAGTCGTTAGTATAGTTGTCAGCCTATGTGTCTCGTTTGTGTTAAGAAGTAAATATGCCTTTGAGGATGACTCATCCCAAACCATCTCAATTGGGTTGAGGTCAGGTTATTGTGGAGGCCAGGTCATCTGATGCAGCACTCCATCACTCTCCTTGGTCAAATAGCCCTTAGACAGCCTAGAGGTGTGTTTTGGGTCATTGTCCTGTTGAAAAACAAATGATAGTCCCACTAATCCCAAATCAGATGGGATGGCGTATCACTGCAGAATGCTGTGGTAGCCATGCTGGTTAAGTATGTCTTGAATTCTAAATAAATCACACAGACATGGTCACCAGCAAAGCACCCCCACACCATAACACCTCCTCTTCCATGCTTCACGGTGGTAACCACACATGCGGAGATCATCCATTCACCTACTCTGCGTCTCACAAAGACACGGCAGTTGGAACCAAAAATCTCAAATGTGGACTCATCAGACCAAAGGACAGATTTCCACCTGTCTAATGTCCATAACTCGTGTTTCTTGGCCCAAGCAAGTCTCTTCTTATTATTAGTGTCCTTTAGTAGTGGTTTCTTTGCAGCAATTCGACCATGAAGGCCTGATTCACGTAGTCTCCTCTGAACAGTTGATGTTGAGATGTCTGTTACTTGAACTCTGTGAAGCATTTGTTTGGGCTGCAATTTCTGAGGCTGGTATCTCTAATGAACTTATCCTCTGCAGCAGAGGTAACTCTGGGTCTTCCTTTCCTGTGGCGGTCCTCATGAGAGCCAGTTTCATCATAGCGCTTGATGGTTTTTGCGACTGCACTTGAAGAAACTTTCAAAGTTCTTGAAATGTTCCGTATTGACTGACCATGTCTTAAAGTAATGATGGACGGTAATTTCTCTTTGCTTATTTGATCTGTTCTTGCCATAATATGGACTTGGTGTTTTAGCAAATAGGGCTATCTTCTGTATACGACCCCTACCTTGTCACAAGACAACGGATTGGCTCAAACGCATTAAGAAGGAAAGAAATTCCACAAATTAACTTTTAACAAGGCACACCTGTTGAAATGCATTCCAGGTGACTACCTCATGAAGCTGGTTGAGAGAATGCCAAGAGTGTGCAAAGCTGTCATCAAGGCAAATGGTGGCTACATTGAAGAATCTCAAATATAAAATACATTTTGATTTGTTTAACACTTTTTTTGGTTACTACATGAATCCATATGTGTTATTTCATAGTTTTGATGTCTTCACTATTATTCTACAGTGTAGAAATTAGTAAAAATAAAGAAAAACCCTTGAATGAGTAGGTGTGTCCACACTTTTGACTGGTACTGTGTATGATCTAATATTAATATATAATAATAATATATCTAATCTAATATCTAATTTAATATTAATATATAATAATATTTCTTGTCTATTATTAATATATAATAAAAATAATATATATAATCTAATATATGATCTAATCTAATATACACTGCTCAAAAAAATTAAAGGAACACTAAAATAACACATCCTAGGTCTGATTGAATGAAATAATCTTGTTAAATACTTTTTTCTTTACATAGTTGAATGTGCTGACAACAAAATCACACAAAAATTATCAATGGAAATCAAATGTATCAACCCATGGAGGTCTGGATTTGGAGTCACCCTCAAAATTATAGTGGAAAACCACACTACAGGCTGATCCAACTTTGATGTAATGTCCTTAAAACAAGTCAAAATGAGGCTCAGTAGTGTGTGTGGCCTCCACGTGCCTGTATGACCTCCCTACAACGCCTGGGCATGCTCCTGATGAGGCCAACTCCTGGACAGTCTGTGGTGCAACGTGGCGTTGGTGGATGGAGCGAGACATGATGTCCCAGATCATTTGGATTCAGGTCTGGGGAACGGGCGGGCCAGTTGAATAGTTATGCACACTCACGTTCTCTGTTTTTTTTGTCTTATTTCTTGTTTGTTTCACAATAAAAAATATTTGGATCTTCAAAGTGGTAGGCATGTTGTGTAAATCAAATGATTAAAAAAAACAAAAAATCAATTTGAATTCCAGGTTGTAAGGCAACAAAATACATTTACATTACATTTACGTCATTTAGCAGACGCTCTTATCCAGAGTGACTTACAAATTGGTGCATTCACCTTATAGCCAGTGGGATAACCACTTTACAATGTTTTTTGGGGGGTGGGGTGGGGTAAGGGGGTGTAGAAGGATTACTTTATCCTATCCCAGATATTCCTTAAAGAGGTTGGGTTTCAAATGTCTCCGGAAGGTGTTGAGTGACTCCGCTGTCCTGGCGTCGTGAGGGAGCTTGTTCCACCATTGGGGTGCCAGAGCAGCGAACAGTTTTGACTGTGCAGAGCGGGAACTGTGCTTCCGCAGAGGTAGGGGGGCCAGCAGGCCAGAGGTGGATGAACGCAATGCCCTCGTTTGGGTGTAGGGACTGATCAGAGCCTGAAGGTACGGAGGTACAGTTCCCCTCACAGCTCCGTAGGCAAGCACCATGGTCTTGTAGCAGATGCGCGCTTCAACTGGAAGCCAGTGGAGTGTGCGGAGGAGCGGGGTGACGTGAGAGAACTTGGGAAGGTTGAACACCAGACGGGCTGCGGCATTCTGGATGAGTTGTAGGGGTTTAATGGCACAGGCAGGGAGCCCAGCCAACAGCGAGTTGCAGTAATCCAGACGAGAGTTGACAAGTGCCTGGATTAGGACCTGTGCCGCTTCCTGTGTAAGGCAGGGTCGTACTCTCCGAATGTTGTAGAGCATGAACCTACAGGAACGGGTCACCGCCTTGATGTTAGCGGAGAACGACAAGGTGTTGTCCAGGGTCACGCCAAGGCTCTTCGCACTCTGGGAGGAGGACACAACTGAGTTAACAACCGTGATGGCGAGATCATGGAGCGGGCAGTCCTTCCCCGGGAGGAAGAGCAGCTCTGTCTTGCCAAGGTTCAGCTTGAGGTGGTGATCCGTCATCCATAATGATATGTCCGCCAGACATCCAGAGATGCGATTCGCCACCTGGTTATCAGAAGGGGGAAAGGAGAAGATTAGTTGTGTGTCATCTGCGTAGCAATGATAGGAGAGGCCATGTGAGGATATGACAGAGCCAAGTGACTTGGTGTATAGCGAGAATAGGAGAGGGCCTAGAACTGAGCCCTGGGGGACACCAGTGGTGAGAGCACGTGGTGCGGAGACAGCTTCTCGCCACGCCACTTGGTAGGAGCGAACGGTCAGGTAGGACGCAATCCAAGAGTGAGCCGCGCCGGAGATGCCCAGCTCGGAGAGGGTGGAGAGGAGGATCTGATGGTTCACAGTATCAAAGGCAGCAGACAGGTCTAGAAGGACAAGAGCAGAGGAGAGAGAGTTAGCTTTAGCAGTGCGGAGAGCCTCCGTGACACAGAGAAGAGCAGTCTCAGTTGAATGACCAGTCTTGAAACCTGACTGGTTTGGATCAAGAAGGTCATTCTGAGAGAGATAGCAAGAGAGTTGGCTAAAGACGGCACGCTCAAGAGTTTTGGAGAGAAAAGAAAGAAGGGATACTGGTCTGTAGTTGTTGACATCAGAGGGATCGAGTGTTGTTTTTTTGAGAAGGGGTGCAACTCTCGCTAGGAAAATTGTACAGATAATGTAATTAGGTTAGAATCCACTGTCGTCACTCCTGACTAATGAAGGTTCTTGACAGAAACATGACTCAAACTACAGGACAATTAAAGTCTTATAGGGGAATGTTGCTTAGTGATGAGCGATTATCTGACATTTCAGGGGGGGTTCAGTTATTAAACAACTAATTGGCAGACGTAGGTTCAACATCGGCTCAATTACTTGAATTTGTTTTTCTAGAGAGAAATCAAATCAGTCACCAGCGTAATCAAGTCAAGAACTATGTGGGACACTTGGCTGAAGGTAGTAGTAGTTTTCATTAGGCAAATATTAAACCTAGTTCAGGGCAGAAAAGTGTTAATTAACTACAATGACCATAATTCATTGCACCTGTTGTATCCGGCTATAATAAGTCTGTCACACCCTGGCTCTGGGACTCTATATGTTGAGCCAGGGTGTGTTCTTTCTGTTGTGTTTATTTCTATGTTGGCCAGAGTGACTCCCAATCAGAGGCAACGAGTGTCAGCTGTCGTTGGTTGTCTCTGATTGGGAGCCATATTTAAACTGTCTGTTTTCCCTTTGTGTTTGTGGGTTCTTGTTCCGTGTTGGTCATTGTTACCGTGGACTTCACGAGTCGTTTCTTGTTTTGTTTATTGTTGTCTATTATCACTAAAGATAATAAAGTTTAAACATGTTCGTTCATCACGCTGCGCCTTGGTCTATTCCCTACGACGATCGTGACAGAAGAACCCACCATCGAAGGACCAAGCAGCGTGTCCAGGAGCAGGCAGCCTGGACATGGGAGGAGATATTGGACGGGAAAGGGTCCTGGACCTGGGAGGAAATCCTGGCCGGAATGGATCGCCGGCCATGGAGTGAGACTGTAGAGAGGCGACGGAGAGAGGAGCAGCGGCGCCAAACGGGTCAACGTCGGACAGGCGAGAGGCAACCCCAAGAAATTTTTAGGGGGGGGGCACACGGCATGGACGACGGGGCTGACGGAGGCAGACAAGGGGCGAGTTCAGAGGGCCACCAGGTTACGGGAGCCATTGGTGAGAAGGGGGAAGGAAGATGTAGGGGCACGGCGAGAGGTACTGGGGTGTATTGCCAGTCCGGTCCGGCCCGTTCCTGATCCCCGCTTAAGGCCGGTGGTGTGTGTTCCCAGCCCGGCCCGGCCTGTTCCTGCTCCCCGCACCAAGCTAAGGGTGCGCGTCGCCAGCCCGGTCCGGCCTGTCCCTGCTCCACGCACCAAGCCTACGGTGTGCGTCGCCAGCCCAGTCCGGCCTGTTCCTGCTCCACGCACCAAGCCTACGGTGTGCGTCGCCAGCCCAGTCCGACCCGTCCCTGCTCCACGCACCAAGCCTACGGTGTGCGTCGCCAGCCCAGTCCGGCCTGTCCCTGCTCCACGCACCAAGCCTACGGTGTGCGTCGCCAGCCCAGTCCGGCCTGTCCCTGCTCCACGCACCAAGCCTACGGTGTGCGTCGCCAGCCCAGTCCGGCCTGTCCCTGCTCCACGCACCAAGCCTACGGTGTGCGTCGCCAGCCCAGTCCGGCCTGTCCCTGCTCCACGCACCAAGCCTACGGTGTGCGTCGCCAGCCCAGTCCGGCCTGTCCCTGCTCCACGCACCAAGTCTACGGTGCGCGTCGCCAGCCCGGCCCGGCCTGTTCCTGCCACTCGCACCAAGTCTACGGTGCGCGTCGCCAGCCCGGCCCGGCCTGTTCCTGCCACTCGCACCAAGCCAGGGGTGCGAGTCGTCAGCCTGGTCCGGCCCGTTCCTACTCCACGCACCAAGCCAGGGGTGCGCATCGTCAGCCCGGCCCGGCCTGTTCCTGCCACTCGCACCAAGTCTACGGTGCGCGTCGCCAGCCCGGCCCGGCCTGTTCCTGCCACTCGCACCAAGTCTACGGTGCGCGTCGCCAGCCCGGCCCGGCCTGTTCCTGCCACTCGCACCAAGCCAGGGGTGCGAGTCGTCAGCCTGGTCCGGCCCGTTCCTCCTCCACGCACCAAGCCAGGGGTGCGCGTCGTCAGCCTGGTAAGGCCCGTTCCTCCTCCACGCACCAAGCCAGGGGTGCGCGTCGTCAGCCTGGTAAGGCCCGTTCCTCCTCCACGCACCATGCCAGGGGTGCGCGTCGTCAGCCTGGTAAGGCCCGTTCCTCCTCCACGAACCAAGCCAGGGGTGCGCGTCGTCAGTCCAGCACAACCCGTGCCTGGGTCACCGGTGCCTTGTAAGGTACCGGTCCACTGCTCCACTACGGAGCTGAAGCTAACCGCTCCTGCTGCGTCCAGTTCCGCTCCAGCCAGCGGGGCCAGACTGGACCAGGGGCGCTATGGGGGGTTTATTGGAGGGTGGTGGGCAAGGCCGGAGCCAGAACCGCCGCCGAGGAGGAATGCCCACCCAGCCCTCCCCTGTTTTGTTCAAGTTGAGGCGCGGTCGCAGTCCGCGCCTTTAGGGGGGGGGTACTGTCACACCCTGGCTCTGGGACTCTATATGTTGAGCCAGGGTGTGTTCTTTCTGTTGTGTTTATTTCTATGTTGGCCAGAGTGACTCCCAATCAGAGGCAACGAGTGTCAGCTGTCGTTGGTTGTCTCTGATTGGGAGCCATATTTAAACTGTCTGTTTTCCCTTTGTGTTTGTGGGTTCTTGTTCCGTGTTGGTCATTGTTACCGTGGACTTCACGAGTCGTTTCTTGTTTTGTTGATTGTTGTCTATTATCACTAAAGATAATAAAGTTAACCATGTTCGTTCATCACGCTGCGCCTTGGTCTATTCAATACGACGATCGTGACAAAGTCTTGAAAGTAGGCCTCATGTACTTTGAAGAACTAGTAAAATGATTTTGTCAGATGGCTCTGCAGCATACTTAGGCAGGTACTAGCCTAGCTAAATAGGACGAATCAAAGACTGTACAGTATCTGGAGCACAGAGATAATGTTAGATGGTTGTCTGGCTGGCTGGCGAGCACAGAGATAATGTTAGATGGTTGTCTGGCTGGCTGGCGAGCACAGAGATAATGTTAGATGGTTGTACTGCCTGAGCAGAGATGAGATTATGATTTTAAATGGTAGGGAGCATGATTTTTTACTCACCAAGGTAACAACACAGTGTGGTCAGACTTAGTAACTTAGTAACTTAGTTGTAGTCACAATCTGGTTACCTAAAACTACAGACGCAGTCATGTTTTGAGTTTTTTACATATTTATTAACTTATTTCCAGATATCTTCTAAAATGCCAACAATGCACTATTTCTCAACGTCATATGTCATAGGTCGCAGTTGTAAATGAAAACTTGTTCTCAACTGGCTTACCTGGTTAAATAAAGGTGAAATAAAATAAATAAATATGGAGAATTTACTCTGTGTTAGCTTGCTTGAGCTGGTTAACGTTAGCCACTAGCCATGCAGACCAATTGTTGGCAGTGGTGAGCTACAATCCACCAATCATGAGGAGGTGTGATGTAAATGACCAATCAGATTCCCCACACATGGGGGCCCCTCAGGGGTGCGTGCTCAGTCCCCTCCTGTACTCCCTGTTCACCCATGACTGCAGGGCCAGGCACGACTCCAACACCTTCATTAAGTTTGCCGACGACACAACAGTGGTAGGCCTGATCACCGACAACGATGAGACAGCCTATAGGGAGGAGGTCAGAGACCTGGCCGTGTGGTGCCAGGATAACAAACCTCTCCCTCAACGTGACCAAGACAAAGGAGATGATTGTGGACTACAGGACAAAAAAGAGGACTGAGCACGCCCCCATTCTCATCGACGGGGCTGTAGTGGAACAGGTTGAGAGCTTCAAGTTCCTTGGTGTCCACATCACCAACGAACTATCATGGTCCAAACACACTAAGACAGTCATGAAGAGGGCACGACAAAGCCTATTCCCCCTCAGGAGACTGAAAAGATTTGGCATGGGTCCTCAGATCCTCAAAAAATTATACAGCTGCACCATCGAGAGCATCCTGACTGGTTGCATCACCACCTGGTATGGCAACTGCTTGGCCTCCGACCGCAAGGCACTACAGAGGGTAGTGCGTACGGCCCAGTACATCACTGGGGCCAAGCTTCCTGCCATCCAGGACCTCTATACCAGGCGGTGTCAGAGGAAGGCCCTCAAAATTGTCAAAGACTCCAGCCACCCTGGTCATAGACTGTTCTCTCTGCTACCGCACGGCAAGCGGTACCGGAGTGCCAAGTCTAGGTCCAAAAGACTTCTCAACAGCTTCTACCCCCAAGCCATAAGACTCCTGAACAGCTAATCATGGCTACCCGGACTATTTGCACTGCCCCCCCACCCCATCCTTTTTACGCTGCTGCTACTCTGTCAATTATTTATGCATAGTCACTTTATCTCTACCCACATGTACATATTACTTCAACTACCTCAACTAGCCGGTGCCCCCGCACATTGACTCTGCACCGGTACCCCCCTGTATATATAGCCTCCCTACTGTTATTTTATTTTACTTCTGCTCTTTTTTTCTCAACACTTTTTTGTTGTTTTATTCAACTTTTTTATTAAAAATAAATGCACTGTTGGTTAAGGGCTGTGAGTAAGCATTTCACTGTAATGTCTGCACCTGTTGTATTCGGCGCATTTGGCCAATAAAATTTGATTTGATTCGATCCTGCTCGGTTGCTCCAGGCAGCTCTGACTTCTCCTGCACCACCGGCAGGCTTGCCTCTGGCTCAAAAGGAAAGTGGAAAATCATTCCTGCCTGCTCAAATGATTTAGTACCTCGCCTGTTCTTCATTTGCTTTTCGACCTGTTCTCTGTGAAGTAGGTTACCATAGTTTTTCAACCTTGGCTTAGTACTAGCGCGCTACAGTGCTGTTGTGATCATTTTAATCTGCTGGAGCCTTCCTCCGATTGTCATTTTATCGTTGACTCCTCTCTATATCTCCTGTACCCTATACCCCCTCTGTCTTATTGTTGACTCCTCTCCTCATCTCCTGTACCCTATACCCCCTCTGTCTTATTGTTGACTCCTCTCCTCATCTCCTGTACCCTATACCCCCTCTGTCTTATTGTTGACTCCTCTCCTCATCTCCTGTACCCTATACCCCCTCTGTCTTATCGTTGACTCCTCTCCTCATCTCCTGTACCCTATACCCCCTCTGTCTTATCGTTGACTCCTCTCCTCATCTCCTGTACCCTATACCCCCTCTGTCTTATCGTTGACTCCTCTCCTCATCTCCTGTACCCTATACCCCCTCTGTCTTATTGTTGACTCCTCTCCTCATCTCCTGTACCCTATACCCCCTCTGTCTTATCGTTGACTCCTCTCCTCATCTCCTGTACCCTATACCCCCTCTGTCTTATCGTTGACTCCTCTCCTCATCTCCTGTACCCTATACCCCCTCTGTCTTATTGTCTCTGGAATCTATCTACTTTGGATTTACCTCGCTGAAGTCTTTACCTGAGCACTGACAGCATGACAGATTACAGATTACTCTCATTGGCAAAGCCTGCACGGCCCCCTGGGAAAATGAAGCCTTCCTTATTTGGTGTTTTATTCACACTCATGGCTCTGTGTGTGTGCGTGCGTGTGTGTGTTCGGTGGTTTGGGGAGTTTATAGAGCTAATTAGCAAATAATGAATCGTCATAGTAACAAGTTCGCTACACTACCCGTGTTGCCATCAGTATGCTTTCTGTGAGTACGTTTACATGCAGGCTAATAATTCAATATTAAACTGATTATGGCAGTAGGCAGATTATGCATTAGTCATGTAAAGACCTCACCTTGTTTATCTTAATCAGCGTAAGGTCACAATGGAAGTAAGCATACGCTGATTAAAACACCTGGTTTTCTAGTAAAATGATTTTGTCAGATGGCTCTGCAGCATACTTAGGCTGGTACTAGCCTAGCTAAATAGGACGACTCAAAGACTGTACAGTATCTGGAGCACAGAGATAATGTTAGATGGTTGTCTGGCTGGCTGGCGAGCACAGAGATCATGTTAGATGGTTGTCTGGCTGGCTGGCGAGCACAGAGATAATGTTAGATGGTTGTCTGGCTGGCTGGCGAGCACAGAGATAATGTTAGATGGTTGTCTGGCTGGCTGGCGAGCACAGAGATAATGTTAGATGGTTGTCTGGCTGGCTGGCGAGCACAGAGATAATGTTAGATGGTTGTCTGGCTGGCTGGCTGGCGAGCACAGAGATAATGTTAGATGGTTGTACTGCCTGAGCAGAGATGAGTTTATGATTTTAAATGGTAGGGAGCATGATTTTTTACTCACCAAGGTAACAACACAGTGTGTTCAGACTTAGTAACTTAGTAACTTAGTAACTTAGTAACTTAGTAACTTAGTAACTTAGTAACTTAGTAACTTAGTAACTTAGTTGTAGTCACAATCTGGTTACCTAAAACTACAGACGCAGTCATGTTTTGAGTTTTTTACATATTTATTAACTTATTTCCAGATATCTTCTAAAATGCCAACAATGCACTATTTCTCAACATCATATCTCATAGGTCGCAGTTGTAAATGAAAACTTGTTCTCAACCGGCTTACCTGGTTAAATAAAGGTGAAATAAAATAAATAAATATGGAGAATTTACTCTGTGTTAGCTTGCTTGAGCTGGTTAACGTTAGCCACTAGCCATGCAGACCAATTGTTGGCAGTGGTGAGCTACAATCCACCAATCATGAGGAGGTGTGATGTAAACGACCAATCAGATTCCCCACACATGGGGGCCCCTCAGGGGTGCGTGCTCAGTCCCCTCCTGTACTCCCTGTTCACCCATGACTGCATGGCCAGGCACGACTCCAACACCTTCATTAAGTTTGCCGACGACACAACAGTGGTAGGCCTGATCACCGACAACGATGAGACAGCCTATAGGGAGGAGGTCAGAGACCTGGCCGTGTGGTGCCAGGATAACAACCTCTCCCTCAACGTGACCAAGACAAAGGAGATGATTGTGGACTACAGGACAAAAAAGAGGACTGAGCACGCCCCCATTCTCATCGACGGGGCTGTAGTGGAACAGGTTGAGAGCTTCAAGTTCCTTGGTGTCCACATCACCAACGAACTATCATGGTCCAAACACACCAAGACAGTCATGAAGAGGGCACGACAAGCCTATTCCCCCTCAGGAGACTGAAAAGATTTGGCATGGGTCCTCAGATCCTCAAAAAATTCTACAGCTGCACCATCGAGAGCATCCTGACTGGTTGCATCACCACCTGGTATGGCAACTGCTTGGCCTCCGACCGCAAGGCACTACAGAGGGTAGTGCGTACGGCCCAGTACATCACTGGGGCCAAGCTTCCTGCCATCCAGGACCTCTATACCAGGCGGTGTCAGAGGAAGGCCCTCAAAATTGGTCAAAGACTCCAGCCACCCTACTCATAGACTGTTCTCCCTGCTAACCGCACGGCAAGCGGTACCGGAGTGCCAAGTCTAGGTCCAAAGACTTCTCAACAGCTTCTAACCCCCAAGCCATAAGACTCCTGAACAGCTAATCATGGCTACCCGGTACTATTTGCACTGCCCCCCCCCCCCCCCCCCCCCCACCCACCCCCCTCTTTTACGCTGCTGCTACTCTATTAGTTATTTATGCATAGTCACTTTAAACTCTACCCACATGTACATATTTCTTCAACTACCTCACTAGCCGGTGCCCCCCGCACATTGACTCTGCAACGGTACCCCCCCCCTGTATATATAGCCTCCCTACTGTTATTTTATTTTACTTCTGCTCTTTTTTTCTCAACACTTTTTTGTTGTTTTATTCAACTTTTTTATTAAAAATAAATGCACCGTTGGTTAAGGGCTGTAAGTAAGCATTTCACTGTACCTGTTGTATTCGGCGCATTTGGCCAATAAAATTTGATTTGATTCGATCCTGCTCGGCTGCTCCAGGCAGCTCTGACTTCTCCTGCACCACCGGCAGGCTTCTCTCTGGCTCAAAAGGAAAGTGGAAAATCATTCCTGCCTGCTCAAATGATTTAGTACCTCGTCTGTTCTTCATTTGCTTTCCGACCTGTTCTCTGTGAAGTAGGTTACCATAGTTTTTCAACCTTGGCTTAGTACTAGCGCGCTACAGTGCTGTTGTGATCATTTTAATCTGCTGGAGCCTTCCTCCGATTGCCATTTTATCGTTGACTCCTCTCCTCATCTCCTGTACCCTATAGCCCCTCTGTCTTATCGTTGACACCTCTCCTCATCTCCTGTACCCTATACCCCCTCTGTCTTATTGTCTCTGGAATCTATCTACTTTGGATTTACCTCGCTGAAGTCTTTACCTGAGCACTGACAGCATGACAGATTACAGATTACTCTTATTGGCAAAGCCTGCACGGCCCCCTGGGAAAATGAAGCCTTCCTTATTTGGTGTTTTATTCACACTCATGGCTCTGTGAGTGTGCGCGCGTGTGTGTGTTCGGTGGTTTGGGGAGTTTATAGAGCTAATTAGCAAATAATGAATCGTAATAGTAACATGTTCGCTACACTACCCATGTTGCCATCAGTATGCTCTCTGTGAGTACGTTTACATGCAGGCTAATAATTCAATATTAAACTGATTATGGCAGTAGGCAGATTATGCATTAGTCATGTAAAGACCTCACCTTGTTTATCTTAATCAGCGTAAGGTCACAATGCAAGTAAGCATACGCTGATTAAAACACCTGGTTTTCTGAGCAATGTTAAAAATGATTAAACAGTTTAATCGGCATTCCAGTGATGTATTTGATCTGTTGCCAGCAGATCAGCACCGGGTAAGCGCAAGCTTCCTTCTTATGCACGAGTGAAGTGAGTTTGTGAAAACTGAAAGTATGCATCTCATAAATAGTTTTCACATTAAAACTTTATATGTCCGAACTCAAATAGTCTTCGAAAAAATTACATGGTCACTGTGATATAATTTTTATTTTGATTGGCGATTTTCTGCATTTATCAAACGTCCCGTCAATAGCCTGATTTCAGATGTGTCATGTAAACAGGGTTATTAGGGAAACCGTTCTTCTTGCAAAGCATGTCAGCGTTTTAATCAACCTATTATATTAACCTGACTATCCACAATAATCGTATTATTTGTGTGCATGCAACTGTGCTCAAAACGTTCTACCTGCTACACTGGAAACCATCTACCTGCTACACCGGAAACCATCTACCTGCTACACCGGAAACCATCTACCTGCTACAAACCGGAAAACCATCTCACCTGCTACAAAAACACCGTAAACCATCTACCTGCTACACCGGAAACCATCTACCCTGCTACCACCGGAAACCATCTACCTACTACACCGGAAACTATCTACCTGCTACACTGGAAACCATCTACCTGCTACAAAACAAAAACCCGTAAACCATCTACCTGCTACAAAAAAACCGGGAACCCATCTACCTTAAAATACCCAGAAACATCTACTGCTAAACCGGAAACCACTACCTTTTACCTGGAACCATCAAACCTGCTACAAACCGGGAAAACCATCTACCTGCTACAAACCGGAAACCATCTACCTTCATACAACAACCGAAACCATCTACCTCTACACTGAAACCATCTACCTGCTACATTGGAACCATCTCCCTCTAACAAACCGGAAAAACCATCCTACCTCTACAACCGAAACCATCTACCCCGCTAAAACCAAAAAACCGAAACCATCTACCTGCTAAAAACCAAAAACCAACCGGAATCTACTTTTTTTCTCATTATTTCTATTCACATGATAAAATTTGACGTGCGTCACATGGACCTCTGCGGTTCTTTCTGCTTCGACGCTGCCATTGGATATCATGTGACGCAACGTTGGAAATATTAGCGCTTTCATTGATTTCAAAGGAAGCGTTCTTTCAATGATTGATGGCTGTAGTGTAGCAGGTTAAGCAGCTGTATCTTGCGGCTTAGTGTAGCAGGCTGAGAAAGGGCTGTAGCAGGATTATGTAGCAGGCTGTAGTGTACCAACTTGTGTAGCGGGCGGAAAGTTAGCATCTGTTGTAGCCGGATTAGTGTAAACAGGGATGAATTAGAAAGGCCCTTGTCGTGTAGCAGGGATTAGTACGGGATGTGTGTAGCAGCTGTAGTTATCGCTGTATTGATCATGCTGTAGTTAGCAGGATGAAATGACAGGCTTATGTAGCAGGGATGTAGTGTAGCAGGCTGTAGTGTAAGCAGACTGTAGCAGCTGTAGTGTAGCAGGGATGTAGTGTAACAGGGATGTAGTGTACAGACTTAGTGTACCCAGGCTGTAGCAGGCTGTATTAGCGGGATTTAGTGAAAGCAGCTGTAGTGTTGAAAGGATTAGTGTAGCAGGGATTAGTGTACAGGCGTAGTGTAGCAGGATGTAGTGTACAGGCTGTAGTGTAGCAGCTGTGTGTACATGCGTAGTCTTGCAGGCGGTTAAGTGTAGTCAGGCTGTAGCAGGATGTAGTGTAGCAGGGATGTAGTGTAGCAGGCTGTAGTGTAGCAGGGAATGTAGTGTAGCAAGGCTGTAGTGTAGCAGGGCTGTAGTGTAGCAGGCTGTAGTGTAGCAGGCTGTAGTGTAGCAGGGATGTAGTGTAGCAGGCTGTAGTGTAGCAGGCTGTAGTGTAGCAGGGCTGTAGTGTAGCATGCTGTAGTGTAGCAGGGCTGTAGCAGCGTGTAGTGTAGCATGGGATGTAGTGTAGCAGGCTGTAGTGTAGCAGGGCTGTAGCAGGCCCTGTAGTGTAGCAGGGATGTAGTGTAGCATGCTGTAGTTGGTTGCAGGGATGTAGTGTAGCAGGGATGTAGTGTAGTCAGCTGTAGTGTAGCAGGGATGTAGTGTAGCAGGCTGTAGTGTAGCATGGGATGTAGTGTAGCAGGCTGTATGTAGCAGGGCTGTAGCAGGCTTAGTGGTAGGCCAGGGATGTAGGTAGGCAGGGATGTAGTGTAGCAGGCTGTAGTGTAGCAGGGATGTAGTGTAGCAGGCTTGTAGTGTAGCAGGGGCTGTAGCAGGCTGTAGTGTAGCAGGGGATTAGTGTAGCAGGCTGTAGTCTTGCAGGGATGTAGTATAGCAGGGATGTAGTTAGCAGGCTGTCGTGTAGCAGGGATTTAGTGTAGCAGGGATGTAGTGTAGCAGGCTGTAGTGTAGCAGGCTGTAGTTGAGCAGGCTGTAGTGTAGCAGGCTGTAGTGTAGCAGGGATGTAGTGTAGCAGGCTGTAGTGTAGCAGGGATGTAGTGTAGCAGCTGTATTGAGACAGGACTGTAGCAAGGCTGTAGTGGTAGCAGGGATGTGTGTAGCAGGGGATGTAGTGTAGCAGGCTGTAGTGTACAGGGCTGTAGCAGGCTGTAGTGTACAGGGATGTAGTGTAGCAGGCTGTAGTGTTGCAGGGATGTAGTGTAGCAGGGATGTAGTGTAGCAGGCTGTAGTGTAGCAGGGATGTAGTGTAGCAGACTGTAGTGTAGCAGGCTGTAGTGTAGCAGGCTGTAGTCTTGCAGGCTGTAGTGTAGCAGGCTGTAGCAGGGTGTAGTGTAGCAGGGATGTAGTGTAGCAGGCTGTAGTGTAGCAGGGATGTAGTGTAGCAGGCTGTAGTGTAGCAGGGCTGTAGTGTAGCAGGCTGTAGTGTAGCAGGCTGTAGTGTAGCAGGGATGTAGTGTAAGCAGCTGTAGTGTAGGCAGGCTGTAGTGTAGCAGGCTGTAGTGTGCAGGGCTGTAGCAGGCTGTAGTGTAGCAGGGATGTAGTGTCGCAGGCTGTAGTGTAGCAGGGCTGTAGTGTAGCAGGCTGTATTGTAGGCAGGGCTGTAGCAGGGCTGTAGTGTAGCAGGGATGTGTGAACAGGCTGTAGTGTAGCAGGGCTGTGCAGGCTGTAGTGTATCAGGGATGTAGTGTAGCAGCTGTTTGTGTTGCAGGGATGTGTGTAGCAGGGATGTTGTAGCAGGGCTGTAGTGTAGAGGGATTGTAGCAGGGATGTAGTGTGCAGGCTGTAGTGTATGCAGGATTATGTAGCATCTGTAGTGTCGGGATGTAGTGTAGCAGCTGTAGTGTAGCAGGGCTTTAGCAGGCTGTAGTGTAGCAGGGATTGTAGTGTAGCAGGCTGTAGTGTAGGGGACGGTAGCAGCTGTAGTGTAGCAGGGATGTATGTAGCAGGCTGTAGTGTTGCAGGGATGTAGTGTAGCAGGGATGTAGTGTAGCAGGCTGTAGTGTAGCAGGGATGTAGTGTAGCAGGGATGTAGTGTAGCAGGGATGTAGTGTGCAGGCTGTAGTGTACAGGGCTGTAGCAGCTGTAGTGTAGCAGGGATGTAGTGTAGCAGGCTGTAGTGTAGCAGGCTGTAGTGTAGCAGGGATGTAGTGTAGCAGGCTGTAGTGTAGCAGGGATGTAGTGTAGCAGGCTGTAGTGTAGCAGGGCTGTAGCAGGCTGTAGTGTAGCAGGGATGTAGTGTAGCAGGCTGTAGTGTAGCAGGGCTGTAGCAGGCTGTAGTGTAGCAGGGATGTAGTGTAGCAGGCTGTAGTGTTGCAGGATGTAGTGTAGCAGGGATGTAGTGTAGCAGGCTGTAGTGTAGCAGGGATGTAGTGTAGCAGGGATGTAGTGTAGCAGGGATGTAGTGTAGCAGGATGTAGTGTAGCAGGGCTGTAGCAGGCTGTAGTGTAGCAGGGATGTAGTGTAGCAGGCTGTAGTGTTGCAGGGATGTAGTGTAGCAGGGATGTAGTGTAGCAGGCTGTAGTGTAGCAGGGATGTAGTGTAGCAGGCTGTAGTGTAGCAGGGATGTAGTGTAGCAGGCTGTAGTGTAGCAGGGCTGTAGCAGGCTGTAGTGTAGCAGGCTGTAGTGTTGCAGGGATGTAGTGTAGCAGGATTTTGTGTAGCAGGCTGTAGTGTAGCAGGGATGTAGTGGTAGCAGGCTGTAGTGTAGCAGGCTGTAGTGTAGCAGGGCTTTAGCAGGCTGTAGTGTAGCAGGGATGTAGTGTAGCAGGCTGTAGTGTAGCAGGGCTGTAGCAGGCTGTAGTGTAGCAGGGATGTAGTGTAGCAGGGATGTAGTGTACAGGGATGTAGTGTAGCAGGGATGTAGTGTAGCAGGGATGTAGTGTAGCAGGGATGTAGTGTAGCAGGCTGTAGTGTAGCAGGGCTGTAGCAGGCTGTAGTGTAGCAGGGATGTAGTGTAGCAGGCTGTAGTGTAGTAGGCTGTAGTGTAGCAGGGATGTAGTGTAGCAGGGATGTAGTTTAGCAGGCTGTAGGTGCAGGGAATGTTAGTATAGCAGATTGTAGTGTACAGGGCTGTAGCAGGCTGTTAGTGTAGCAGGGATGTTGTAGCAGGCTGTAGTGTAGCAGGCTGTAGTGTAGCAGGGATGTAGTGTAGCAGGGATGTAGTGTAGCAGGCTGTAGTGTTGCAGGGATGTAGTGTAGCAGGGATGTAGTGTAGCAGGGATGTAGTGTAGCTGGGATGTAGTGTAGCAGGGATGTAGTGTAGCAGCTGTAGTGTACAGGGCTGTAGCGGCTGTAGTGTGCAGGGATGTAGTGTAGCAGGCTGTAGTGTAGTAGGCGTAGTGTAGCAGGGATGTAGTGGTAGCAGGGATGTGTTTAGCAGCTGTAGTGTAGCAGGAAGAGTGTAGCAGATTGTAGTGTAGCGGGGGCTGTAGGAGGCTGTAGTGTAGCAGGGATTTAGTGTAGCAGGCTTAGTGTAGCAGGCTGTAGTGTTCAGGGATGTATGTAGCGGGATTAGTGTAGCAGGCTGTAGTGTTGGCAGGGATGTAGTGTAGCGGGGTGTAGTGTAAGCAGGCTGAAAGGTGTAGCAGGGATGTAGTGTAGCAGGGGTGTAGTGTAGCAGGGATGTAGTTTTAGCAGGGATGTAGTGTAGCAGGATGTAGTGTAGCAGGATGTAGTGTAGCAGGGATGTAGTGTAGCGGGCGGGTAGTGTAGCAGGGCTGTGGGCAGGCTGTAGTGTAGCAGGGATGAGTGTAGCAGGCTGTAGTGTAGTAGGCTGTAGTGTAGCAGGGATGTAGTGTAGCAGGGATGTAGTTTAGCAGGCTGTAGTGTAGCAGGGTGTAGTGTAGCAGATTGTAGTGAAAAAGTAAAGCGCTGAAAGCAGGCTGTAGTGTAGCAGGGATGTAGTGTAGCAGGCTGTAGTGTAGCAGGCTGTAGTGTGCAGGCTGTAGTGTGGCAGGGATGTAGTGAAAGCAGGCTTTTAGTGTTTGCAGGGATGTAGTGTACCCGGGATGTAGTTTTAGCAGGCTGTATTGTAGCAGGGATGTAGTGTAGCAGGATGTAGTGTAGCAAGGGAATGTAGTGTAGCAGGGATGTAGTGTAGCAGGAGTAGGGGTAGCAGGATGTAGTGTAACCGGCTGTAGTGTAGCGGGGCTTTAGCAGGCTGTATTTGTAGCAGGGATAGTGTAGCGGGCCCTGTAGTGTAGTAGGCTTGTTAGTGTATTGCAGGGATGTAGTGGTTAGCAGGGAGGTAGTTAGCAGGTAGTGTAGCAGGGAATGTATTGTAGCAGATTAGTGTAGCAGGGCTTTTAGAGGCTGTAGTGTAGCGGGGATTAGTGTAGCGGGGTGTAGTGTAGCAGGCTGTATTTGTGCAGGGATGTAGTGTAGCAGGATGTAGTGTAGCAGGCTGTAGTGTAGCAGGGATGTAGTGTAGCAGGATGTAGTGTAGCAGGCTGTAGTGTTTGCAGGATGTATTTGTAGAAAGGGATGTAGTGTAGCAGGTGTAGTGTAGAGGGTGTATGTAGCAGGGATGTAGTGTAGCAGGGATGTTTTGAAAGCAGGGTGTAGTGTAGCAGGGGAATGTAGTGTAGCAGGCTGTAGTGTAGCAGGGCTTTTAAGCAGGTGAAAGTGTAAGCAGGGGCTTGTTTGGGAGGTGTGCAGGGATGTATGTAGCAGGATGTAGTGTAGCAGGCTGTAGTGTTGCAGGGATGTAGTGTAGCAGGGATTTAGTGTAGCAGGGATGTAGTGTAGCAGGGATGTAGTGGTTAAGCAGGGATTAGTGTAGAAAGGCTGTAGTGTTGCAGGGATGTAGGGGTTAGCAGGATGTAGTGTACAGGCTGTAGTGTAGCAGGCTGTAGTGGTAGCAGGGATGTATGTAGCAGGGATGTAGTGTAGCAGGCGTAGTGTAGCGGGCTGTGCAAGCTTAGTGTAGCAGGGATGTAGTTGTACAGCTGTATTTACAGGGCTGTAGTTTAGCAGGGATGTAGTGTAGCAGGATGTAGGGGTAGCAGGGATGTGTAGCAGGGATGTATGAGCAGGCTGTAGTGTGCGGGCGTAGTGTAGCAGGGAGGTAGTTAAAGCAGGCTGTAGTGTTGCAGGGATGTAGTGTGGGCAGGGATGTAGGGGTAGCGGGATGTAGTGTAGCAGGCTGTAGTGTGCAGGCTGTATTTAGCAGGGTTGTGTGGGCTGGGGGGTGTTGTGCAGGGATGTATGTAGCGGGCGGTAGTGTACGGCCCTGTAGCAAGCTGTAGTGTAGCAGGGATGTTGTAGCAGGCTGTAGTGGTAGCAGGGCTGTATTTGGTGCGGGCTGTAGTGTAGCAGGGATGTGTGGTAGCAGGCGTAGTGTTGCAGGGATTAGGTACCCGGGGATGTAGTGTAGCAGGGATGTAGGTAGCAGGCTGTAGTGTAGCAGGGATGTAGTGTACAGGATGTAGTGTAGCAGGCTGTAGTGTTGCAGGATGTAGTGTACGGGATGTAGTGTAGCAGGGATGTAGTGTACAGGGATGTAGTGTACAGGGATGTAGTGTAGCAGGCTGTAGTGTTGCAGGGATGTAGTTGAGCCAGGGATGTAGTGTAGCAGGCTGTAGTGTAGCAGGCTGTAGTGTAGCGGGGAAATGATGTACAGGGAGTAGTGGGAAGCTGTAGTGTAGCAGGGCTGTAGCAAGCTGTGTGAAAGCAGGGATGTAGTGTAGCAGGCGGGTAGGTGTAGCAGGGCTGTAGTGTCAGGATGTAGTGTAGCAGGGATGTAGTGTAGCAGGGATGTAGTGTACCGGATGTAGTGGAGCAGGCTGTAGTGTACGGGCTGTAGTGTAGCAGGGATTAGTGAGCAGGCTGTAGTGTTGCAGGGATGTATGTAGCAGGGATGTTGTAGCGGGCCCTGTAGTGTAGCAGGCTGTATGTAGCAGGGTTTGTTTTAGCAGGGATGTATGTAGCGGGGATGTAGTGTACGCAGGCTGTAGTGTAGCAGGCTGTACAAGCTGTGTGTAGCAGGGATGTAGTGTAGCAGGCTTATGTAAAAGGGCTGTATGTAGCGGGCTGTAGTGTAGCAGGGATGTAGTGTGTAGCAGCTGTAGTGTTGCAGGGATTTGTGCGGGGATGTAGTGTAGCAGGGATGTAGTTACAGGCTGTATGTAGCAGGCTGTAGTGTAGCAGGGATGTAGTGTAGCAGGGAGTATGGTAGCGGGGATGTAGTGTAGCAGGCTGTAGTGAGCAGGCTGTAGCAAGCTGTATGTACCGGATGTGTGTAGCAGGCTGTAGTGTAGCAGGGATGTAGTGTAGCAGGGCTGTAGTGTAGCAGGGATGTAGTGTTCTAGGGCTGTAGCTACACTACATCCATATATGCCAGACATTATATAAAATACACACTTCAATAGTATGTATGCTTTTTTGTTTTTATATACACTAACAATCATCTGTAGCCTAACTATAGAAATACACATTCATATGGCTTATGATCTATTTCACATAGAGTAGGGTGCTGGCTGGTGATGAAATATCACTTCCTTATGTTATAAAATACATTATACGAAGACAAATATGATTATTCATGTTCTGAATCGTTCAGTGGGGTCTTTCTCTAACATATCATTAACATTATATCCAAAAAGGAGGATTTCGTAACCTAATACATCCGATAATAAGCTTTTGTGCTCTGTTGACACAGTGGCGCCGCATTCTCTGAGCAACACTAGCTAAATTATCATGACACAAACTGAGTTAAATGTAAAAGGCTTTGAAAATAAAAAGCTTGCGGTACGCTCAGTGGTGCGTTGACATTTCAAAGAGAAACACTTGTTTTTCTGAAAAATCTTCGAAAAATAACAGGAATTTTACATTGTTATAAAAAGAATATGGTAAAATATGAAAAATACTACATGTCATGAATACCACATGTCATGTCTCAAAATCGATATCTATCTCACCTCTATATTGTTTCCAGAAGGAAGATGAGGAGTTCAACGGTGAGCCTCTCTTCTAGCCTTAACTCTCTCACAGCGTCCAGCCCAGCTGTCACAATGCTATCGTCCTGATTGTTCACCACTTTTGTTTCTCTGGCCTCCATTGATTTAGTCACCCTAATTCTGGCCATCCTACAAGGGTTCAAACTCCAATACCTTTTGAACGGATATTATATAGACTTGAGGTTTGGACCGTTGGTTTTCTTAGAGGAGTGTCTACACAATTAAACATATTACCCATTGGTCAAAATATGCATTTTTGATTGGACACCTTACATAGAGCGCTAACTACACTGTGACAACTGTTTTTGGACAGCGATCAGAGCTAGTCAAACCTAACTCCATTGGTCAGTCGTATTCCTCCTGGTCACGTTCAGCCTTCAAGAATCCCAGGGTTCCCTATTTGGCATAGCAGTTTACCCATGAGCCACAGGGATAGAGGTGAAAACTCAGGAGGCGGGGCTTAAGGGGCGTTTGTTTTTACTATTGTTTTGAGAATTTGCTTCTGAAAGTCTCAGAATTCTAAGTATCCAATGTCACAGGGTTAAGTGGATGGTAGCAAATATACTTTTTTCTTAACGTCCTTCAAACATAACAATAGTGGTTACCTTGAATGAACGTTGATCCGTAGAGTCGACTGTAGTAATACTTGTTTGGCGTTTCTTGCGTTTTCTTGCATTTGTTTGCGTTAGTTTGATTGTGGTAAGAACCGTGAGCTCACACACCATTACGTTCAAACTCCTGTGTCTTTATTGATCACCTGACGTGTTTACCGTCACCATTTGTCTGTGTAATTATCCAGATAATACCAAACATAAGATACACCCAAATGGGCTCCAACAATTATCATTGTGGGGACCAGAAGCATAACAACATATCGGAGTGGTTTCCTGGACACACATTAGAGAGAGAGAGATGTAATGTGAAATGTGTGTGTGTGTGTGTTTCTCTGCATGTCTCTGTGTGTCCCAACACACACCTGGGTGTGTATATGTGTGTGTGTTTCTCCCCAGAGTTGGTTTACGGCACAGGGCTCCCTAGCTGTTTTAGATCAGAGCCATGCAGTCAAGCCTGGCCCATCTCCAACTCCCTCTCCCTCTCCCTCTCCCTCTCCCTCCCCTCTCCCTCTCCCTCTCCCTCTCCCTCTCCCTCTCCCTCTACCCTCGCCTCTCCCTCTCCAACACACTCTCCCCCTCTCCCTCTCCCTCTCCTCTCCCTCCAACTCCCCTCCTCCCCTCCCCCCCCCTCCCCTCCCCCTCCCCCCCTCCCATCCCCCCTTCCCTCTCCCTCTCCCTCTCCCTCTCCCTCCCGTCTAACGTCTCCGTCTCCCCTCCTCTCGCCTCTCCCTCTCCCTCTCCGTCCCGTCTCCCTCTCCTCTCCATCTCCCTCTCCCTCAACTCCAACTCCCTCTCCTCGCCTTCCCTCTCCCTCTCCCTCTATCCCTTCCCTCCCTCATCCAACTCCCTTCTCCAACTCCCTCTCCCTCTCCCTCTCCCTCTCCCTCTCCCTCTCCCCTCCCCTGTCAGTCTGGGCCTTAGTTAGGGTGGGACCCCTGGAAAGCACACAGGAACCAGGGGAGAAGGTCCAGGGCTGAGGCCATGCACTGGAACCAGGGAGAGGGCCAGGCTGAGGCCACGCACTGGAACCAGGGAGAGGGCCCAGAGGCTGCGGGCCACGCACTGGAACCAGGGGAGAGGGCCCAGGGCTGAGGGCCAAGCACTGGAACCAGGGGAGAAGGCCCAGGGCTGAGCGCCACGCACTGGAACTAGAGGAGAGGGCACAGGGCTGAGGGCCACGCACTGGAACCAGGGGAGAGGGCCAAGGGCTGAGGGCCACGCACTGGAACCAGGGGAGAGGGCCCAGGGCTGAGGGCCACGCACTGGAACCAGGGGAGAGGGCCCAGGGCTGACAGACACACAATATCTCTCACAGACACGCAATATCTCTCACAGACACACCATATCTCTCACAGACACGCACTATCTCTCACAAACACACAATATCTTTCACAGACACACCATATCTCTCACAGACACACCATATCTCTTACAGACACACCATATCTCTCACAGACACACAATATCTCACAGACACACAATATCTCTCAGACACACACCATCTCTCACACACACACTATCTCTCACATACTGTCTCTCACAGACGCAGAAAATCTCTCACAGACACACTATCTCTCACAGACACACCATATCTCTCACAGACACACTATCTCTCACAAACACACAATATCTCTCACAGACACACAAAATCTCTCACACACACACACCATCTCTCACACACACACTATCTCTCACATACGCATAAAATCTCTCACAGACACACTATCTCTCACAGACACAACATATCTCTCACAGACACACACTATCTCTCACAAACACACAATATATCTCACAGACACACAATATATCTCATAGACACACCATATCTCTCAGAGACACACTATCTCTCACACACACATATCTCTCACACACACACAATCTCTCACAGACACACAATATCTCTCACAGACCCACTATATCTCTCACAGACACACACCATCTCTCACAAACACACAATATCTCTCACAGACACACAATATATCTCATAGACACACCATATCTCTCAGAGAGACACTATCTCTCACACACAAAATATCTCTCACAGACACACAATATCTCTCAGAGACACACTATCTCTCACACACACAAAATCACTCATAGACACACAAAATCTCTCACAGACACACACCATCTCTCACACACACACTATCTCTCACATACACACTATCTCGCACATACGCAGAAAATCTCTCACAGACACACTATCTCTCACAGACACACCATATCTCTCACAGACACACAATATCTCTCACAAACACACACATCTCTCACAGACACACCATATATCTCAGACACACACTATCTCTCACAGACACAATATCTCTCACACACACTATCTCTCACACACACACTATCTCTCACATACACACAATATCTCTCACAGACACACAATATCTCTCACAGACACACAATATCTCTCATAGACACACATGCATACAGAGAAGCACTTGCACACCCATACAGTGCATTCGGAAATTATTCAGACCCCTTGACCTTTTCCACGTTTTGTTACAGCCTTATTCTAAAATGGATTAAATTGTTTTTCCCCCTCATCAATCTACACACAATACCCCATAATGACGAAGCAAAAAAAGATTTTTATAAATGTTTGCAAATTTATAAAAAAAAAAACAATTGAAATATCACATTTACATAAGTATTCAAACCCTTTACTCAGTACTTTGTTGAAGCATCTTTGGCAGCAATTACAGCCTCGAGACTTCTTGGGTATGACGCTACAAGCTTGGCACACCTGTATTTGGGGAGTTTCTCCCATTCTTCTTTGCAGATCCTCTTAAGCTCTGTCAGGTTGAATGGGGAGCGTTGCTGCACAGCTATTTTCAGTTCTCTCCAGAGATGTTCGATCGGGATCAAGTCCGGGCTCTGGCTGGGCCACTCAAGGACATTCAGAGACTTTTCCCAAAGCCACTCCTGTGTTGTCTTGGCTGTGTGCTTAGGGTTGTTGTGCTGTTGGAAGGTGAACCTTCGCCCAAGTCTGAGGTCCTGAGCGCTCTGGAGCAGGTTTTCATCAAGGGTCTCTCTGCACTCTCTGTGCTATGTTAATCTTTCCCTCGATCTTGACTAGTCTCCAAGTCCCTGCCGCTGAGAAAACATTCCCACAGCATGATGCTGCCACCACCATGCTTCACCGTTGGGATGGTGCCAGGTTTCCTCCAGACGTGATGCTTGGCATTTAGGCCAAAGAGTTCTATCTTGGTTTCATCAGACCAGAGAATCTTGTTTCTCATGGTCTGACAGTCCTTTAGGTGCCTTTTGGCAAACTCCAAGCTGGCTGTCATGTTCCTTTTACTGAGGAGTGGCTTCCATCTGGCCAGTCTACCATAAAGGCCTGATTGGTGGAGTGCTGCAGAGATGGTTGTCCTTCTGGAAGGTTCTCCCATCTCCACAGAGGAACTATGGAGCTCTATCAGAGTGACCATCTGGTGACCATCCTTCTCCCCCAATTGCTCAGTTTGGCCGAGCGGCCAGCTCTAGGAAGAGTCTTGGTGGTTCCAAACTTCTTCCATTTAAGAATGATGGAGGCCACTATGTTCTTGGGGACCTTCAATGCTGGTACCCTTCCCCAGATCTGTGTCTCGCCACAATCCTGTCTCGGAACTCTACGGACAAGTCCCTCGACTTCATGGCTTGGTTTTTGCTCTGACAAACACTATCAACTGTGGGACCATATACAGTGGGTCAAAAAAGTATTTAGTCAGCCACCAATTGTGCAAGTTCTCCCACTTAAAAATATGAGAGGCCTGTAATTGAGAAATTAGATTAGTTTTTCCAGAAAATCACATTGGAGGATTTTTAATGAATTTATTTGCAAATTATGGTGGAAAATAAGTATTTGGTCAATAACAAAAGTTTCTCAATACTTTGTTATATACCCTTTGTTGACAATGACACAGGTCAAACGTTTTCTGTAAGTCTTCACAAGGTTTTCACACACTCTTGCTGGTATTTTGGCCCATTCCTCCATGCAGATCTCCTCTAGAGCAGTGATGTTTTGGGGCTGTCGCTGGGCAACATGGACTTTCAACTCCCTTCCAAAGATTTTCTATGGGGTTGAGATCTGTAGACTGGCTAGGCCACTCCAGGACCTTGAAATGCTTCTTACGAAGCCACTCCTTCGTTGCGCGGGCGGTGTGTTTGGGATCATTGTCATGCTGAAAGACCCAGCCACGTTTCATCTTCAACGCCCTTGCTGATGGAAGGAGGTTTTCACTCAAAATTTCACGATACATGGCCCCATTCATTCTTTCCTTTACACGGATCAGTCGTCCTGGTCCCTTTGCAGAAAAACAGCCCCAAAGCATGATGTTTCCACCCCCATGCTTCACAGTAGGTATGGTGTTCTTTGGATGCAACTCAGCATTCTTTGTCCTCCAAACACGACGAATTGAGTTTTTACCAAAAAGTTCTATTTTGGTTTCATCTGACCATATGACATTCTCCCAATCCTCTTCTGGATCATCCACATGCACTCTAGCAAACTTCAGATGGGCCTGGACATGTACTGGCTTAAGCAGGGGGACACGTCTGGCAGTGCAGGATTTGTGTCCCTGGCGGCGTAGTGTGTTACTGATGGTAGGCTTTGTTACTTTGGTCCCAGCTCTCTGCAGGTCATTCACTAGGTCCCCCCGTGTGGTTCTGGGATTTTTGCTCACTGTTCTTGTGATCATTTTGACCCCACGGAGTGAGATCTTGCGTGGAGCCCCAGATCGAGGGAGATTATCAGTGGTCTTCCATTTCCTAATAATTGCTCCCACAGTTGATTTCTTCAAACCAAGCTGCTTACCTATTGCATATTCAGTCTTCCCAGCCTGGTGCAGGTCTACAATTTTGTTTCTGGTGTCCTTTGACAGCTCTTTGGTCTTGGCCATAGTGGAGTTTGGAGTGTGACTGTTTGAGGTTGTGGACAGGTGTCTTTTATACTGATAACAAGTTCAAACAGGTGCCATTAATACAGGTAACGAGTGGAGAACAGAGGAGCCTCTTAAAGAAGAAGTTACAGGTCTGTGAGAGCCAGAAATCTTGCTTGTTTGTAGGTGACCAAATACTTATTTTCCACCATAATTTGCAAATAAATTCATTAAAAATCCTCCAATGTGATTTTCTGGAAAAACTAATCTAATTTCTCAATTACAGGCCTCTCATATTTTTAAGTGGGAGAACTTGCACAATTGGTGGCTGACTAAATACTTTTTTTCCCCACTGTATAGAGAGGTTTGTGCCTTTCCAAATCATGTCCAATCAATTGTGTTTACAACAGGTGGACTCCAATCAAGTTGTAGAAACATCTCAAGGATGATCAATGGAAACAGGATGCACCTGAGCTCAATTTCGAGACTCATAACAAAGGGTCTGAATATTTATGTAAACACGTTTTTTCTTTTTTAATATATATATATATATTTGCAAAAACGTTCTAAAAAACAGTTTTCGCTTTGTCATTATTGGGTATTGTGTGTAGATTGATAAGGAAAAAATGTAATTTAATACATTTAGAATAAGGCTGTAACGTAACAAAATGTGGAAAAAGTCAAGGGGTATGAGTACTTTCCGAATGCACTGTATAAACACACAAGCAAGAATTCACTCTGTTAATTACATACACAAACACATACACACTCTCTCTCTCTCTCTCTCTCTCTCTCTCTCTCTCTCTCTCTCTCTCTCTTCCTTTCTTTCTCTCTCTCTATCACAAACACAAACACTCACACGCTAAGCAGTCGTTGAAAATACGCTGATTCCACACTCCGCCCACCCCTCCCTCCTCGTCTCACTTCTAACCCTCTGTTCAAAGCTGATGTCATTTTGGCTCTCATGCTTTTTTATTTCCTTGTTAAAGGCCTGGCTAGTTGTACTTCTGTAAATCTGCTAGTTGTACTTCTGTAAATCTAAAAATTGAACATGGCATTGCACTGGCATCTTTACTGACTGGGCCTGGCTGAATGAGGTGACTACATAGCTCAAGGTTAATACATGATGAAGATGATGCTACTCAGAAACGTTACACTGGCAGTTTAGTAAAAAAAACTGCCCCCAACATTAAAATAAGAATAAAAAAATGAAAGCCTTTCGTGAACTAACACTCACTCTTTTCACTCCTACTGGCACTGATAGCTATTTTATTGAGGAAAAATTTACTTACTATGACTGTGATCTATGGTTGTCACACCTAGCTATCTAAAATGTAAAACTGAAAGTAACGCTCATAAGAAGCTACATCCACAGACGTTCAGTATTACAGAGAGTAATATAAATATATATATAAATACATATGTAGCTTGAGGAATAGTGTGAATGCGTATAATGCTTGGACTAAGCAAGCATGTGTCAGTGAGACAGCACAGACTGCAGCTTTCCAGGACTCCTCAGTGTGTGAGACAGAAAGTATTTGTGTTTGCGTTCTTCGATTAGAGTGTGTGTGGTGTGTTTGTGTGTTGGGCTCATCTTAACAGGAACAGGAAGGGGGATGTTAGTCATGCAGTAACCTCACAGCTGTTTCTCTCTCTCTCTCTCTCCTCTCTCTCTTCTCTCCTCTCTCCTCATCTCCTCTCTACTCTCTCTCTCTCTCTCTCTCTCTCTCTCTCTCTCTCTCTCTCTCTCTCTCTCTCTCTCTCTCTCTCTCTCTCTCTCTCTCTCTCTCTCTCTCTCTCTCCCACACAGCTGCTCTTCTCTTCCTGGCGCTAGTGCTGACCTTGGCTAGGCAACACACTGCATGGTTTATGCATCAGCTAACTCACCCATCCCTAGACAACACACACTAACACACTCACACACATTTTCTCGCACGCGGACATTTGCTTGCTCCCACTCAAGCACACACACACACACACACACACACACTCTCACACACAACACACACATTGTCATACACACACATTGTCATACACACACAGTGTCATACACACACAGTATATCCACTAGCCATCATAATCGGTTTCTGCCAACAGCCTCCAACAGAGAGAAAACAGACCCACTGTGTTACCAAGCTACCCCTCCTCCTCCCTACAACACAATGAGCTCTGCTCAAACAATTCATCTGTGTGTGTACTGTGTGTGTGTACTGTGTGTGTACTGTGTGTGTGTACTGTGTCCTACCTGGAAACCAGGTATTCTAGTTGCTGTGAGGGCTGGACGGGGCTGTGAGGGCTGGACAGGGCTGTGAGGGCTGGACAGGGCTGTGAGGGCTGGACAGTGTTGTGAGGGCTGGACAGGGTTGTGAGGGTTAGACAGGGTTGTGAGGGCTGGACAGGGCTGTGAGGGCTGGACAGGGTTGTGAGGGCTGGACAGGGTTGTGAGGGTTAGACAGGGTTGTGAGGGCTGAACAGGGTTGTGAGGGCTGGACAGGGTTGTGAGGGTTAGACAGGGTTGTGAGGGCTGGACAGGGTTGTGAGGGTTAGACAGGGCTGTGAGGGCTGGACAGGGTTGTGAGGGTTAGACAGGGCTGTGAGGGCTGGACAGGGTTAATAAACTGAAAAGGATAAGCTATTTTTGTCAGAAGTTTTTCCAGTGTGGGATTTTAATTTCAGATCACTTCCTGAATTGACCAGATAGATGGGAAGAATGTTATCTGAAAGTTGACTATATTGTCTCTGTACAGAGTAGGGCTGTGACGGTCATGGAATTTTGGATGACAGTTATTGGTCAGCCAATAGAGCCCATCTAACTGCGGAAACTGACTCAAACACTGTCACGAACGTTGAGAGACGGGTCAGACCAAGGTGCAGCGTGAAAAGCGTACATGTTTATTAAACTCAATAAACATAAACAAAACAAGAAACAACGTAACGTGAAGTCCTCAGGCTATACAAATACAAGCCTAACACCGAACAAGATCCCACAACTAAGGTAGGCAAACAGGCTACTTAAGTATGATCCCCAATCAGAGACAACGAGCGACAGCTGCCGCTGATTGGGAATCACACCCGGCCAAAACCTAGAAATACACATCTAGATCCTCAACATTGAAATTCTAACCTAGATCCTCACGCCCTGACCAAACCAACTAAAGACAACCGGCCTCTCAAGGCCAGGGCGTGACAGTACCCCCCCTCCCCCAGAGGGTACTTCGGACGTCTGGGCCTGGATCGGCAATCCCCCCACGATGCACCAAGCCCTGTCTGGACCCTGGTGTGGGAGGCCCTGACCCTGGAGAGGGGCTGACTTCTGGGTCTGGAGTGGAGCCGCTGACCGGAGCTGAACTGGACCCCGGTGGAGCGGACTGTTCTGGCTCCGGAGTGGAGCCGCTGACCGGAGCTGTACTGGACCCCGGTGGAGTGGACTGCTCTGACTCCGGAGTGGAGCTGCTGACCGTTGCTGGACCAGGCACCGGTGGAACAGGCCGGGCCGGACTGGGGACACGCACCACTGGTCTGGTGCGAGGAGCAGGAACGGGCCGGGCCGGACTGGATACACGCAACACTGGTTTGGTGCGAGGAGCTGGCACGGGCCGTACCGGACTGGATACGCGTACCACTGGTTTGGTGCGGGGAGCAGGTACGGGGCGTACCGGGCTGGCGACAGGCACCACTGGTTTGGTGCGAAGAGCTGGCACAGGCCGTACCGGACTAGATACGCGCACCACTTGTTTGGTGCGGGGAGCAGATACGAAGCGTACCGGGCTGGCGACACGCACCACTGGTTTGGTGCGAGGAGCTGGCACGGGCCGTACCGGACTGGATACGCGCATCACTGGTTCGGTGTGGGGAGTAGGTATGGGCCTTACCGAACTGGACTGCTCTGGCTCCGGAGTGGAGCAGCTGACCAGAGCTGGATCAGGCACCGGTGGAGCGGATTACTCTGGCTCCGGAGTGTATCCGCTGACCGGAGCTGGACTGGTCCCCGGTGGAGCGGAATGCTCTGACTCCGGAATGGAGCAGCTGACCGGAGCTGGACTAGGCACCGGTAGAGCGGACTGCTCTGGCTCCGGAATGGAACAGTTGACTGGAGCTGGATCAGGCGCCGATGGAGCGGATTGCTCTGGCTCCGGAGTGCATCCGCTGACCGGAGCTGGACTGGTCCCCGGTGGAGCGGAATGCTCTAGCTCCGGAGTGGAGCAACCGACCGGAGCTGGATCAGGCACCGGTGGAGCGGATTGCTCTGGCTCCGGAGTGGAGCAAACTTCCGGACCCGTATCCATCCCCATCTCTGGAGCAGGACTAAACGCCGTGCCCAGGCTGGGCACCAATGCAGAGGAAAATTCCAGCCCTGTAATAGGATTGGTTACGGGCCCCACACTGGGCACCGACACGTTTAGGAGCTCCCTGCAGGGGACCGTCGCTGGAGGTCGGCTGAGTTGTGTGGTTGGAGGAGGTGTAGAAACGCCACCTCTCTCCCATCGCTCCAATGTACTCACCACGCACACCATTGCGCTGCCGAGCGCCTGTATCCTGCTCGCCTGCCGTTGGATACGTTCCTCCCAAGATCCGGACGGACCGACTGTACCTGCTGACTCCATTTTAGGTGCGTGTTTTCTTGTCCTGGAACGGGCCGTACCGGACTGGGAACACGCACCACTGGCTTGGTGCGAGGAGCAGGCACGGGCCGTGCCGGACTGGGAACACGCGCCACTGGCTTGGTGCGAGGAGCTGGCACGGGCCGTGCCGGACTGGGAACACGCACCACTGGCTTGGTGCGAGGAGCAGGCACGGGCCGTGCCGGACTGGGAACACACACCACTGGCTTGGGGCGTACCGAGCTGGGAACTGGCGTTGGAGATCCCCAACTGTTCCAGTCCTTCTCTCTCCGCGCCCTATCGTCCTCCAGTGAGGACTCCTCCGGGAGCCCCCACGAGTTAGGGAACAGAAACTCATCGTCGTCGTCATCCTCCGACTCCTCAGTCTAAAACTGTTCCCATTCCTGTTCCCATGGTCGTAAGGACTCCAACTGGAACCCCACTGGGTGCAGTGGTCGGGGCTCTTCTCTCTCGATCCTTAGGTCTTTGAGGACCTCAAAAATAGCGGCCTCCTCCTCTATAGTCAGCCCTTTCCCGGCCTCCTGCTGCCTCGTCGTCCACCCCATGAGCCCCCCCCAAACATTTTCTTGGGGCTGCTTCTTGGGCTTACTCTTCTGCCGGCTTCGTTGATGTCACTGTTGATCCTCTCCTTCCCGGGCTTCCTCCTTCATTGCCTTACCTTAACGGACGGCCTCCTCCTCGGTGATTCTCCCCCAACCGAGGAGGACATCTACCAACGTAGCCTCCCGTTGAGTACCAGGCATTTGCTCCTGGCCACGCTGCTTGGTCCTCGCTTGTTGGGATCTTCTGTCACGAACATTGAGAGACGGGTCAGACCAAGGTGCAGCGTGAAAAGCGTACATGTTTATTAAACTCAATAAACATAAACAAAACAAGAAACAACGTAACGTGAAGTCCTCAGGCTGTACACTTACAAGCCTAACACGGAACAAGATCCCACAACTAAGGAAGCAAAACAGGCTACTTAAGTATGATCCCCAATCAGAGACAACGAGCGACAGCTGCCTCTGATTGGGAATCACACCCGGCCAAACCTAAAAATACACATCTAGATCCTAAACATAGAAATTCTAACCTAGATCCTCACGCCCTGACCAAACCAACTAAAGACAACCGGCCTCTCAAGGCCAGGCGTGACAACCACACCAATGCCTGGCCGCCCCGTCTTTAGTCAGCTGTTCCTCCAAAAATTATAATAAAATATAAATAAATACAATTTTGCCGGTTATTTTTTTTTCTTCATAATTGTCGGTTAAAAGATTATACAGTAACTGTGCCAGCCCTAGTGTAGAGTTGTATCTCTCTGAGGACGACCAGATGAAGGGAGAGAGGGAGTTCTCTGTTTCAGATCTCTATCTCTGTACCCACTCTCTCTCAAACACAGACACACAGGGACAGATAAGTACCCACTCTCTCACAAACACAGACACACAGGGACAGATAAGTACCCACTCTCTCTCAAACACAGACACACAGGGACAGATGCATACCCACTCTCTCTCAAACACAGACACACAGGGACAGATAAGTACCCACTCTCTCTCAAACACAGACACACAGGGACAGATAAGTACCCACTCTCTCTCAAACACAGACACACAGGGACAGATAAGTACCCACTCTCTCTCAAACACAGACACACAGGGACAGATAAGTACCCACTCTCTCTCTCTCACTTCGGCCTCCTTTGGCACAGACTGACAGTGGAATGTGTGTGTGAAAATCTTTTCTGACAGGTAACGATGTGTAATGACCTGTAATGACCCCCTGTCCTCCCCACTCTCCACTCCTCCCTCTCCCTCCCCACTTGTCTTCCTCCTCTCCCCTCTTTCTCCTCCCCCACCTATTTCTCCCTTTCTCTTCCACTCTGTATCCCTCCTCCCTCTCCTCCACTCTCCCCCTCTACCCCTGACTCGCTCCCCCTCCTCTCCCCTCCTCTCCTCCTCCTCTCTCCTCCCCTCTCCCCTCCCCCTCTCCTCTCCTCCTTCTCCCCTCCCCCTCCTTCCTCCCTCCTTCTACTCTCCTCCTTCTCCCATCCCCCTCCTTGCTCCCTTCTCCTCCCCTCCTTCCTTCCTCCCTCTCCTCCCTCCCCTCCTCCTCCTCCTCCTCCTCCTCCTCTCCTCTTCCAGCTCAGAAGGGTCTCCTCCAGGAAACAGAGGGATCCCCGTTAACTACCTGACCCCCAAACTATCTGACCCCCCCTGGCCATCCCCATGTCCCCTGGACACACACCCTACTACAGGTAGAAGCATCCTTAATTCCCATTTCTCTCAGATACCTAAACAACAATAAGGAAAGCTGAGCTGGGTTAGTAACACCATTGACAGAATGTGTTGCAATGTGCAATATGTATTATGTATGTGGTGCTACGAGATTCATACAGTGTGTATGACCATTATAACGTGTAATGTATGTATTATGTCTAGTGTGTCTAAAAAACCTGTTTTTGCTTTGTCATTATGGGATATTGTGTGTAGATTGATGAGGGAAAAAAAATAAATAATAATAATCCATTTTAGAATAAGGCTGTAAATAAGGGGTCTGAATACTTTCTGAATGCACTGCATGTAGCCCAATGTTAAGATTGGCCTACTGTAGGAAAATATGGGCCTCTCCTTTTCCACCTCCCCGCCCGTTCTGAATGCTGTAGCCTGTTTCACAGTCAGCAAGCAAGAGAAAGGGTGCGGCTCTCGTCCAATAGGATTAAGAGGCAAAAGAAAATAAGTTGAAAATAAGTGTCCAACAAGCTTTGGGGTTTTCCTCCACCAGATTTGAGAGGGATAGCCGTGGAGAGGCCAGGTGCGTATTTGCACAGCAGAACAAAGACAGGCAGGAGATGTAGCCTATAGCCTCAGTTAGAATAGTAGGCATATTACCCATAATTCATCAACTCAGTGTTAGGCTTTAATACTGCAGTGAATATATCCTGTCTATTTACACAGTGAAAGAAACAAAAAGTTGATCAGATAACAAAATCATAGGTGCACTCCCTCCCAGTCCCTGGGTACCAGCACCTAAAGCTAACCTATTGTTTCACCCGTGTGTGTCTGGGCTTTGCCGGGCCTCAGGGCTCTCTCTCAGGTTACAAACACAGGAAGGCTGACAGCAATAACAAAGGGTTTTGTATGGAGCCCGGAGCAGGTTGACATCCAGTGTGTGTGTGTGTGTGTGTTTATTGTAGCTGGGTCTGTATTCTAGATGAACATGCTAGACTGGTCTCAAGGATTAGGGCTGTTGTGCCAATGACTTTTGTACCAATGGACTGTTATGCCAATGGACTGTTATGCCAATGGACTGTTGTGCCAATGGACTGTTGTGCCAATGGACTGTTGTCCTGTTGTACCAATGGACTGTTGTACCAATGGACTGTTGTACCAATGGACTGTTATGCCAATGGACTGTTGTCCTGTTGTACCAATGGACTGTTATGCCAATGGACTGTTGTGCCAATGGACTGTTGTCCTGTTGTACCAATGGACTGTTGTACCAATGGACTGTTGTAACAATGGACTGTTGTAACAATGGACTGTTGTACCAATGGACTGTTGTACCAATGGACTGTTGTACCAATGGACTGTTGTAACAATGGACTGTTGTACCAATGGACTGTTGTAACAATGGACTGTTGTAACAATGGACTGTTGTACCAATGGACTGTTGTACCAATGGACTGTTGTACAATGGACTGTTGTCCTGTTGTACCAATGGACTGTTGTAACAATGGACTGTTGTACCAATGGACTGTTGTACCAATGGACTGTTGTGCCAATGGACTGTTGTCCTGTTGTACCAATGGACTGTTGTACCAATGGGCTGTTGTCCTGTTGTACCAATGGACTGTTGTAACAATGGACTGTTGTACCAATGGACTGTTGTCCTGTTGTACCAATGGACTGTTGTACCAATGGACTGTTGTCCTGTTGTAACAATGGACTGTTGTACCATTGGACTGTCGTAACAATGGACTGTTGTAACAATGGACATTACAGTGAAATGCTTACTTACAGCCCTTAACCAACAGTGCATTTATTTTTAACAAAAAAAGTAAAAATAAAACAACAACAAAAAAAGTGTTGAGAAAAAAAGAGCAGAAGTAAAATAAAATAAACAATAGGGAGGCTATATATACACAGGGGGGGTACCGGTGCAGAGTCAATGTGCGGGGGCCACCGGCTAGTTGAGATAGTTGAAGTAATATGTACATGTGGGTAGAGTTAAAGTGACTATGCATAAATAATTAACAGAGTAGCAGCAGCGTAAAAAGGATGGGGTGGGGGGCAGTGCAAATAGTCCGGGTAGCCATGATTAGCTGTTCAGGAGTCTTATGGCTTGGGGGTAGAAGCTGTTGAGAAGTCTTTTGGACCTAGACTTGGCACTCAGGTACCGCTTGCCGTGCGGTAGCAGGGAGAACAGTCTATGACTAGGGTGGCTGGAGTCTTTGACAATTTTGAGGGCCTTCCTCTGACACCGCCTGGTATAGAGGTCCTGGATGGCAGGAAGCTTGGCCCCAGTGATGTACTGGGCCGTACGCACTACCCTCTGTAGTGCCTTGCGGTCGGAGGCCAAGCAGTTGCCATACCAGGCGGTGATGCAACCAGTCAGGATGCTCTCGATGGTGCAGCTGTATAATTTTTTGAGGATCTGAGGACCCATGCCAAATCTTTTCAGTCTCCTGAGGGGGAATAGGATTTGTCGTGCCCTCTTCACGACTGTCTTGGTGTGTTTGGACCATGATAGTTCGTTGGTGATGTGGACACCAAGGAACTTGAAGCTCTCAACCTGTTCCACTACAGCCCCGTCGATGAGAATGGGGGCGTGCTCAGTCCTCTTTTTTTTCCTTTAGTCCACAATCATCTCCTTTGTCTTGGTCACGTTGAGGGAGAGGTTGTTGTCCTGGCACCACACGGCCAGGTCTCTGACCTCCTCCCTATAGGCTGTCTCGTCGTTGTCGGTGATCAGGCCTACCACTGTTGTGTCGTCGGCAAACTTAATGATGGTGTTGGAGTCGTGCCTGGCCATGCAGTCATGGGTGAACAGAGAGTACAGGAGGGGACTGTGCACGCACCCCTGAGGGGCCCCCGTGTTGAGGATCAGTGTGGCAGATGTGTTGTTACCTACCCTTACCACCTGGGGGCGCCCCGTCAGGAAGTCCAGGATCCAGTTGCAGAGGGAGGTGTTTAGTCCCAGGATCCTTAGCTTAGTGATGAGCTTAGAGGGCACTATGGTGTTGAATGCTGAGCTGGATGGACTGTTGTACCAATGGACTGTTGTACCAATGGAATGTTGTCCTGTTGTACCAATGGACTGTTGTACCAATGGACTGTTGTAACACTGGACTGTTGTACCAATGGACTGTTGTAACAATGGACTGTTGTAACAATGGACTGTTGTAACAATGGACTGTTGTACCAATGGACTGTTGTCCTGTTGTACCAATGGACTGTTGTACCATTGGACTGTTGTACCAATGGACTGTGTTCCTGTTGTACCAATGGACTGTTGTACCAATGGACTGTTGTACCAATGGACTGCTGTACCAATGGACTGTTCTACCAATGGACTGTTGTCCTGTTGTACCAATGGACTGTTGTAACAATGGACTGTTGTAACAATGGACTGTTGTACCAATGGACTGTTGTCCTGTTGTACCAATGGACTGTTGTAACAATGGACTGTTGTACCAATGGACTGCTGTACCAATGGACTGTTGTCCTGTTGTACCAATGGACTGTTGTACCAATGGACTGTTGTCCTGTTGTACCAATGGACTGTTGTACCAATGGACTGTTGTATTAAAATTTAAAAACTGAAATATCACATTTAAATAAGTATTCAGACCCTTTACTCAGGACTTTGTTGAAGCATCATTGGCAGCGATTACAGCCTTGAGTCTTCTTGTGTATGACGCTACAAGATTGGCACATCTGTATTTGGGTAGTTTCTCCCATTCCTCTCTGCAGATCCTCTCAACTCTGTCAGGTTGGATGGGGAGCGTCGCTGCACAGCTATTTTCAGGTCTCTCCAGAGATGTTAGATCGGGTTCAAGTTCGGGCTAAGACTGGGCCACTCAAGGACATTCAGAGACTTGTCCCGAAGCCACTCCTGTGTTGTCTTGGATGTGTGCTTAGGGTCGTTTTCCTGTTGGAAGGTGGACCTTCGCCCCAGTCTGAGGTCCTGAGCGCTCTGCAGCAGGTTTTCATCAAGGATCTCTCTGTACTTGTTTCCGTTCATCTTTCCCTCGATCCTGACTAGTCTCCCAGTCCCTGCACCTGAAAAACATCCCTATAGCATGATGCTGCCACCACCATGCTTCACCATAGGGAAGGTGCCAGGTTTCCTCCAGACGTGACGCTTGGCATTCAGGCCAAAGAGTTCGATTTTGGTTTCATCAGACCATAGAATCTTGTGTCTTTAGATGCCTTTTGGCAAACTCCAAGCGGACTGTCATGTGCCTTTTACTTAGGAGTGGCTTCCGTCTGGCCACTCTACCATAAAGGCCTGATTGGTGGAGTGTTGCAGAGATGGTTGTCCTTCTGGAAGGTTCTCCATCTCCACAGAGGAACTCTGGAGCTCTGTCAGAGTGACCATCGGGTTCTTGGTCTCCTCCCTGACCAAGGCCCTTCTCCCCGATTGCTCAGTTTGGCCAGGGCGGCCAGCTCTGGGAAGAGTCTTATTGGTTCCAAACTTCTTCCATTTAAGAATGATAGAGGCCACTGTGTTTTTGGGGACCTTCAATGCTGCAGAATTTCTTTGGTACCCTTCCCTAGATCTGTGCCTCGACACAATCCTGTCTCAGAGCTCTACGGATTCCTTCAACCTCATGGCTTGGTTTTTGCTCTGACATGCACTGTCAACTGTGTGACCTTATATAGACAGGTGTGTGCCTTTCCAAATCATGTCCATCAATTGAATATACCACAGGTGGACTCCAATCAAGTTGTAGAAACATCTCAAGGGTGATCAATGGAAACAGGATGCACCTGAGCTCAATTTTGAGTCTCATAGCAAATGGTCTGAATAGTTATGTAAATAAACAAATAAATACGTATAAAAAATTTATAAAAAATCCCTGTTTTCGCATTAGTCTTTATGGGGTATTGTGTGTAGATTGATGAAGAAAATGTTTTATTTAATACATTTTAGAATAAGGCTGTAACGTAACAAAATGTGGAAAAAGTGAAGGGGACTGAATACTTTTCGAATATACTGTACATCCTGACAAAATACATAATATGAGTGGCTTGCTAATGTACCTTTCTGGACCTTCTAAACTGTCGAGACCCAAACAAACTGATCCAAATGGTTGCATAATCAATACTATGCTTTTGCCTATTAAGTTATTTCGGCATTAAAACAAAACAGGACGTTTGAACGGGTATTCAAATTAGCCTACATCACTGCAGTTTACAGCCTACAGACAATAATTGTGTACTCACTTGATAACAATAATACATTCCTCATTGCACTGTGTTGTCGTAGCCCAGATATAATCATTTTCTTGTCTAAAAGCGTAGGCCTAATCAATAGTGGAGCTTTGCGTGCCCGGGGACCACAGAGTGTAGCCAGGAGGAACTGCCATTTTCATAATCTGTTAACTTTCTTTCTGGCACTTTGACAGGTAAATATTTAACCTATAGCCCTAATATTTAGCTAATGAATGGTCTAATATTTAGCTTCTTACTTCGGCTACACATCACTAGCCTCTCTCTTCCAGCTGTTTAAGGCAGAAGTAAAAATCCATCACTTCCGTTGTTTGGCTGTGCCCATAATGAGGTGGATAGATGTGGTAAAGAAGTCAATGGAATGCAGACATTCCATTGACCAGATCAAATGAAATGAAATCAAATGTTATTTGTCACATGCGCCGAATACAACAGGTGTAGACCTTACAGTGAAATGCTTACTTACAAACCCTTAACCAACAGTCCAGTTTTAAGAAAAATAAGTGTTAAGTAAAAAATAAAAAGAACAAATAATTAAAGAGCAGCAGTAAAATTAAATAACCGTAGTGAGGCTATATACAGGGGGTACCGGTACAGAGTCAATGTTAGATTGACGCACAACAGGTTAGATTGGCGCACATTTAACAAATCTGATATTTGTATTTGGATATTTGTCAAATCCGTCATGATTTATGTATTTTACTAGGCCCACAATGTAGTTACTGAAGTCCGATTTAAATATATTTGGCTGTTTTTCGCTGCATAACATGTAGAAGTGGTCCCTTTTCAGGTTTAGAATAAGTAACTGCTAAATGCTAACCTCCCATTCGTATAAGATGGTTAGCATTGCTAGCATACTTAAATCAGTGGTGGTAGTCAAAGTCGTTTTTTAATTGTAATGCAGTTGATTGGTGACGATGACATGAACATTTATTAGGGGTTGACATCCATACAAGCGTTATACTCAGATTTTTACCTCAACATAACATGAAATACACATATAAACAACAGGGTAAATGTAGGGTAATTCTGCTGGGGGGGCAATGAGGAGAATCGGGATCTTTCCCCACACGTTTCCATGGCAATTCCATTGTTTTGGTGGAGTTCCATTGACCTCTTTTCACATTCTAAACGGAACACACACAATCACATTCACATTCTAAATGGAACACACACAATCACATTCACATTCTAAACGGAACACACACAATCACATTCACATTCCAAACAGAACAGAACACACCTAATTACACTCAAGTTCTAAACGTTCCATCAGTCTTATATTCTAGTTAGAATGTGGTCCGTAAATTGTATGATCAACCATCCCATCAACCATGCCATCCAAAGGGCTATGTGTAAGGACTATTTTACCAAGAAGGAGAGTGATGGAGTGCTGCATCAGATGACCTGGCCTCCACAATCCCCCGATCTCAACCCAATTGAGATGGTTTGGGATGAGTCGGACGGCAGAGTGACGGAAAAGCAGCCAAGTGCTCAGCATATGTGGGAACTCCTTCAAGACTGTTGGAAAAGCATTCCAGGTGAAGCTGGTTGAGAGAACAGTCACTTTAATAATAATAATATAATAATATGCCATTTAGCAGACGCTTTTATCCAAAGCAACTTACAGTCATGCGTGCATACATTTTTTTTGTGTATGGGTGGTCCCGGGGATCGAACCCACTACCTTGGCGTTACAAGCGCCGTGCTCTACCAGCTGAGCTACAGAGGACCACACGTAATGTTTCCTACAGTATGGGTTAGGGTGTTTATATTAAGAAATCTAATTGGAAGTTGGCTTGAGTGGGGTTTTGGATACACACATACACACATACCCATATACACACACACGTTTGAAAGCTTGCACAGGAGCAGTGAGTGTGTGTGTGTGTGCAATTATTTCTGCTGTGTGTGTCTGGCATGGTGGGTATCTGTTAGAAGCTGGGCAGGATTCTAGGAATGAAGGAGCAATGCAGAACACATGGAGGACTGATGAGCTTGGACACAGACACATTTACATTTTAGTCATTTAGCAGACGCTCTTATCCAGAGCGACTTACAGAGCAATTAGGGTTAAGTGCCTTGTTTAAGGGCACATCGACAGATTTTTCACCTAGTCGGCTCTGGGATTAGAACCAGTGACCTTTCGGTTACTGGCACAACGCTCTTAACCACTAAGCTACCTGCTGCAAAATGTTTTTTAATGGGTAACTACTGAGTGGCTGTTATGCCAGCACACTGAGCCGTGGAACAGACGTTGTGTTAACCTGGCACACCAAACCGCGTCCCAAATGGCACCCTATTCTCTATGGGCCCAGGTCAAAAGTAGTGCACTATATAGGGAATAGGGTGCTATGAAGTTCTTCCTCTGCTCTGTCGTTCCCTACATACTTTAGTCTGGCTGCCAATCATCACTTACCTACTTTAGTCTGAGACTGCATCATATAACGGACTACTTTAGTCTGAGCTGCCCATCATCACTACAATGCTTTAGTCTGCAGACTTGCATCAATCACTACATGCTTTAGTCTGAGACTGCCATCATCACTACATGCATTAGTCTGAGACTGCCATCACTACATGCTTTAGTCTGAGACTGCCATCATCACTACATGCTTTAGTCTGAGACTGCCATCACTACATGCTTTAGTCTGAGACTGCCATCATCACTACATGCTTTAGTCTGAGACTGCCATCATCACGACATCTTTAGTCGAGACGGCCATCATCAGACATGCTTTAGTCTGGACTGCATCATCACTACATGCTTAGTCTGAGATGCCATCTCACGACATGCTTTAATCTGAGACTGCCATCATCACTACATGCTTTAGTCTGAGACTGCATCATCACTACATGCTTTAGTCTGAGACTGACATCATCACGACATGCTTTATCTGGAGACTGCCATCATCATACATGCTTTAGTCTGAGACTGCCATCATCATTACATGCTTTAGTTGAGACTGCCATCATACACATGCTTAGTTGCATCATCACTAATGCTTAGTCTGAGATGCCATCATCACGACATGCTTTAGTCGAGACGGCCATCATCACGACATGCTTTAGTCTGAGACTGCCATCATCACTACATGCTTAGTCTGAGACTGCCATCAATCACACATGCTTAGTTGAGCTGCCATCATCAACTACATGCTTAGTCTGAAACTGCCATCATTCATTACATGCTTAGTCTGAGACTGCCTCATCATTACATGCTTTAGTCTGAGACGGCCATCATCACTACATGCTTTAGTCTGAAGACTGCCATCATCACTACATGCTTTAGTCTGAGACTGCCATCATCACGACATGCTTTAGTCTGAGACTGACATCATCACGACATGCTTTAGTCTGAGACTGCCATCATCACTACATGCTTTAGTCTGAGACTGCCATCATCAGACATGCTTTAGTCTGAGACTGCCATCATCACTACATGCTTTAGTCTGAGACTGACATCATCACGACATGCTTTAGTCTGAGACTGCCATCACACTACATCTTAGTCTGAGATGCCATCATCATTCATGTTTAGTCTGAGACGCCATCACTACATGCTTTAGTCTCAGCTGCCATCATCACTACATGCTTTAGTCTGAGACTGCCATCATCACTACATGCTTTAGTCTGAGACGGCCATCATCACTACATGCTTTAGTCTTGAGGACTGCCATCATCAGCGGACATGCTTTAGTCTGAGACTGCCAGCATCACTACATGCTTTAGTCTGAGACTGACCATCAATCACTACATGCTTTTAGTCTGAGACTGCACATCATCACGACATGCTTTAGTCTTAGAAGGACCATCATCACTACATGCTTTAGTCTGAGATGACATAATCACTACATGCTTTAGTCCCTGAGACTGACATCATCACTACATGCGTTTTAGTCTGAGAGTGCCATCCATCACTACCCCATGCTTTTAGTCTGAGACTGGACATCATCACTACATGCTTTAGTCTGAGACTGCCATCATCACTACATGCTTTAGTCTGAGACTGGCCATCATTGAAGTCGTCTGCGGTGACGAGGGGCATGAGGGGAGTGGTACAAATCAAAGTCATCAATAGGATCAATAGGATCAATAGGATCAATAGGATCAATAGGATCAATAGGATCAATAGGATGCCATTTGTTTCTTATCCTCATAACTAAGGATGTTCTCAGGATTCAGCCAACACAGACGCCTAACATTTAGTGAATTTGTATTCACGTAGTACAGTTCGGTTATTCTGGATAATGAAATTCTGCTTTATCAAATCAATTCAACGTGTGTTTGTCATATGCACAGGATTTAGTGTATAGAGTATGGCGTGCCAGTAATCAGAGTGTTAGTACGTACGCAGCACCTCTACAGCACATCTTCATGCCAAGGGTTAAAGCCAGATCGGAACACAAACAAATACACAGTTATGATGTTGAATCAGAGCACAACTGAAACTTTCATTACAATTCTGTAATTTTATGTGTAATTAAATTCTGCAAAGTAGCCTAATAATACAATAGGTACCTCTACAGTGCAACTTCATGTCAAGGGTTAAAGCCAGAACAGAACTGGGGAAGTCAGAACCATAGAAATAGAGTCATTATGCCATCATTGACTTGAATGGGGCCCGTTATATAGATTCTGTTTCTATGGTTAGAACACATAGTGTCTCTCTCTGTCAATGCTTTTAATAGCCTCCATAATGGAGGGGACCAAAATAGTTCCTAGGATCATTGGACCCACAACACCAAAGGTCTTTTCAATCCAAATGCGTAAGTGGGTTTCCGGAAAACTGGCTTTCCTGGTTCCCTAAGAATTACATTCATTACATTACAACAGATCCAAAACCATGTCTGAATTTCTATGAAGCAGTTTCTTTTTGTATCACCATGACTGTAAACATTGTTCCACTGAGCACATCAACCAATCCAGAAGTGCTTTCTTTGCTTCTCAAGGATGTTATATTTGACCCAGAAAACCTGCTTTCCTTTCTGGCTTGTCAGTTAAATTGGGCGCAGAGTAATTCCCCATTTGTCTCTTTCAATCTACGTAACCCTCTTGAGAAGTCAGGGCTTTTTGTTTAGGTCTATTTCTGATACAAACCATCTCGTTTAAAGGGGTAGTTGGGGATTTTAGTCATTAAGCCCCGAATCTACATCAGTCAGGTGACCTTCGGAATAAATAAAAAACGTACAGTGGCTTGCGAAAGTATTCATCCCTTTGGCTTTTTTCCTATTTTGTTGCCTTACAACCTGGAATTAAAATGGATTTTTTGGGGGGTTTGTATCATTTGATTTACACAACATGTCTACCACTTTGAAGATGCAAAATAAAAGAAATTGTGAAACAAACAAGAAATAAGAATAAAACAGAAAACTTGAGCGTGCATAACTATTCACCCCCCCAAAGTCAATACTTTGTAGAGCCACATTTTGCAGCAATTACAGCTGCAAGTCTCTTGGGGAATGTCTCTAAAAGCTTGGCACATCTAGCCACTGGGATTTTTGCCCATTCTTCAAGGCAAAACTGCTCCAGCTCCTTCAAGTTGGATGGGTTCCGCTGGTGTACAGCAATCTTTAAGTCATACCACAGATTCTCAATTGGATTGAGGTCTGGGCTTTGACTAGGCCATTCCAAGACATTTAAATATTTCTCCTTAAACCACTTAAGTGTTGCTTTAGCAGTATGCACAGGGTCATTGTCCTGCTGGAAGGTGAACCTCCGTCCCAGTCTCAAATCTCTGGAAGACTGCAACAGGTTTCCCTCAAGAATTTCCCTGTATTTAGCGCCATCCATCATTCCTTCAATTCTGACCAGTTTCCCAGTCCCTGCCGATAAAAAACATCCCCACAGCATGATGCTGCCACCACCATGCTTCACTGTGGGGATGGTGTTCTCAGGGTGATGAGAGGTGTTGGGTTTGCGCCAGACATAGCGTTTTCTTTATGGCCAAAAAGCTCAATTTTAGTCTCATCTGACCAGAGTACCTTCTTCCATATGTTTGGGAAATCTCCCACATCCTTTACGCGAACACCAAACATGTTTGCTTATTTTGTTCTTTAAGCAATGGCTTTTTTCTGGCCACTCTTCCGTAAAGCCCAGCTCTGTGGAGTGTATGGCTTAAAGTGGTCCTATGGACAGATACTCCTATCTCCGCTGTGGAGCTTTGCAGCTCCTTCAGGGTTATCTTTGGTCTCTTTGTTGCCTCTGATTAATGCCCTCCTTGCCTGGTCCGTGAGTTTTGGTGGGCGGCCCTCTCTTGGCAGGTTTGTTGTGGTGCCATATTCTTTCAATTTTTTCATAATGGCTTTAATGGTGCTCCGTGGGATGTTCAAAGTTGCTGTACTTCTCCACAACTTTGTCCCTGACCTGTTTGGAGAGCTCCTTGGTCTTCATGGTGCCGCTTGCTTGGTGGTGCCCCTTGCTTGGTGGTGTTGCAGACGCTGGGGCCTTTCAGAACAGGTGTATATATACTGAGATCATGTGACAGATCATGTGACACTTAGATTGCACACAGGTGGACTTTATTTAACTAATTTTGTGACTTCTGAAGGTAATTGGTTGCACCAGATCTTATTTAGGAGCTTCATAGCAAAGGGGGTGAATACATACCATACGCACGCACCACTTTTCCGTTATTTATTTTTTAGAATTTTTTGAAACAAGTTATCTTTTTCATTTCACTTCACCAATTTGGACTATTTTGGACTATGAAATCCAAATAAAAATCAATTTAAATTACAGGTTGTAATGCCACAAAATAGGAAAAACGCCAAGGCACTGTATCTGCCTCCAATATGAAGGAAATGAGAGGTTGTTTCGCGAGTTGTCAACTTCCTTTAAACGGAACGCAGAGACACAAAAATGGTATCCACGAGTTCATCTGACTCTGGGGAAGTAGATAATCTCAAACATCTCAAACTATCCCTTTAAGAGTCTGGTTAAAGTTGTGGGAGAGAGAGAGACTGTGTGTGTGTGTGTGTTTGTGTGTGTGTGTTTGTGTGTGTGTGTGTGTGTGTGTGTGTGTGTGTGTGTGTGTGTGTGTGTGTGTGTGTGTGTGTGTGTGTGTGTGTGTGTGTGTGTGTGTGTGTGTGTGTGTGTGTGTGTGTGTGTGTGTGTGTGTGTGTGTGTGTGTGTGTGTGTGTGTGAGTGCTGAGCCCATTCAGCCCCAGTCACACTCTCCTGTCCTTGCATGTGAACGGGTTTGATAACAACTTCGTAAAAACACACTTACCTGTGGAATGTCTGCTGAAGTGGGCTGGCTTGGAAGTCTAATTGCTTCACACTAACAATGTTTCCTCAGATACAGGGTTTATTCCGATACAGGGTTTATTCCGATACAGGGTTTATTCCGATTACAGGGTTTATTCCGATTACAGGGTTTATTCCGATTACAGGGTTTATTCAGATACAGGGTTTATTCAGATACAGGGTTTATTCCGATTACAGGGTTTATTCCGATTACAGGGTTTATTCCGATTACAGGGTTTATTCCGATTACAGGGTTTATTCAGATACAGGGTTTATTCCGATTACAGGGTTTATTCCGATTACAGGGTTTATTCCGATTACAGGGTTTATTCCGATTACAGGGTTTATTCAGATACAGGGTTTATTCCGATTACAGGGTTTATTCCGATTACAGGGTTTATTCCGATTACAGGGTTTATTCCGATACAGGGTTTATTCAGATACAGGGTTTATTCCGATTACAGGGTTATTCAGATTACAGGGTTTATTCCGATTACAGGTTTATTCATACGGGTTTATTCCGATTACAAGGGTTTATTCAGATACAGGGTTTATTCCGATTACAGGGTTTATTCAGATACAGGGTTTATTCAGATACAGGGTTTATTCCGATTACAGGGTTTATTCCGATTACAGGGTTTATTCCGATTACAGGGTTTATTCCGATTACAGGGTTTATTCAGATACAGGGTTTATTCCGATTACAGGGTTTATTCAGATACAGGGTTTATTCAGATACAGGGTTTATTCCGATTACAGGGTTTATTCAGATACAGGGTTTATTCCGATTACAGGGTTTATTCCGATTACAGGGTTTATTCCGATTACAGGGTTTATTCAGATACAGGGTTTATTCCGATTACAGGGTTTATTCCGATTACAGGGTTTATTCAGATACAGGGTTTATTCCGATTACAGGGTTTATTCAGATACAGGGTTTATTCAGATACAGGGTTTATTCCGATTACAGGGTTTATTCAGATACAGGGTTTATTCCGATTACATGGTTTATTCCGATTACAGGGTTTATTCAGATACAGGGTTTATTCCGATTACAGGGTTTATTCAGATACAGGGTTTATTCCGATTACAGGGTTTATTCAGATACAGGGTTTATTCCGATTACAGGGTTTATTCCGATTACAGGGTTTATTCAGATACAGGGTTTATTCCGATTACAGGGTTTATTCCGATTACAGGGTTTATTCCGATTACAGGGTTTATTCCGATACAGGGTTTATTCCGATTACAGGGTTTATTCAGATACAGGGTTTATTCCGATTACAGGGTTTATTCCGATTACAGGGTTTATTCCGATTACAGGGTTTATTCAGATACAGGGTTTATTCCGATTACAGGGTTTATTCAGATACAGGGTTTATTCCGATTACAGGGTTTATTCCGATTACAGGGTTTATTCCGATTACAGGGTTTATTCAGATACAGGGTTTATTCCGATTACAGGGTTTATTCCGATTACAGGGTTTATTCCGATTACAGGGTTTATTCAGATGCTTAAAGAACGGATGGGTCCTAAATGCCACCCTGTTTCCTATATAGTCTGTCTATTTCCTATATAGTCTATCTATTTCCTATATATAGTATCCTATATAGTAGAGAACAACCGATATATCGGCCCGATATTGGCCTTTTCTAGTCTATCGCCCATCGGCTTCTTTACCAATAGTCGCTCTGCACAGTAAAACTGCTCCTCTGCCAGCCGCCACTCCACTCTTGAGCCACCAGCACTGCACAATGCTGAGGAATGTCTAGCTGTGAAAATGATCAGCAGCAGCAAGCTAGCTCATTCTCATACAGAAAGGTGCAGCGTTGAGAAACGGATGAATTGACACAGTGACCAGCTAGCTAAACAGATATATTTTTGACCTGTTATCAAAGATTCCGATAACTAACCCTTTCGTCTGTGGTGTTGGCTAGCTAGCTATATTAGCTACTACGCTAGCTAGCGGGTTAGATAAACATGGCGCTAAGATATCAGAGAGGAGCTAAGCGCCATCTGACTTGCGGTGTAACATACAGCTGTAAATACTTCTCTCTCCTTCACTCTGTCCCTCTCTCTCTCTCTCTCTCTCTCTCTCTCTCTCTCCCTCTCTCTCGCTCTCTCTCTCTCTCTCCTCTCCTCTCTTCTCCTCTCTCCGCCTCTCTTCTCTCTCTCTCTCTCTCCTCTCTCTCTCTCTCTCTCTCTCTCTCTATCTCGCTCTCAAATTCTGATTGTTTTATTGGTATGAAATACAATTTATAGATATTGCCAAAGCAGTATAGTGGTACAGCATTTCAGTAAATACAGTTCAATGCAATGAGGATAATGAAATCCAGTTAATTTCAGTAGTAGTAATAATAGCATATATAATAATGTATACAGGTACAACACTGCTGCTGTTTTATTGGGTAATCTTCGGTCGATACATTTAATTAAAATACAAATAAGATTATAACAAAGAAAATAAAGAATAGCTACTAAACTATAAACTAAATAAATCCATTATGTATTACTTGTAAGTTATATACATTGTAAATACTTCAGGAAATTAGTGGTCATGGGATGTCCCTCAGGCTATGGCAATCATATTCAGTACGAGTCAAAAGTTTGGACACACCTACTCATTCAAGGGTTTTTCTTTATTTTTTACTATTGTCTACAATGTAGAATAATAGTGAAGACATCAAAACTATGAAATAACACATATGGAATCATGTAGTAACCAAAAAAAGTTTAAACAAATCAAAATATATTTTATATTTGAGATTCTTCAAATATTCTTTGCCTTGATGACAGCTTTGCACACTCTTGGCATTCTCTCAACCAGCTTCATGGGGTAGTCACCTGGAATACATTTCAATTAACAGGTGTGCCTTCTTAAAAGTTCAATTGTGGAATTTATTTCCTTCTTAATGCGTTTGAGCCAATCAGTTGTGTTGTGACAAGGTAGGGGTGGTATACAGAAGATAGCCCTATTTGATAAAAGACCAAGTCCATATTATGGCAAGAACAGCTCATATAAGCAAAGAGAAACGACAGTCCATCATTACTTTAAGACATGAAGGTCAGTCAATACGGAACATTTCAAGAACTTTGAAAGTTTCTTCAAGTGCAGTCGCATAAACCATCAAGTGCTATGATGAAACTGACTCTCATGAGGACCGCCACAGGAATGGAAGACCCAGAGTTATCTCTGCTGCAGAGGATAAGTTCATTAGAGATACCAGCCTCAGAAATTGCAGCCCAAATAAATGCTTCACAGAGTTCAAGTCACAGACACATCTCAACATCAACTGTTCAGAGGAGACTGTGTGAATCAGGCCTTCATGGTCGAATTGCAGCAAAGAAATCCTAAAGGACCCCAATAAGAAGAAGAGACTTGCTTGGGCCAAGAAACACGAGCAATGGACATTAGACCGGTGGAAATTTGTCCTTTGGTCTGGAGTCCAAATTTTAGATTTTTGGTTCCAACTTCCATGTCTTTGTGCGATGTGCTGTGGGTGAACGGATGATCTCCGCATGTGTAGTTCCCACCGTAAAGCATGGAGGAGGAGGGTGCTTTGCTGGTGATACTGTCTGTGATTTATTTAGAATTCAATGCACACTTAACCAGCATGGCTACCACAGCATTCTGCAGCGATACGCCATCCCATCTGGTTTGGGCTTAGTGGGACTATCATCTGTTTTTCAACAGGACAATGACCAAGGAGGAGATTGATGGAGTGCTGCATCAGATGACCTGGCTTCCACAATCCCCCGACCTTAACCCAATTGAGAGTACTACATGATTCCATATGTTATTTCATAGTTTTGATGTCTTCACTCTTATTCTACAATGTAGAAAATAGTAAAAATAAAGAAAACCCTTGAATGAGTAGGTGTGTCTGTCACGACTTCCTCCGAGGCTGCCTCCCCTCCTTGTTCGGGCAGGTTTCGGCGTTCGGCGTCACCGGCTTACTAGCTACTGCCGATCCATTTATCATCACTCCATTTGTCTTGTCTTCAATCACACACACCTGGTCCTTATTCCCTCATTAGTCATGGTATTAGTGTTCCCTCTGCTTCCTTGTCTGTGTGGGTGATTGTTTGTTTGTGGAGGTTAGTGAAGCTCGATGGAGCTCGTGTATTGTGTATTGACGGGAGTATTTTCCCGTGTGCCTTGTCTTTTCCAGTGCGCCTGTTTTGTGCCCTGGAGTGTGTTTGACGCATTTCTGCGTAAACCTGTATTTTGTGGATTAAAGCCTGTTATTCTGTGATTTACCCTCCTGCGCCTGACTCCTTCAACACCACCTCATCACAGTGTCCAAACTTTGACTGGTTCTGTACATATCTGGTTTCTCAGAATAATTTCCAGCATTATGTTATTAGCAAATGCACAGAAGTTGGGAATAGATAGAGATATTTTCTTGAAAAAATATGTTTTCATTTGGGAACATTTCTCATAGTAGAGGATAGGTGCATCTCTGTCTCTACCTCCCCTGTTGTGCTGTCTCTACCTCCCCTGTTGTGCTGTCTCTACCTCCCCTGTTGTGCTGTCTCTACCTCCCCTGTTGTGCTGTCTCTACCTCCCCTGTTGTGCTGTCTCTACCTCCCCTGTTGTGCTGTCTCTACCTCCCCTGTTGTGCTGTCTCTACCTCCCCTGTTGTGCTGTCTCTACCTCCCCTGTTGTGCTGTCTCTACCTCCCCTGTTGTCCTGTCTCTACCTCCCCTGTTGTGCTGTCTCTACCTCCCCTGTTGTGCTGTCTCTACCTCCCCTGTTGTGCTGTCTATACCTCCCCTGTTGTGCTGTCTCTACCTCCCCCTGTTGTGCTGTCTCTACCTCCCCCTGTTGTGCTGTCTCTACCTCCCCTGTTGTGCTGTCTCTACCTCCCCTGTTGTGCTGTCTCTACCTCCCCTGTTGTGCTGTCTCTACCTCCCCTGTTGTGCTGTCTATACCTCCCTGTTGTGCTGTCTCTACCTCCCCTGTTGTGCTGTCTCTACCTCCCCTGTTGTGCTGTCTCTACCTCCCCTGTTGTGCTGTCTCTACCTCCCCTGTTGTGCTGTCTCTACCTCCCCTGTTGTGCAGTCTCTACCTCCCCTGTTGTGCTGTCTCTACCTCCCCTGTTGTGCTGTCTCTACCTCCCCTGTTGTGCTGTCTCTACCTCCCCTGTTGTGCTGTCTCTACCTCCCCTGTTTGTGCTGTCTCTACCTCCCCTGTTGTGCTGTCTCTACCTCCCCTGTTGTGCTGTCTCTACCTCCCCTGTTTGTGCTGTCTCTACCCTCCCCTGTTGTGCTGTCCTCTACCTCCCCTGTTGTGCTGTCTCTACCTCCCCTGTTGTGCTGTCCTCTACCTCCCTGTTGTGCTGTCTCTACCTCCCCTGTTTGTGCTGTCTCTACCTCCCCTGTTGTGCTGTCTCTACCTCCCCTGTTGTGCAGTCTCTACCTCCCCTGTTGTGCTGTCTCTACCTCCCCTGTTGTGCTGTCTCTACCTCCCCTGTTTGTGCTGTCTCTACCCTCCCCTGTTGTGCTGTCTCTACCTCCCCTGTTGTGCTGTCTCTACCTCCCCTGTTGTGCTGTCTCTACCTCCCCTGTTGTGCTGTCTCTACCTCCCCTGTTGTGCTGTCTCTACCTCCCCTGTTGTGCTGTCTCTACCTCCCCTGTTGTGCTGTCTCTACCTACCCCCTGTTGTGCTGTCTCTACCTCCCCTGTTGTGCTGTCTCTACCTCCCCTGTTGTGCTGTCTCTACCTCCCCTGTTGTGCTGTCTCTACCTCCCCTGTTGTGCTGTCTCTACCTCCCCTGTTGTGCAGTGACCACACAGACACCCCTCTTTGGGTAGCCATGTCTTTGTGTGTCTCCCTAATGGTGTCCGCTGAGCCTGTCCGCTCTGCATGCATTATTTGGTACTTTCTTTTGGATATTTAGGATAATTCTGCAGAATTATGTAGATTTTCTATTGGGTTTGTCTCCCAATGCTTATAATCGTAATTACAGGTTGGACCCCAAACTTCCATATAGTAGTGGTCAAATTACACTATTTAATATTTTGCACCAGATTTGGAATAGGAGTAAAATGCTTTGCAGGCTTTTTCTTTTAGTGGTAGTGTTCAACCATGGTATTTCCTCTTTTAGTGGTAGTGTTCAACCATGGTATTTCCTCTTTTAGTGGTAGTGTTCAAGGTATTTCCTCTTTTAGTGGTAGTGTTCAAGGTATTTCCTCTTTTAGTGGTAGTGTTCAAGGTATTTCCTCATTTAGTGGTAGTGTTCAACCATGGTATTTCCTCTTTTAGTGGTAGTGTTCAAGGTATTTTCTCTTTTAGTGGTAGTGTTCAAGGTATTTTCTCTTTTAGTGGTAGTGTTCAAGGTATTTTCTCTTTTAGTGGTAGTGTTCAAGATATTTTCTCTTTTAGTGGTAGTGTTCAAGGAATTTCCTCTTTTAGTGGTAGTGTTCAAGGTATTTCCTCTTTAAGTGGTAGTGTTTAAGGTATTTCCTCATTTAGTGGTAGTGTTCAAGGTATTTCCTCCTTTAATGGTAGTGTTCAAGGTATTTCCTCTTTTAGTGGTAGTGTTCAAGGTATTTCCTCTTTTAGTGGTAGTGTTAAAGGTATTTCCTCATTTAGTGGTAGTGTTCAAGGTATTTCCTCTTTTAGTGGTAGTGTTCAAGGTATTTCCTCTTTTAGTGGTAGTGGTCAAGGTATTTCCTCTTTTAGTGGTAGTGTTCAAGGTATTTCCTCTTTTAGTGGTAGTGTTCAAGGTATTTCCTCTTTTAGTGGTAGTGTTCAAGGTATTTCCTCTTTTAGTGGTTGTGTTCAAGGTATTTCCTCATTTAGTGGTAGTGTTCAAGGTATTTCCTCTTTTAGTGGTAGTGTTCAAGGTATTTCCTATTTTAGTGGTGGTGTTCAAGGTATTTCCTCTTTTAGTGGTAAGTGTTCAAGGTATTTTTCTCTTTTAGTGGTGTTCAAGTATTTCCTCTTTTAGTGGTTGTGTTCAAGGTATTTCCTCTTTTAGTGGTTGTGTTCAAGGTATTTCCTCTTTTAGTGGTAGTGTTCAAGGTATTTCCTCTTTTATTGGTAGTGTTCAAGGTATTTCCTCTTTTAGTGGTAGTGTTCAAGGTATTTCCGCTTTTAGTGGTAGTGTTCAAGGTATTTCCTCTTTTAGTGGTAGTGTTCAAGGTATTTCCTCTTTTAGTGGTAGTGTTCAAGGTATTTCCTCTTTTAGTGGTAGTGTTCAAGGTATTTCCTCATGTGAAGGAGTGTCTGCTGCTCTGATTCCTTGCCATTTCTTGAAAATCGCAACTTAATATCGATTGCCCATTTGATGCTGTATTCCCAAAAAGAATGTTAAGTTGTTCCTGTGGACCTTGCTCTGTTAGTGTCAGTAGGACACGGTCATCTGCGTAGAGCAGGAATCTGACCCCCTCATCTTTTGAGGGTTGCAGATCGGTCCAACAACACTGGCAGCCCGTCTGGTGTTCAACCTTCCCAAGTTCTCTCATGTCACCCCGCTCCTCCGTACACTCCACTGGCTTCCAGTAGAGGCTCGCATCTACTACAAGACCATGGTGCTTGCCTACGGAGCTGTGAGGGGAACGGCACCTCCTTACCTTCAGGTTCTGATCAGACCCTACACCCAAACGAGGGCACTACGTTCATCCACCTCTGGCCTGCTGGCCCCCCTACCTCTGCGGAAGCCCAGTTCCCGCTCAGCCCAGTCAAAGCTATTTGCTGCTCTGGCACCCCAATGGTGGAACAAGCTCCCTCACGACGCCAGGACAGCGGAGTCACTCACCACCTTCCGGAGACACTTTAAACCCTACCTCTTTAAGGTATACCTGGAATAGTATGAAGTAATCCTTCTTACCCCACCCCCCCAAAAAAAAATATAATAATAATAATAATAATTGTAAGGTGGTTATCCCACTGGCTATAAGGTGAATGCACCAATTTGTAAGTCGCTCTGGATAAGAACGTCTGCTAAATGCCATAAATGTAAATGTAGACGTTGAACAGGGTTGGACTTAAAACTGCAACCCTTGGTCCACCCCTCGCCCTTGCTTGTGCATAACGGGTTGTTATTGTCAGTTTAATACTACATGTGTTGTTCGAGTAAATAGATTTTATGATATAATTTACTTGTCCCCCAACGCCGCTGTGGAGGGATTTGTAATATAATCCATCATGCCATATGGAATAAAATTAACAAAACATGCTTTTCTGACGAACATGCTGTTTTATTAGTGTGTAGGTTGGGTTCTGTTGTCTGTGTTGGGTAAAAAGCCTATTTGTTTCTCTCTCTCCCTCCCCCTCTGTGTCTGTGTGTTTGTCTCTCTCTCAATTTCTGTCTGTCTGTTTGTCTCTCTCTCAATTTCTGTCTGTCTGTTTCTCTCTCTCTCTCTCTCTCTCTCTCTCTCTCTCTCTCCTCTCTCTCTCTTCTCTCTCTCTCTCTATGTTCTCTCTCTGTCTCATCTCTCTCTCTCTTCTCGATCTTCTCTTCTCTCTCTCTTCCTTTTTCTTCTTCTCCCCCTTCTCCCCCTCTCTCTTCCCCTCCTCTCTCTCTTTTCCCCCTCTCCTTCTCTCTCTCTCTCTCCAGTTTTCCTATATTGTTGCATTACAACCTGTAATTTAAATTGATTTTTATTTGGATTTCATATAATGGACATACACAACATAGTCTAAATTATTGAAATGAAATTTAAAAAATTACTTGTTTCAAAAAATTCTAAAAAATAAATAACGGAATAGTGGTGCATGCATGTGTATTCACCCCCTTTGCTATGAAGCCCCTAAATAAGATCTGGAGCGACCAATTACCTTCAGAAGTCACATAAATAGTTAAATAAAGTCCACCTGTGTGCAATCTAAGTGTCACATGATATCAGTATATATACACCTGTTCTGAAAGGCTATCTCAGTATACAGTGGGGAGAGCAAGTATTTGATACACTGCCGATTATGCAGATTTTCCTACTTACAAAGCATGCAGAGGTCTGTAATTTTCATCATAGGAACACTTCAACTGTGAGAGACGTAATGTAAAACAGAAATCCAGAAAATCACATGTTATGATTTTTAAGTAATTAATTTGCATTTTATTGCATGACATAAGTATTTGTTACATCAGAAAAGCAGAACTTAATATTTGGTACAGAAACCTTTGTTTGGAATTACAGAGATCATACGTTTCCTGAAGGTCTTGACCAGGTTTGCACACACTGCAGCAGGGATTTTGGCCCACTCCTCCATACAGACCTTCTCCAGATCCTTCAGGTTTCGGGGCTGTCACTGGGCAATACGGACTTCCAGCTCCCTCCAAAGATTTTCTATTGGGTTCAGGTCTGGAGACTGGCTAGGCCACTCCAGGACCTTGCGATGCTTCTTACGGAGCCACTCCTTAGTTGCCCTGGCTGTGTGTTTCGGGTCGTTGTCATGCTGGAAGACCCAGCCACGACCCATCTTCAATGCTCTTACTGAGGGAAGGAGGTTGTTGGCCAAGATCTCGCGAGAACATGGCCCCATCCATCCTCCCTCAATACGGTGCAGTCGTCCTATCCCCTTTGCAGAAAAGCATCCCCAAAGAATGATGTTTCCACCTCCATGCTTCACGGTTGGGATGGTGTTCTTGGGGTTGTACTCATCCTTCGTCTTACTCCAAACACGGCAAGTGGAGTTTAGACCAAAAAGCTCTATTTTTGTCTCATCAGACCACATGACCTTCTCCCATTCCTCCTCTGGATCATCCAGATGGTCATTGGCAAACTTCAGACGGGCCTGGACATGCGCTGGCTTGAGCAGGGGGACCTTGCGTGCTCTGCAGGATTTTAATCCATGACGGCGTAGTGTGTTACTAATGGTTTTCTTTGAGACTGAATGAACAGGTCTGTGAGAGCCGGAATTCTTACTGGTTGGTAGGTGATCAAATACTTATGTCATGCAATTAAATGCTAATTAATTACTTTAAAATCATACAATGTGATTTTCTGGATTTTTGTTTTAGATTCAGTCTCTCACAGTTGAAGTGTACCTATGATAAAAATTACAGACCTCTAAATGCTTTGTAAGTAGGAAAACCTGCAAAATCGGCAGTGTATCAAATACTTGTTCTCCCCACTGTATATACACCTGTTCTGAAAGGCCCCAAAATCTGCAACACCACTAAGCAAGGGGCACCACCAAGCAAGCAAAACCATGAAGACCAAGGAGCTCTCCAAACAGGTCAGGGACAAAGTTGTGGAGAAGTACAGATCAGGGTTGCGTTATAAAAAAACATCTGAAACTTTGAACATCCCAAGGAGCACCATTAAATCCATTATTAAAAAATTGAACGAATATGGCACCACAACAAAAGAAAACCCTGAAGGAGCTGCAAAGCTCCACAGCGGAGATTGGAGTATCTGTTCATAGGACGACTTTAAGCCGTATACTCCACAGAGCTGGGCTTAACGGAAGAGTGACCAGAATAAAGCCATTGCTTAAAGAAAAAAATAAGCAAACACGTTTGGTGTTCGCCAAAAGCCATGTGGGAGACTCCCCAATCATATGGAAGAATGAGACTCTGGTCAGATGAGACTAAAATTGAGCTTTTTGGCCATCAAGGAAAACGCTATGTCTGGCGCAAACCCAACACCTCTCATCCACCCCGAGAACACCATCCCCACAGTGAAGCATGGTGGTGGCAGCATCATGCTGTGGGGATGGTTTTTCATTGGCAGGGACTGGGAAAACTGGTCAGAATTGAAGGAATGATGGATGGTGCTAAATACAGGGAAATTCGTGAGGGAAACCTGTTTCAGTCTTCCATAGATTTGAGACTGGGAAGGCGGTTCACCTTCCAGCAGGACAATGACCCTAAGCATACTGCTAAAGCAACACTTGAGTGGTTTAAGGGGAAATATTTAAATGTCTTGGAATGGCCTATTCAAAGCCCAGACCTCAATCCAATTGAGAATCTGTGGTATGACTTAAAGATTGCCTGTTACACCAGCGGAACCCATCCAACTTGAAGGAGCTGGAGCAGTTTTGCCTTGAAGAATGGGCAAAAATCCCAGTGGCTAGATGTGCCAAGCTTTTAGAGCCATACCCAAAGAGACTTGCAGCTGTAATTGCTGCAAAAGGTGGATCTACAAAGTATTGACTTTGGGGGGGTGAATAGTTATGCACGCTCAAGTTTTCAGTTTTTTTGTCTTATTTCTTGTTTGTTTCACAAAAATATATGTTGCATCTTCAATGTGATAGGCATGTTGTGTAAATCAAATGATACAAACCCCCCAAAATCAATTTTAATTCCAGGTTGTAAGGCAACAAAATAGGAAAAATGCCAAGGGGGGTGAATACTTTCGCAAGCCACTGTATCTACCATGACTGAAACATACATAGTAACCTGTACAGTTTATTCACAGGCACCTGTGTGTGTGTCTGTGTGCAGGCACTTGTGTGTGTGTCTGTGTGCAGGCGCCTGTGTGTGTGTGTCCGTGTGCAGGCGCCTGTGTGTGTGTCTGTGTGCAAGTGTGCCTGTGTGTGTGTCTGTGTGCAGGCGCCGTGTGTGGTGTATGTGTGCGCGCTGTGTGTGTGTCTGGGAAGGAGCCTTGTGTGTGTCTGTGTGCAGGGACCTGTGGGCCTTACTTGTGTGGTCTGTGTGCAGGCGCCGTGTGTGTGTCTGTGTGCAGGCGCTGTGTGTGTGTATGTGTGGCAGGCGCCTGTGTGTGTGTCTGTGGGCAGGCGCCTGTGTGGGTGGCTTTTGTGCGGGCGGGATTGTGTGTGTCTGTGTGTGTGTCTGTTGTGTGTTTTGTGTGCAGGCGCCTGTTGGGGTTGTGTCTGTGGGGTGTGTGTGTCTGTGGGTGTGTGGTCTGTGTGCAGGGCGCTGTGTGTGTGGTCTGTGTGCAGGCGCCCTGTGTGTGTGTCTGGTGTTGCAGGCGCCTGTGGGGTGTCTGTGTGCAGGCGCCGTTGTGTGTCTGTGTGCAGGCGCGTGTGTGGTTGTTGTCTGTGTGCAAGGGCCTGTGTGGTGTTTTCTGTGTGCAGGCACTGTGTGTGTGTCTGTGTGCAGGCCCATGTGTTGTGTCTGTGTGGGTGTCTGTGTGTGTCTGTGTGCAGGCGCATGTAGTGTGTCTGTGAGCATGCACCTGTGTGTGTGTCTGTGTGCAGGCGCCTGTGTGTGTCTGTGTGCAGGCGCCTGTGTGTGTGTCTGTGTGCAGGCGCCTGTGTGTGTGTCTGTGTGTGTGTCTGTGTGTGTGTCTGTGTGCAGGCGCCTGTGTGTGTCTGTTGAAGGCGCCTGTGTGTGTGTTGTGTGCGGGGCCTGTGTGTGTGTCTGTGTGCAGGTGCCTGTGTGTGTGTCTGTGTGCAGGCGCTGTGTGTGTCTGTGGGGTGTGTCTGTGTGCAGGCGCCTGTGTGTGTGTGTGTGTGAGGCGCCTGTGTGTGTGTGTTGTGTGCAGGTGCCTGTGTGTGTTTCTGTGTGCAGGTGCCTGTGTGGGGTGTGTGTGTTACAGGCGCCTGTGTGTGTTTTGTGTGTGTGCAGGCGCCTGTGTGTGGGTCTGTGTGCAGGAGCCTGTGTGTGTGGTGTGTGTGCAAGGCGCCTGTGTGTGTGTGTGTGTGCAGGCGCTGTGTGTTGTTCTGTGTGCAGGCGCCTGTGTGGTGTGTGTGTGTGGCAGGCCCTGATGGGGTGTGTGTGTGGGGTGCAGGCGCCTGTGTGTGTGTATGTGTGCAGGCGCCTGTGTGTGTGTGTGTGTGGTGCAGGCGCTGTGTGTGTGTGTGTGTGTGTGCAGGCGCCTGTGTGTGTGTCGTGTGCAGGCGCCTGTGTGTGTCTGTGTGCAGGCGCTGTGTGTGTGTCTGTGTGAAAGGTGCCTTGTGTGTGTGTCTGTGTGCAGGCCCCTGTGTGTGTGTCGGGTGTGTGTGTGGTGTGTGTGTATGTGAGCAGGCGCCTGTTGTGTGTGTGTGCAGGCGCCTGTGTGTGTTTTCTGTGTGAAGGCGTTGTGTGTGTGTCTGTGTCAGGCGCCTGTGTGTGTGTCTGTGTGCAGGCGCCTGTGTGTGTGTGCTGTCTGTGTGCAGGCGCCTGTGTGTGTGTCTGTCTGTGTGCAGGCGCATGTGTGTGGTCTGTGTGCAGGGCCTGTGTGTGTGTCTGTGTGCAGGTGCCTGTGTGTGTCTGTGTGCAGGCGCCTGTGTGTGTGTCTGTGTGTGTGTTGTGTGTGTGTGTCTGTGAGCAGGCGTCTGTGTGTGTGTCTGTGTGCAGGCGCCTGTGTGTGTGTCTGTGTGCAGGCGACTGTGTGTGTGTCTGTCTGTGTGCAGGCCCCTGTGTGTGTGTCTGTGTGTGTGTCTGTGTGTGTGTCTGTGTGCAGGCGCCTGTGTGTGTGTATGTGTGTGTGTCTGTGTGCAGGCGCCTGTGTGTGTGTCTGTGTGTGTCTGTGTGCAGGTGCCTGTGTGTGTGTCTGTGTGTGTGTCTGTGTGTGTGTCTGTTTGTGTCTGTGTGCAGGCGCCTTGTTTGTGTGTATGTGGTGTGTGTTGTGGTGTCTGTGTGCAGGTGCCTGTGTGTGTGTCTGTGTGTGTTGTCTGTGTGTGTGTCTGTGTGTGTCTGTGTGCAGGCGCCTGTGTGTGTGTCTGTGTGTGTGTCTGTGTGTGTGTCTGTGTGTGTGTCTGTGTGCAGGCGCCTGTGTGTGTGTCTGTGTGCAGGCGCCTGTGAGTTTGTCCTGACAGGCTACGATGGATGAACCAACCAGAGCCCAGCTCATCAGACATTCATCTATACAGCACCAGTACTATACAGACCAGACCAGTCTACAGACCTGACCAGACTATAGACTAGACCAGACTAGACCTGACTAGTCTACAGACCAGTCCAGTCTACAACTAGACAATACCTGACCGGGACTAGTTACAGACCAGCCCAGTTTACAGACCGACAAGACTGTCTACAGACTAGACCAGTTACCCCAATAGACCAGACCAATTTACGACCAGACAAGACTAGTCTACGGCCCAGACAAACTAGTCTACAGCAACAGACCAGTCTCACAAAACCAGACCATTACAGCAAGCTAGCCCTACCAGATCGGGGACATTAAATAGACAGACCAGACCAGAACTACAGACCCGACCAGTTACAACCAACCAGACTGCAGACAAAGCAGTCTTTATAGACCTGACCATTAACAGGCCTTTATACGCGTAATGAGCTCGCTTGAAAATAGCGCGACACAAACTAGACAACTACCCAACTAACAACAACAAACCCAACACAACACAACAACCAAAAAACAAACACAACCTAGACACAGCCCCACAGCTGGAAAAGTAAAGCCAATGCGGAGCCTGCATGAAAAAACTGAAGAGCTACCAAATTAATGAAAAAAATGTTGGTCAAATATTCCTTAGAATACCGGACGTTGTACTAACACAAAAATTGTGAAGCGTAAATTTGCAGCTTACATAAAAGGGTCTTGCTACTGACAGTTAAAGTAAATGTGGTTTTTGGCGTAGTGTGGGTCTTTTAGAGCTGCAAGAGCGGCTCCGGGTTACACGGGAATACCACAGGATTTATTCTTTCCAAGGGACAAGGGAGCTGAACCAAGGGCCCAACGGGATTATGGGCGCCAGGAGGACGAGAGGGGGAGAGAGAGTAGAAGAGCGACGAGGATAGAGCCGGAGAGACCAGGAGAGCGGAGATGGGGGAGATGCTGAGAGGGAGGAGGAGGGGGATCGGGAGAGAGAGGAGAAGAGAGAGAGAGGGAGAGAGAGAGAGAGGAGAAAGAGAGAGAGAGGAGAGAGAGGGGAGAGCGAGGGGAAGGGGGAGGAGAGAAGAGAAGAAAAGGAAGAGAGGGAGGGGAGAAAAAGAGGGGAGAGAGAGAGAGAGGAGAAGAGAGAGAGAGAAGGGGAGAGAGAGAGAGAGAGAGAGAGAGAGAGAGAGAGAGAGGAGGAGAGATGTTTGGCATAGTGTTGTGCAGTATTTTACGTGTGTGTGTTTCTGCCTCTTTATGACAGGTTTCCATGTGTCTGGCAGGCCTGAGTACCTCTCTGTTCCTCCACATAAATCATAACTCACACACTCACACAGACACACACACACGCTCTGAAAGCCTTCAGTCACGGATCATATACGTCCGAATGCAAACATCTCACACACACCACACACACCACACCACACACACACACCACACACACAGAGAGAGAGAGAAACAGATGCGGATGCACTCACACACATTCCAACATACACTGATATACATGCATGCAAACTTATCCACACACACTCACAGAGATACACTCACAGAGACACACTCACAGAGACACACTAAGACCTGCAGTACCGAGACCAAATACAAACTGGTCCTCAGGTACTATAATAATATAATATGCCATTTAAGCAGACGCTTTTATCCAAAGCAACTTACAGTCATGTGTGCATACATTTTTACGTATGGGTGGTCCCGGGGATCGAACCCACTACCCTGGCGTTACAAGCGCCGTGCTCTACCAGCTGAGCTACAGAGGACCTAAGGTACTGAGACCTGCGGTACCGAGACCAAATACAAACTGATCCTCAGGTACTGAGACCTGCGGTACCGAGACCAAATACAAACTGATCCTCATCCTGTTGTTATCTTGGCAAATCTATATTTATTCAAAACACCAGTCTCAACGTCAACAGTGAAGAGGCGACTCCGGGATGCTGACCTTCTAGGCAGAGTTGCAAAGAAAAAGCCATGTCTCAGACTGGCCAATAAAAAGAAAAGATTAAGATGGGCAAAAGAACACAGACACTGGACAGAGGAAGATTGGAAAAAAAGTGTTATGGACAGACGAATCGATGTTTGAGGTGTTCAGATTACAAAGAAGAACATTTGTGAGACGCAGACCAAATGAAAAGATGATGGAGGAGTGCTTGATGCCATCTGTCAAGCATGGTGGAGGCAATGTGATGGTCTGGGGGTGCTTTGGTGGTGGTAAAGTGGGAGATTTGTACAGGGTAAAAAGGATCTTGAAGAAGGAAGGCTATCACTCCATTTTGCAACGCCATGCCATACCCTGTGGACGGCGCTTAATTGGAGCCAATTTCCTCCTATAGCAGGACAATGACCCAAAGCACAGCTCCAAACTATGCAATAACTATTTAGGGAAGAAGCAGTCAGCTGGTATTCTGTCTATAATGGAGTGGCCAGCACAGTCACCGGATCTCAACCCTATTGAGCTGTTGGGCTCCCGATGGTCTTGTAGCCCATTCCAGCCTTGTGTAGGTCTACAATCTTGTCCCTGACATACTTGGAGAGCTCTTTGGTCTTGACCATGGTGGAGAGTTTGGAATCTGATTGATTGATTGCTTCTGTGGACAGGTGTCTTTTATACAGGTAACAAGCTGAGATTAGGAGCACTCCCTTTAAGAGTGCGCTCCTAATCTCAGCTCGTTACCTATATAAAAGACACCTGGGAGCCAGAAATCTTTCTGATTGAGAGGGGGTCAAATACTTATTTTCCCTTATTAAAATGCAAATCAATTGATAATATTTTTGACATGCGTTTTTCTGGATTTTTTTGTTGTTATTCTGTCTCTCACTGTTCAAATAAACCTACCATTAAAATTATAGACTGATCATGTCTTTGTCAGTGGGCAAACGTACAAAATCAGTAGGGGATCAAATACTTTTTTCCCTCACTGTATATATATATTTCTCAGTGTTATGGAATTCTTCTCTGCATATGATATTTCTGAAAGTCATACACATCCATATACAGCTGTGGAAAAAATTAAGAGAACACTGCAAATGTTTCTTAAATCAGCATCTCTACATGTATGACAGCCATTCCATTCCAGTGTCTGTTGAATTCCAACACAGGCACACCTCATTCTACTGAAATAGGTACTGATTAGGTGATCAACTGAACCAAATCTTATTTAACGAGGAAAAGTATAAAAACCACTGCTGTGGTCATCACTATCATCTTGCAACAGGACCAGCTGGATGGCAAAAACAGTGGTATTAGTACCTCAAAAGTAATATTAATAAAAAAAGAACTATTGACCATGCCAAAAGAGTTGAAAAGGAAAGTTTTGAGTGAGGAAAAGAAGGGTTCAATTCTGGCTTTATTGGCAGAGGGATACAGTGAGCGTCAGGTTGCTTCCATCCTTAAAATTTCCAAGACAGCGGTTCATAAGAACAAGGTCAAGCAGCAGACATTGGGGACAACAAAGCTACAGACCGGCAGAGGGTGAAAACAACTCTCTACTGACCGGGATGACCGCCAACACATTCGAATGTCACTCAACAACCGTAGGATGACATCAAGTGACCTACAAAAAGAATGGCAAACGGCTGGGGTGAAGTGTACGGCGAGGACGGTTTGAAACAGGCTCCTAGGGGCAGGGCTGAAGTCGTCCAAAGCTAGAAAAAAGCCCTTCATCAATGAGAAGCACAGAAGAGCCAGGCTGAGGTTTGCAAAGACCATAAGGATGGGCCGTAGAGGAACTGGAGTAAGGTCATCTTCTCTGATGAGTCCAATTTTCAGCTTTGCCCAACACATGGTCGTCTAATGGTTAGACGGAGACCAGGAGAGGCCTACAAGCCACAGTGTCTCGCACCCACTGTGAAATTTGGTGGAGGATCGGTGATGATCTGGGGGTGTAAATCGGGCAGATTTGTCTTTGTGAAGGACGCATGAATCAAGCCACGTACAAGGTTGTCCTGGAAGAAAACTTGCTTTCTTTTGCTCTGACATTGTTCCCCAACTCTGAGGATTGGTTTTTCCGCAGGACAATGCGCCATGCCACACAGCCCAGGTCAATCAAGGTGTGGATGGAGGACCCACCAGATCAAGACCCTGTCATGGCCCAGCCCAATCTCCAGACCTGAACCCCATTGAAAACTTCTGGAATATGATCAAGAGAACGATGGATGGTCACAAGCCATCAAACTAAGCCGAGCTGCTTTAATTTTTGCGCCAGGAGTGGCATAAAGTCACCCAACATCAATGTGAAAGACTGGTGGAGAGCATGCCAAGACGCATGAAAGCTGTGATTGAAAATCAGGGTTATTCCACCAAATATTGATTTCTGAACTCTTCCTTAGTTAAAACATGAGTATTATGTTGTTTAAAAATGAACATGAAATTATTTGCTTGGTATTATTAGAGGTCGGAACAACACGGCATATTTTTTTTGTTATTTTGACCAGTTGTTCATTTTCTGCAAATTAAAGGCTATAAATGACATATTTTTATTTGAATTGTGGAGAAGCAGAAATGTTGTCAGTAGTTTTATAGAATATTTTGAAACAAAAAATGTTAATTTCACCAAAACAAACACATACCTATAAATAATAAAAAAACCGGGGAAAACGAGGGGAGGAACGTGTATTTTTGGCAGTGGTCTCTTCCATTGTTCCCAGAGATGTATACCAGTACCAGAGCTGATACAGTACAGTCAAAAGTTTGGACACACCTACTCATTCCAGGGATTTTCTTTATTATTTTTTATTACAATTTTGACTTTTAGAATAAGGGTGAGGGACATCAAAACCTATGAAATAACACATATGGAAATATGTAGTAACCAAAATGTTGTTAACCAAATCAAAATATATTTTATATTCTTCCAAATAGCCACCCTTTGCTGAGACAGAGCTTTGCACATATGGCATTCTCTCAACCAGCTGCCTGAGGTAGTCCTGGATGCATTTCAATTAACAGGTGTGCCTTCTAAAGGTTCATCCACACCTCCCCTTCATGCTTCACGGTGGGTACCAAACAGGCGGTTGGGAAAACCAAAAAATTATTACCTGTCTATTACCCTATATGCTGTCTGTCTATGACACTGTTTACATGTATATACCTGTATTACATGTCTATACCCTGATTACATGCGCTATACCCTGTATTACATGTCTAACCTGTATTACATGTCTATACCATATATACATGTCTATACCCTGTCTTACAGGTATATATCATGTATTACATGTCTCTACCGTATAAATGTCTTACCTGTATTACCTGTCGTCTATACCCGTATTACATTGTCTGTCTAGACCCTGTATTACATGTCTGTCTATTACCCGTATTACATTATATACCCTGTATACCATGGTCTATACCCTTTGTTCTTACATGTCTTATATACCTGTAATTACATGTCTGTCTTACCTGTTGATTACATGTATATACCGTATTAAGTCTATAACCTGTATACTGTCTGTCTATACCCTGTATTACAGGTCTGTCTATACCCTGTGTATTACATGTATATACCCTGATTACATGTCTATACCTGTATTACATGTCTTATACACGGTATTACATGGTCTATACCCTGTATTACTGTCTGCTTATACCCTGTTTACATGTCTATGACCCTGTATTACAGTTATACCTATTACATGTCTGTCTATACCCTGTATTACAGGATATACCCTGTATTAAATGCTATACCCTTGTATTACATGTCTGTCTATCCCCATGTTATGTCTAACCCTGTATGTGTATTACTGTCGTATACCCTGTTATTACTGTCTGTCGTACCGTATTACATGGATTATACCCTGTATTACATGTCTATACCCTGTATTACATGTCTGTCTATACCCTGTATTACATGTCTATACCCTGTATTACATGTCTATACCCTGTATTACATGTCTGTCTATACCCTGTATTACATGTATATACCCTGTATTACATGTCTATACCCTGTATTACATGTCTGTCTATACCCTGTATTACATGTCTATACCCTGTATTAAATGTCTACCCGTATGCATTTCTTCTATACCTGTAGTACATGCTATACCCTGTATTACAGTCTATACCCTGTATTACAGGGTCTGTCTATACCCTGTATTACATGTAATACCCTGGAATTTACCATGTCTATACCCTTGCTATTACTGTCTGTCTATTACCCTGTTATTACATGTCTATACCCTGTATTACAATGTCTATACCCCTGTATTACATGTCTATACCCTGTTTACATGTCTATTACATGTTATTGCATGTCGGTATATACCCTGTATTACATGTCTGTTATATACCCTGTATACTGTTACTATACCTGTTTAAAATGTATGCTATACCATGTATTACCTGTCTATCCCGTGTATTACAGTCTATACCCTGTATTACATGTCTTATACCCTGTATTACATGTCTATACCCTGTATTACATGTCTATACCCTGTATTACATGTCTGTATATACCCTGTATTACATGTCTGTCTATACCCTGTATTACATGTCTGTCTATACCCTGTATTAAATGTCTTGGTCTAGACCGTATAAGGATTATACCCTGATACATGTATTATACCCTGTATTACAGTCGGTCATATACCCTTTAATACATGTCTATACATGTATTACATGTCTATACCCTGTATAAGTCTGTCTGTACCGGTTTTAATGTATAATCCTGTATTACAGGTCTGTCTATACCTGTAACATGTATACCCTGTTGTGGTATTAATGTCTATACCCTGTATTGCATGTCTGTATTGTATATACCCTGTATTACATGTCTGTCTATACTGTATTACATGGTCTCTTAAAACCCTGTATTACATGTCTGTCGATACCCGTATTACGTCTATACCCTGTATTACATGGTCTATACCCTGTATTAATGTCTATACCCTGTATTGCAGTCTATACCTGTATTCCATGTATTACCTGTATTAAATGTCTTACCCTGTATAACATGTCTGTATATACAGGTATACATGTCTGTCTATACCTTGTATAATGTATATCCTGTATTACATGTCCTATACCTGATTACATGTCTGTCTATACCCGGTATTACATGTCTGTCTTATACCCTGTATATCATGTATATACCCTGTATTACAGGTTATACCCGGTATACATGTCTATACACTGTATTACATGTCTATACACTGTATTACATGTCTATACCCTGTATTACATGTCTGTCTATACCCTGTATTACATGTCTATACCCTGTATTACATGTCTATACCCTGTATTACATGTCTGTCTATACCATGTATTAAATGATATACCATGTTTACATGTCTATACCCGTATGACATGTCTGTCTAGTACCTTGATTACGGTCTATACCCTGGTATTAACAGTCTATACCCGGATTACATGTCTGTCTTACCCGTATTACATGTATATACCCTGTATTACCAGTCTATACCCTGTATTACATGTCTGTCTCTACCCTGTATTACATGTCTATACCCTGTATATTACAGGTTATACCCTGTATTACATGTCTGTCTATACCCTGTATTACATGTATATACCCTGTATTACATGTCTATACCCTGTATTACATGTCTGTCTATACCCTGTATGACATGTATATACCCTGAGTAAGTCTATACCTGTATTACATTTCGTTCATACCCTGTTTACAGTTAGACCCTGTATTACATGTCTATACCCGTATTACATGTATGTCTATACCCGTCTACATGTAATACCCTGTATTACATGTCTTATACCCTGTATTACTGTTGTCTATACCCTGTATTACATGTCTATACCCTGTATACATGTCTTACCATGTTATTACATGGTCTATACCCTGTATTACATGTCTATACCCTTGGATTGCTGTCTGTATATACCCTGTATTACATGTCTGTCTATACCCTGTATTACATGTCTATACCCTGTATTAAATGTATGTATATACCCTGTATTACATGTCTATACCCTGTATTACAGTATATAACCCTGTATAATGTCTATCACCCTGTAATTACATGTCTATACCCTGTATTATGTCTATACCCTGTTTACATGTCTATACCGGTATTACAGCGATATACCTGTATTACATGTCTGTCGATACCTTTAACATGTCTTCTATCCCGGTATTAAATGTCTGTCTATACCCTGTATTACATGTATATACCCTGTATTACATGTATATACCCTGTATTACATGTCTGTCTATACCCTGTATTACGTGTCTTATATACCCGGTATGAAATGTCTAACCCGTATCTGTATACAAGGTCGTCTGTCTGTTACACTGTATTAAATGTATATATAAGGATTAAATTGTCTGTCTATACCCTGTATTACATGTCTATACCCTGTATTACATGTCTATACCCTGTATTGCATGTCTGTATATACCCTGTATTACATGTCTGTCTATACCCTGTATTACATGTCTATACCCTGTATTACAGTCTGTCTCTACCGGTATACCATGTATATACCATGTATTAATGTCAACCCTGGATTACAGGTCTATACCTGTATGCATGTCTATACCCTGTATTCATGTGTATACCCGTATTACATGGTCTAACCCTGTATGCATGTCGATATCCCTGTATTACCATGTTGTTATATACCCTTATGACCATGCTATACCCTGTATTACAGGTCGAGTACCATGTATTGCATTGTCTGTCATACCCCTGTATTACATGTCATACCCTGTTTACGTCTATACCTGTATTACATGATATATCCTGTAGTACATGTTATACCCTGTATTACATGTCTATACCCTGTATTACATGTCTATACCCTGTAATACATTTCTATACCCTGTATTACATGTATGTTATACCTTGTATTCCATGTATATACCCTCGTCTTAAATGTAGAAACCATTGGATGACATGCTGTATACCTTGTATTACATGTATAACCCTGTATTACAGGATATCCCCTGTATTACATATACCCTGTATTAAGTTATGTAGATCCTGTATTACATGTCTATGACCTGTATTAAATATCGATACCATGTATACATGTCTGTCTATCACCCTGATGACATTTAGTCTATTACCCTGGATACATGGTATATACCCTGTATTACATGTAGTACCTGTCTTACATGTCTATACCCTGTATTAATGGCTATAAAACCTGTATTACTGTCTGGTTTCTATACCCTTGATTACATGTTGTATATTACCTGTATTACCGGTATGCTATACCCTGTATTACATGTCATACCTGTATACATGTATATACCCTGTATACATGTCTATACCCTGATTAAGGTCTGACCTGTATTTACATTATGTTCTATACCTGTATACATGTCTATACCCTGTATTACATGTGGTACCTGTATTATACATGTATGTCTATACCTGTATTATAGTATATACATGTACTACATGTCTATACCTGTATTACATGTCTGGTACCCCTGGTATACAGTCGTCATACCCTGTATTACATGTCTATACCCTGTATTACATGTATATACCCTGTATTACATGTATGTCTATACCCTGTATTACATGTCTATACCCTGTATTACATGTAGTCTATACCCTGTATTACATGTCCTATACCCTGTATTACATGTCTATACCCTGTATTACATGTCTGTATATACCCTGTATTACATGTCTATACCCTGTATTACATGTCTGTATAGTACCCTGTATTACATGTCTATACCATGTATACATGTATATACCGTATACATGTCTATACCCGTAAATTACAGTCTGTACCCTGTATTACATGGTTCGTCTATACCCTGTATTACATGATATACCTGATTAATGTCTATACCCTGTATTACATGTCTATACATGTTATGACATGTAATACCCTGTATTACATGTTGTCTATACCCTGTATTACATGTATATACCCTGTATTACATGTATAGAAAAAACACCCTTGTATACATGTCTGTATATACCTGTAATTACATGTCTATTACCCTGTATTACAGTATGTAACCTGTATACAGCGTCTATTACCCTGTATGACAGTATATACCCTGTATTACATGTCTATACCCGTATACATGTCTATACATGTTTTACATGTCTATACCCCTGTATTTAATGTCTGTCTATACCCTGGATTACATGTCTATAACCCTGTATGACATGTATGCTATACCATGTATTTTACAGTCTGCTATACCCTGTAGGAAATGTCATGTCCTATACCCTGTATTACATTTCTGTCTATACCGGTATTACATGGTATGTAATACCCTGTATTACATGTATATACCCTGTATTACATGTATATACCCTGTATTACATGTCTGTATATACCCTGTATTACATGTCTTTTAGCCCTGGATTACATGTCTGTACCCTGTATACATGTCGGTCATACCCTGCTATTACATGTATTTACCCTGTATTACATGTCTTTATACCCTGTATTACATGGTCTATACCCTGTATTAATGTCTATACCCTGTATTACATGTCTATACCCTGTATTACATGTTTATACCCTGTATTACATGTATATACCCTGTATTACATGTCTATACCCTGTATTACATGTCTATACCCTGCATTACATGTTCATACCCTGTATAATGACTCCGAATGTAATAGACTAAATTATAAAGGACTCATTTAATATAGCTAAATATAATACTCCATTTAATAGCTAAAATAATGACTCCTTTCATATAGCTAAATCTAATGACTCCATTTATTAGCTAAATAATGGACTCCATTAATATAGACTAAATATTAATGACTCCATTAATATAGGCTAAATAATGGACTCCATTTAATTATAGCTAAATATAAGACCTCCATTTAATATAGCTAATATTAATGACGCCATTAATGATAGCTAAATATGACTCCATTAATATAGCTAACCCTACCCCCCAATGATCCATTTAAGATAGCTAAATATAATGACTCCATTAATATTATAGCTAAATATAATGACCCATTTAAATATAGCTAAATAATGACTCATTTAATATAGACTAATAATTGACTTCCATTTAATATAGCTAAAGATAATGACTCAACATGTATCGCTAAATATAAGACTCCATTAATTTAGAGCTACATTATAATGAATCCATTTAATATAGCTAAATCTAATGACTCATTTAATATAGCTAAATATAATGGACTCATTTAATATAGCTAAATATATGATCCAGTTTAATATCGCTAAATATAATGACTCCATTTAATATAGCTAAATATAATGACTCCATTAAAATCGCTAAATATAATGACTCCATTTAATATAGCTAAATATAATGACTCCATTTAATATAGCTAAATATAATGACTCCATTTAATATAGCTAAATATAATGACTCCATTTAATATAGCTAAAATAATGACTCCATTTAATATAGCTAAATATAATGACTCCATTTAATATAGCTAAATAATGACTCCATTTAATATAGCTAAATATATGACTCATTGAATTAGCTAAATATTAATGACTCCATTGAATATAGCTACATAGAATGACTCCATTTAATATAGCTAAATATGGACCTAATATAGGCTAAATTAAGGACTCCATTAATATAGCTAATATAAGACTCCATTTAATATAGCTAAAATAATGACTCCATTTAATATAGCCTACAATATATGACTCATTAATATAGCTAAATAATGACTCCATTTAATATAGCTAAATAATGAGTCCATTTAATATAGCTAAATATAATGACTCCATTTAATATAGCTAAATATAAGACTGCGAAGTATCGCTAAATATAAACTCATTTAATATGTAAAACATTAATTACTCCATTTAATATAGCTAAATATAGACTCCATTTAATATAGATAAATATAATGACTCCATTTAATATAGCTAAATATAATGACTCCATTTAATATCGCTAAATATAATGACTCCATTTAATATAGCTAAATATAATGACTCCATTTAATATCGCTAAATATAATGACTCCATTTAATATAGCTAAATATAATGACTCAAGTTCATATAGGCTAAATATAATGACCATTTAATCTAGCTAAAATATAATGATCCATTTAATATAGCTAAATAATGACATCCATTTAATATAGTAAATATAATGACATCCATTTAAGAGTTTTTGTAGCTTTTTAAATAATGACTCCATTTAATATAGTAAATATTATGACTCCATTTAATATAGTAAATTATAAGGAAACTCCCATTAATATAGCAAATTAATGACTCCTTAAATAGCTAAATAATGACTCCATTTAATATAGCTAAATATAAGGGACTCCATGTAATACTAGCAAAAATAATGACTCATTTATATAGCTAAATATATGATCCATTTAAAGATAGCTAAATATAATGACTCCATTTAATAGAGCTAAATAATGACTCCATTTATATAGCTAAATAATGAACTCCATTTAATATAGTAAAATAATGACTCCCATTTATTATAGCTAATATATGACTCAGGCAGACAGACTGTAATACCGGGTTTACAGACATGTAATACAGGGTATATACATGTAATACAGGGTATAGACATGTAATACAGGGTATAGACATGTAATACAGGGTATATACAGACATGTAATACAGGGTATATACATGTAATACAGGGTATATACATGTAATACAGGGTATAGACATACATGTAATACAGGGTATAGACAGACATGTAATACAGGGTATAGACAGTCATACAGGGTTATAGGACAGGTAAACAGGGGATGACATGTAATAAAGGGTTTATATAGACATGTAATACAGGGTATATACATGGAATACCGGGTATATACATTTAATACGGGTATAGACCAGACATGTAATACAGTGTGTTTACAAGACATGTAAACAGGGTATAGGGACATGTTAATAAAGGGTATAGACATGTAAGACAGGGGTTATTGACAGTAAATAAAAGGGTATCGACAGGTAATACAGGGTATATACATGTAAACATGGTATTACAGGTAATACAGGTATAGACCAGGACATGTAAGACAGGGTACAGACAGTACTACAGGGTATAGAAATGTAATACAGGGTATTGACATTGTAATAAAAGGTTTATAGACATGTAAAATCCAGGGTATATTTACATGTAATACGGGGTTATAACCTGTAATACAGGGTATAGGACAGACATGTAATACAGGGTACAGGACATGGTAATACAGGGGATTATACAAATGTAAGACAGGGACAGACATGTAATACAGGGTATATCCAGGTAATACAGGGTCTAGACATGTAATACAGGGGTGATAGAATGTAATACAGGGTATTAGAAACATTAATACAGGGGGTATTGACATGTATACAAGGGTCTAGCATGTAATAAAGGGGAATTATACATGTAATACAGGGTTATATAAATGTAAATACAGGGGTATAGACAGAAGTAATTAACAGGGTACAGACATGTAATTACGGGTATAGAAGGTACACAGGGTAACAGGACATGTATACAGGGTATAGACATGTAATACAGGGTATAGACATGTAATACAGGGTATAGACAGACATGTAATACAGGGTACAGACATGTAATACAGGGTATAGACATGTAATACAGGGTACAGACATTGTAATACAGGGTTATAGACAGGTAATGACAGGGTATAGACAGTTAATTACAGGGTATAGCAAATGTAAACGGGTATAGACATGTAATACAGGGTATGGACAGTAAAATAAAGGGTTATAGGGACATGTAATACAGGGTATAGACAGACATGTAATTACAGGGTACAGACATGTAATACAGGGGTATAGGACATGTTAATACCGGGTATGGACATGTAAAGAACGGGTTATAGACATGTAATACAGGGTATATACATGATACAGGGCTGGTATAACATGTTAATACAGGGTATTAGACAGACATGCCTAATACAGGGTTACAGAAATGTAATACAGGGTTTATAGACATGTAATACAGGGTAGGTACAGACATGTAATAAAGGGGATATACATGTAAACGGTATTTTATAGACCTGTAATACAGGGTATAGACATGGGTATACAGGGTATAGGACATGTAATAAAGGGTATTGGGGGACATGGAATAAAGGATAGACATGTAATAAGGGCTATACATGTAATACAGGGTATATACATGTAATACAGGGTATAGACAGACATGTAATACAGGGTACAGACATGTAATACAGGGTATAGACATGTAATACAGGGTACAGACATGTAATACAGGGTATAGACATGTAATACAGGGTTATACATGTAATACAGGGTATAGACAGACATGTAATACAGGGTACAGACATGTAATACAGGGTATAGACATGTAATACAGGGTACAGACATGTAATACAGGGTATAGACATGTAATACAGGGTATAGACATGTAATACAGGGTATAGACATGTAATACAGGGTATAGACATGTAATACAGGGTATAGACATGTAATACAGGGTATAGACATGTAATACAGGGTATAGACATGTAATACAGGGTATTGACAGACATGTAATACAGGGTATAGACATGTAATACAGGGTATTGACATGTAATAAAGGGTATAGACATGTAATACAGGGTATATACATGTAATACAGGGTATATACATGTAATACAGGGTATAGACAGACATGTAATACAGGGTACAGACATGTAATACAGGGTATAGACAGTACTACAGGGTAGGTAAAGAATGTATACAGGGTATTAGACATGTAAGACAAGGGATAGACATGTAATACAGGGTAAGACATGTAATACAGGGTATAGGACATGTAATAAGGGTATTGAACATGTAATAAAGGGTTATAGACATTAATACAGGGTGCGATACATGTAATACAGGGTATATAACATGTAATACTGGTATAGACAGACATGTAATACGGGTAAAGAATTGTAATAAGGGTATAGACAGGTAATTACAGACAGACATTTAATACAGGGTATAGACATGTTAATACAGGGTAAGACATTAATACAGGGTTATAGACAGATAATACAGGGTTACAGACATGTAATACAGGGTATAGCAGGTATACAGGGTTAGAATGTAATACAGGGTATAGACATGTAATACAGGGTATAGACATGTAATAAAGGGTATAGACATGTAATACAGGGTATAGACATGTAATATATATTAAATGACCTAGTGTATGATGAATGAACCTGTTATATCACAGCCACATGATGTCCCTAATCCATCTGTTCTGTGACACATTGGGGTTAAATCCCTCAGATCAAGCAAACACATACCAGACACTTTGTGGAAAGAAAAACTATTAGCTAGAAGTTCGGAAGTGCAGCTCAGTTTCCACTTCATTTTGTGGGCAGTGGGCACTGTCTTCTCTTGAGAGCCAGGTTTGCTGTCTATGTTCACTGAGTCTGTACATAGTCAAAGCTTTCCTTAAGTTTGGGTCAGTCACAGTGGTCAGGTATTCTGCCACTATGTACTCTCTGTTTAGGGCCAAATAGCATTCTAGTTTGCTCTGTTTTTTGTTGTAAATTATTTCCAATGTGTCAAGTAATTTTCTTTTTGTTTTCTCATGATTTGGTTGAGTCTAATTGTGTTGCTGTCCTGGGGCTCTGTGGGGTCTGTTTGTGTTTGTGAACAGAGCCCCAGGACCAGCTTGCTTAGGAGACTCTTCTCCAGGTTCATCTCTCTGTAGGTGATTGCTTTGTAATGGAAGGTTTGGGAATCGCTTCCTTTTAGGTGTTTGTAGAATTTAACTGCTCTTTTCTGGATTTTGATAATTTGCGGGTATCGGCCTAATTCTGCTCTGCATGCATTATTTGGTGTTTTACGTTCTACACAAAGGATATTTTTGCAGAATTCTGCATGCAGAGTCTCAATTTGGTGTTTGTCCCATTTTGTGAATTCTTGGTTGGTGAGCGGATCCCAGACCTCAGAACCATAAAGGGCAATGGGTTCTATAACTGATTCAAGTATTTTTAGCCAGATCCTAATTGGTATGTCAAATGTTATGTTCGTTTTGATGGCATAGAAGGCCCTTCTTGCCTTGTCTCTCAGATTGTTCACAGCTTTGTGGAAGTTACCTGTGGCGCTGATGTTTAGGCCGAGGTATGTATAGTTTTTTGTGTGCTCTAGGGCAGCAGTGTCTAGATGGAATTTGTATTTGTGGTCCTGTCAACTGGACCTTTTTTGGAACACCATTATTTTTGTCTTACTGAGATTTACTGTCAAGGCCCAGGTCTGACAGAATCTGTGCAGAAGATCTAGGTGCTGCTGTAGGCCCTCCTTGGTTGGTGACAGAAGTACCAGATCATCAGCAAAACAGTAGACATTTGACTTCAGATTCTAGTAGGGTGAGGCCGGGTGCTGCAGACTGTTCTAGTGCCCTCACCAATTCGTTGATATATATGTTGAAGAGGTTGGGGCTTAAACTGCATCCCTGTCTCACCCCATGGCCCTGTGGAAAGAAATGTGTGTGTTTTTTGCCAATGTTAACCGCACACTTGTTGTTTGTGTACATGGATTTTATAATGTCGTATGTTTTTCCCCCAACACCACTTTCCATCAATTTGTATAGCAGACCCTCATGCCAAATTGAGTCAAAAGCCAATTTGACATTTGTTCAGTACATTGTTTTCACTGAGGAAATGTACCGGTCTGCTGTTAATGATAATGCAGAGGATTTTCCTCCCTCCCTCTCTCTCTCTCTCTCTCTCTCTCTCTCCTGTCTCCCACTCGCCATGTCCCTCTCTCTATGTACCCTAGCTCTCTCTCTCCCCTCTCTTTCTCTCTCTCTCCCCTCTCTCTCTCTCGTCTCTGTATGTTTGGGCCAGTGTTTGTGTGTTTGGTCCAGAACAGATAGTCTCTGTAGAGCACCATGTCATAACAGGCCTGATTGCAGAAGCTCTGTGGAATGCTGCTTAGTTAACCTCTCAGGATGAGGGGTCGCCCATGATGTCATCACACACACACACACACACACACACACACACACACACACACACAAACACGAACCGATGAGCACACCGATATACACAAATGCACAACCATGTACACACACTTGCACACACAGACCGACGATACACACACACACACACACACATTCTCACAGTACCAAGCACACACACAAAATGCCTACACACACACTCCCACACACACACAGAGACACCCTGTTATCCTAGATGGAGAGAGGAATTGGTCTTTGATAGCAATTAGCTTTGCTAGATTGTCTCTCTCTTAATGGTGTTGGAAAATCTCTGGTTCCTACTGATAATGACGTGAACAATATACATTTTACTACTCTAAATAAACTGTCATGTCATTATATTATATATATATATATACAGTGGGGAGAACAAGTATATGATACACTGCCGATTTTGCAGGTTTTCCTATTTACAAAGCATGTAGAGGTCTGTAATTTTTATCATAGGTACACTTCAACTGTGAGAGACGGAATCTAAAACAAAAATCCAGAAAATCACATTGTATGATTTTTAAGTAATTAATTTGCATTTTATTGCATGACATAAGTATTTGATCCATCAGAAAAGCAGAACTTAATATTTGGTACAGAAACCTTTGTTTGCAATTACAGAGATCATACGTTTCCTGTAGGTCTTGACCAGGTTTGCACACACTGCAGCAGGGATTTTGGCCCACTCCTCCATACAGACCTTCTCCAGATCCTTCAGGTTTCGGGGCTGTCACTGGGCAATACGGACTTCCAGCTCCCTCCAAAGATTTTCTATTGGGTTCAGGTCTGGAGACTGGCTAGGCCACTCCAGGACCTTGAGATGCTTCTTACGGAGCCACTCCTTAGTTGCCCTGGCTGTGTGTTTCGGGTCATTGTCATGCTGGAAGACCCAGCCATGACCCATCTTCAATACTCTTACTGAGGGAAGGAGGTTGTTGGCCAAGATCTCGCGATACATGGCCCCATCCATCCTCCCCTGAATACGGTGCAGTCGTCCTGTCCCCTTTGCAGAAAAGCATCCCCAAAGAATGATGTTTCCACCTCCATGCTTCACGGTTGGGATGGTGTTCTTGGGGTTGTACTCATCCTTCTTCTTCCTCCAAACACGGCGAGTGGAGTTTAGACCAAAAAGCTCTATTTTTGTCTCATCAGACCACATGACCTTCTCCCATTCCTCCTCTGGATCATCCAGATGGTCATTGGCAAACTTCAGACGGGCCTGGACATGCGCTGGCTTGAGCAGGGGGACCTTGCGTTCTCTGCAGGATTTTAATCCATGACGGCGTAGTGTGTTACTAATGGTTTTCTTTGAGACTGTGTTCCCAGCTCTCTTCAGGTCATTGACCAGGTCCTGCCGTGTAGTTCTGGGCTGATCCCTCACCTTCCTCATGATCATTGATGCCCCATGAGGTGAGATCTTGCATGGAGCCCCAGACCGAGGGTCATCTTGAACTTCTTCCATTTTCTAATAATTGCGCCAACATTTGTTGCCTTCTCACCAAGCTGCTTGCCTATTGTCCTGTAGCCCATCCCAGCCATGTGCAGGTCTACAATTTTATCCCTGATGTCCTTACACAGCTCTCTGGTCTTGGCTATTGTGGAGAGGTTGGAGTCTGTTTGATTGAGTGTGTGGACAGGTGTCTTTTATACAGGTAACGAGTTCAAACAGGTGCAGTTAATACAGGTAATGAGTGGAGACTAGGAGGGCTTCTTAAAGAAAAACTAACAGGTCTGTGAGAGCCGGAATTCTTACTGGTTGGTAGGTGATCAAATACTTATGTCATGCAATAAAATGCAAATTAATTACTTACAAATCATACAATGTGATTTTCTGGATTTTTGTTTTAGATTCCGTCTCTCACAGTTGAAGTGTACCTATGATAAAAATTACAGACCTCTACATGCTTTGTAAGTAGGAAAACCTGCAAAATCGGCAGTGTATCAAATACTTGTTCTCCCCACAGTATATATATATATATATAATATAATGACATGACAGTTTATTTAGAGTAGTAAAATGTATATTGTTCACGTCATTATCAGTAGGAACCAGAGATTTTCCAACACCATTAAGAGAGAGACAATCTAGCAAAGCTAATTGCTATCAAAGACCAATTCCTCTCTCCATCTAGGATAAACAGGGTGTCTCTGTGTGTGTGGGGGATGTGTGTGTAGGCATTTGTGTGTGTTCTTTTTTACTGTGAGAATGTGTGTGTGTTGTGTGTGTTGGGGTGTGTGTGTTGTGTGTGTGTGTGTGGTGTGTGTTTGTGTGTTGTGGTGTGTTTTGTGTGTGTGTGTGTGTGTGTTGTGTGTGTGGGTTGTGTATCGTCCGTCTGTGTGTGCAAGTGTGGTGTACTGGTTGTGCAATCACTATAGAAACAGGGTGCTAGGTCTGAGGCTGAGACTAAGGCCTCTACAGAAACAAGATAACAGGTTCTGTCAGGGGGTTCGTTACTGGTTGGTAGTGATCAAATGACTATGTCCTGCCAGGGTGCAATTAATTTACTACAAACAATAGACTAGTGATTGTCAGGGGGTTTTGTAACTGTCCCCAAGCTGTCTACCTATGATAAAAATAACAGGCCTGTCCATGCTTGTCAGTAATCGCTCCCCAAAATCGGATGATAAGACTTGTCTGTCCGGGTCGTATAATCAATAGTATACAGAAAGGAGATGACAGTGTCTTCAGGTGTAACATGGTACATTCACGTCCACTATCAGAAACCAGGAGATTTTCCTCACCAGTAATAGGGCCAATCTAAGCAAATGCAAATTGCCCTGCCCAATAGGACCAATTGTCCTCCTCAGGAGATAACAGTGTCTGCCCTCTGTGTTGTGTGTACACAGAAAGGAGAGAGTGTCCGTGTAGGATTTGTGTGTGTGCTGCTCACTGAGAAGCAGTGTGTGTAGTGTCCTGGTCAGGGGGTGTTGGTACTCGTGTCTCTGAAGAGGGTGGACGTCCTGTCCGGGTCTGTCAGTTACAGGTTAAGTGCACTCACTATAAAAACAGGAGATAGACTAGTGTCCTGTCCAGGGTTGTACGGGTACATCAAGCTGCTCACTACAGAAACAGGAGATAGACTAGTGTCCTGTCCAGGGTCTGTCAGTACATCAAGCTGCCTCACTACAGAAGCAGGAGATAGACTAGTGTCCTGTCCAGGGTCTGTCAGTACATCAAGCTCCCTCACACTACAGAAACAGGAGATAGACTAGCGTGCTGTCCAAGGGGTGTAGTGGTAGATAGACTAGCATCATGTCCAGGGGGTGTAGTGGTAGATAGACTAGCATCCTGTCCAGGGGGTGTAGTGGTAGATAGACTAGCATCCTGTCCAGGGGGTGTAGTGGTAGATAGACTAACGTGCTGTCCAGGGGGTGTAGTGGTAGATAGACTAGCGTCCTGTCCAGGGGGTGTAGTGGTAGATAGACTAGCATCCTGTCCAGGGGGTGTAGTGGTAGATAGACTAGCATCCTGTCCAGGGGGTGTAGTGGTAGATAGACTAGCGTGCTGTCCAGGGGGTGTAGTGGTAGATAGACTAGCATCCTGTCCAGGGGGTGTAGTGGTAGATAGACTAGCATCCTGTCCAGGGTGTGTAGTGGTAGATAGACTAGCATCCTGTCCAGGGGGTGTAGTGGTAGATAGACTAGCATCCTGTCCAGGGGGTGTAGTGGTAGATAGACCAGCATCCTGTCCAGGGGGTGTAGTGGTAGATAGACTAGCGTGCTGTCCAGGGGGTGTAGTGGTAGATAGACTAGCATCCTGTCCAGGGGGTGTAGTGGTAGATAGACTAGCGTCCTGTCCAGGGGGTGTAGTGGTAGATAGACTAGCGTCCTGTCCAGGGGGTGTGGTGGTAGATAGACTAGCGTCCTGTCCAGGGGGTGTAGTGGTAGATAGACTAGAATCCTGTCCAGGGGGTGTAGTGGTAGATAGACTAGCATCCTGTCCAGGGGGTGTAGTGGTAGATAGACCATCTAGTACTGGTACTTGGGATCTCCTTCATTTTGTGTTCCCTGCCTTTTTATTTTGTATTATTATGAAATTGTTTGACACTGCTGCTACTCTGTTTATTATCTATGCATAGTCACTTTAACTCTACCTACATGTACATATTACCTCAATTACCTCGACTAACCTGTGCCCCCACTCATTGACTCTGTACCGGTACCCCCCTGTATATACACCTGTATATAGTCTTGTTATTTTATTGTTGCTCTTGATTTTTTTTTACTTTAGTTTATTTAGTAAATACTTTCTTAACTCTTATTTTTCTTAAAACTGCATTGTTGGTTAAGGGCTTGTAAGTAAGCATTTCACTGTAAGGTCTACCTACACCTGTTGTATTCGGCGCATGTGACAAATGCAATTTGATTTGATTTGATTTGCTCGCTGTATTTTAGGAGGTGTGTGTATCCAACCATAATTCATGATACTATTCGAGTGGTGAGGTGTGTGTATGTGACAGCCAGCTCGCTGTATTCAGGAAGGGTGTGTGTGTGTGTGTGTGTGTGTGTGTGTGTGTGTGTGTGTGCGTGTGTGTGTGTGTGTGTGTGTGTGTGTGAGAGACAGCCAGCCAGTCGGGAGGTGCTGTCCAGTAACCCAGCTCTGTATTCAGGAGGTGGTTCTTTATCCAGCTCCTCCCAAGCAGAAAACCTGTTGCTTACGTTATCTAATATAAACATAGGACGCCCCTTTGTTCCCATATCCTTCAAAAGCCTCCCTCTCCTCTCCTCTCCTCTCTCCCGCCTTAATAAAGCCTTTCTGCCCCGTGACCGCTGGCTGACGGAGGGGGGGGGACGGGGGGGACGGGGGCTCAATGAGAGGTCCAGCCATAGAGTTAGACAGAGGACTCATCTTTTTATCTGTGCCATTATAGAGTACCACAGTATGAGTCATAATACCCATAGAACAGGGTTCTTCAATTCCGGTCCTGGAGGGCCGAAACACCTCTGTTTTTCATCCTCTCCTTCTAATCAGGGGCTAATTCAGACCTGGGACACCAGTTGAGTGCAATTAACTACCAGGTATAAATAAAAAACAGAAGTGTTTCGGCCCTCCAGGACCGGAATTGAAGAACCCTGCAATAGAACCTAGCAGTCAAACAGGGAAATGGTTCCAATCGTTTTTTCCGCCATTCATTTTTCCCAAAGGGGATTTTAGAAACACTTTGTGGCTGTGTTTCGTGTAGGCTTACCCTGGCGTGACGTTTTGATAACCATTAAATCTCTCTAGGACAAATGGGAAAAATTAATGGTGGAAAAGATTGGAACCATTTCCCTGTTTGACCGCTAGGTTTTATGGGTATTATGACACCTCCACTGTGGGCCTCTATGGCGTCTGTGATAGCATGGGCAGCATCTCCATTTGAAAGTAGGATATTTTCTACATATTTTGTGTTTGAAAAAAGCAAAAAGCTAACATTGGTGATTTACCGCCACCTGCAGAGCTGGAGTCCTGAACCAAATCGTGTCATTAATTTATTGTGGCCACTAGATGGCGGTGATATAGCTAAAAGCCATTTACAAACAATAGGCAACCCAATTTGAAGAAGAAAAACAAAAGTCTATGCAACGTTAACCAATTAAAAACAGTTCTGAAGCAATGAGGTTTGTGCAGTAGGCTATAGGGCCAGTACATTATATATAGGCTACACTTGAATTGTCCTGCCAATGTTGTTCTTCTCTGACCATTTAGAAATTATACTCCTATGACCAGAGAAAGTGAAATATTCCTCGATATTAATAAAGACACGAGCCACAAATAATAACAACGCTTATTGAAACACGCATTTTATGTCTTATAAAACTGTTGAACAAAGTGTTAACAGTGATGAATAACAACTTACTCATAAAAACAGCAGCTCTTTGCTGTATTCGTTGAGTCTCTCTCCAGTCATGGTTTTAAAAAGTTTTGAAATCTCACAGTATCAACTTTGCAAGGCTTCTTTTTACAGTCTATGGCTGGAGGAAATTGTGCAGACACGGTGATCCGAGCTATCTGATTGGCCAGCGGTATGGCTTTGTAGGTGCACTTGATTTGCTCTCTGGACCTGCGAGTTGTACCTTCAGACACATGAACTGGTTCAAAAATGGGAACACTTTACCTTCCCGGCGCTAGGGGCTGTTGAATCAAGTGCACCTACCTTCAACAGCGCGAAACGAATACAAAAAAAAAATCGAAACACAAGGCTTTATCATTGTTGTTTTTTTACAGAAATGTGTGGTGATCGACTACAAATGGCTTGGAGATCGACCAGTCGATCGCGATCGACCGACTGGTGACCACTGATCTAGAGTCCTCTATCTATCTCTATGGGTCCAGCCAGCCAGTGTAACACACAGCTAGCGATGCCTGCCTGGACGGCTGTTGTTGCCAAGAGCAGTGGGCCGTGACCAACTGTTAGGACGGAGGCTTCTCTCCAGGGTCTGTCCTTCTGTACAGTGTGGGAGTCTGAGACCCGACCATCAAAGAAACAACCCAACAATGAGAGGAGATTCGGGGGGGGAAGGAGGGACTGACCCCCTGGTCAGCAACACTTAACGTACAAAGTGGGGTTGTGTGTGAGTGTGTTTAGTAAGTGGCGTCACAGTGTGGAGGTTTAGCATGACAATGTGTGAACGCTGGGCTTGATGCAGGCAAAGTGATGTCACTGTTTGAAGAGAGGGTAGAAGATGGTGATCACGTCTGTAGTCCACATCCACCATCTATCTCCCCTGTTGTCACGCCCTGACTCAGGGGACTCTTATATGTTGAGTCAGGGTGTGAATATTCTATGTTGTATTTTCTATGTTTCAGTCTAGGTGTTGTATTTCTATGTTTGGCCGGGTGTGATTCCCAATCAGAGGCAGCTGTCGCTCGTTGTCTCTGATTGGGGATCATACTTAGGCAGCCTGTCGGCACTCGTTAGTTGTGGGATCTTGTTCCGTGTGGAGGCTTGTATTGTGTTCACGTTTAGTTTTGGTTTGTTGTTTTTTGTTTGTGTGTTTATCGTGGAAATAAACATGTACGCATTTCACACTGCGCCTTGGTCTGACCCCGTCCTTCAACGACCGTGACACCTGTCTATCATCTATCTATCTATCTCTGTCATCCATTTACACACAACACATCCACCATCCATCTCCCCTGTCTATCATAATCTATCTCTATAATCTATTTACACTGCAGACATTTTCCTTTCTGAGCAACACACACATCCACCCCCCGAGATGCTCTGTAGATAAATCAGTCAGTCATTTTTCAGCATGGCATATAGAGGCAGTGCAGTCTGGTGTGTATCCACGTGTAGGAGGCTAACACACACACACACACACACAGTCTGCGTCCCAAATAGAACCCTATTCCCTACATGGTGCACTACTTTTGACCAATAGAGCTCTATAAGGACTAGTGTGCCATTTGGGACGCTGCCACATTAACACACCACATTACCTGTTGTGGAGAGAGAGAGACAGGGAGATGTGGAGAGACAGAGAGATGGGGAGAAAGAGAGAGACGGAGGGAGAGAGAGACAGGGAGAGACAGAGAGAGATGTGAGAGACAGAGAGATGGGGAGAAAGAGAGAGACGGAGGGAGAGAGAGACAGGGAGAGACAGAGAGAGAGAGAGCGAGAGAGATGTGGAGAGACAGAGAGATGGGGAGAAAGAGAGAGACGGAGGGAGAGAGAGACAGGGAGAGACAGAGAGAGAGAGCGAGAGAGATGTGGAGAGACAGAGAGATGGGGAGAAAGAGAGAGACGGACGGAGAGAGAGACAGGGAGAGACAGAGAGAGATGTGGAGAGACAGAGAGATGGGGAGAAAGAGAGAGACGGAGGGAGAGAGAGACAGGGAGAGACAGAGAGAGAGAGACAGATAGATGGGGAGAGAGAGAGAGAACAAACAGACCCAAGACAACAACAACACAATTAGACCCAACCAAATCATGAGAAAACAAAAAGAGCATTACTTGACACATTGGAAAGAACAAACAAAAAAACAGAGCAAACTAGAATGCTATTTGGCCCTAAACAGAGAGTACACAGTGGCAGAATACCTGACCACTGTGACTGACCCAAACTTAAGGAAAGCTTTGACTATGTACAGACTCAGTGAGCATAGCCTTGCTATTGAGAAAGGCCGCCGTAGGCAGACCTGGCTCTCAAGACAAGACAGGCTATGTGCCCACTTCCCACAAAATGAGGTGGAAACTGAGCTGCACTTCCTAACCTCCTGCCAAATGTATGACCATATTAGAGACATATATTTCCCTCAGATTACAGCGATCCACAAAGAATTCGAAAACAAACCCAATTTTGATAAACTCCCTTATCTACTGGGTGAAAAACCACAGTGGGCAACCAGTGAAGAAAAGGGCAACCAGTGAAGAACAAACACCATTGTAAATACAACCCATATTTATGTTGATTTATTTTCCCATTTGTACTTTAACTATTTTCACATTGTTACAACACTGTATATATACATAATATGACATTTGAAATGTCTTTATTCTTTTGGAACTTCTGAGTGTAATGTTTACTATTAATATTTATTGTTTATTTCACTTTTGTTTACTATCGACTTCACTTGCTTTGGCAACGTTGACATACGTTTCCCATGCCAATAAAGCCCTTAATTTGAAAAATTGAATTGAATTGAATTGGGAGAGGCGGGGAGAGAGCGAGAGAGACGGAGAGAGAGAGATGTGAAGACAGGAGATGGAGATGAGAAGAGAAGAGATAGAGAGAGAGAAGAGGAGAGAGAGAGAGAGAGAGAGAGAGAAGACAGAAGAGACAGAGAAGAGAGATTGAGAGACAGAAGATCGGAAGAAGAGACGGGGAGAGAGAAGAGTATAGAGGAGTAGGAAAAGAGAGATAGATAGATGAAGTAGAAATGAAGATTGGTAGAGACATAGAGATGGGTAAGAGATGACACGGAGAGACCAGAAGATAGAGATGTGTAAGAGACATAGATGGGAAGAGAGAGATACAGAGTAGATAGACAGGGAGAGACAAGAGAGAAAGAGAAACATGTGAGAGATAAGATCTATGTGGTGAAAGAGATGATTATACACTAGAGAGAGAGAGAGAGTGATGTGGAGAGACAGAGAGATCGAGAGAGACGTGGATAGAGAGACAGAGAGAGAGACAGAGAGAGAGAGATGTGGAGAGATGGGGAGAGAGAGAGATGGGGAGAGAGAGCGACAGGGAGAGAGAGACAGGGAGAGGGAGAGAGTGTAATTAGACAAAGCTGTAAATGTTGTGAGTGGGTATGAATGAATGGCACATCTCTGAGCCGGGAGAGATAACTTTTGTTTCCTGGAACTCGTCAAACACACAGACACACAAAGGGTTAGCACACACTTTCTCATACACACACACACGCACGCACACACACACACACACACACACACACACACACAGAGTTACAAGACTTAAACACACACACAGTTCTGTCAGCTCACCAGTCATAATGTCCCAGTGGATTTCCTGCTGCTTATCGTCAGTCAAATTGATGGTTCTGTTCTGTCAGAAGGAATAGAGTGATGGATGAAGATCAGAACAGAAAACCAGCAGTACTCCAGACCCATCTGTTGTCCCATCTGACCTTGTACACCTTCTTCCCAACATGTCATCCTCAGTCCACGGACTACGAACTTGCCCAGAGCCATAGATATTTATTGAACCGATACAATGTAAAACAAAACAGCCATCAATACAAAACAAAACATTTATAAAAAACAGTTAGTCCTCAGCTACTAGGTCCTCAATGAACACTCTAAACTGCCCGAGCGGCACCAGAACATTTAATTGTAATGAGTTCTGCGTTGTCTTCTCTGTGTGCTTAGGGTCGTTGTCCTGGTGAACCGTCCCGAGGCTCTGGAGCAGGTTTTCATCAAGGATCTCGCTGTACTTTGCTCCGTTAATCTTTCCCTCCATCCTGACTAGTCTCCCAGTCCCTGCTGCTGAAAAACATCCCCACAGTATGATGTTGCCTCCACCATGCTTCACCGTAGGGATGGTGCAAGGTTTCCTCCAGAAGTGATGCTTGGCATTCAGGCCAAAGAGTTCGATTTTGGTTTCATCAGACCAGAGAATCTTGTTTCTCATGGTCTGAGAGTCCTTTATGTGCCTTTTGGCAAACTCCAAGCAGGCTGTCATGTGCTTTTTACTGAGGAGTGGCTTCCGTCTGGCCACTCTACCATAAAGACCTGATTGGTGGAGTGCTGCAGAAATGGTTGTCCTTCTGGAAGGTTCTCCCATCTCCACAGAGGAACTCTGGAGCTCTGTCAGAGTGACCTTCGGGTTCTCGGTCACCTCCCTGACCAAGGCCCTTCTCCCCCAATTGCTCAGTTTGACAGGGCGGCCAGCTCTAGGAAGAGTCTTGGTGGTTCCAAACTTCTTCCATTTAAGAGTGATGGAGGTCACTGTGTTCTTGGGGACCTTCAATGCTGCAGACATGTTTTGGTAGCCTTCCCCAGATCTGTGCCTCGACACAATCCTGTCTTAGAACTCTACGGACAATTCCTTCGACCTCATGGCTTGGTCTTTGCTCTGACATGCACTGTCAGCCGTGGGACCTTATATGGACAGGTGTGTGCCTTTCCAAATCATGTCCAATCAATTGAATTTACCACAGGTGGACTCCAATCAAGTTGTAGAAACATCTCAAGGGTCATCAATGGAAACAGGATGCACCTGAGCTCAATTTCGATTCTCATAGCAAAGGGTCTGAATACTTATGTAAATAAGGTATATCTGTTTTTTGATTTTTAATACATTTGCTAAAATGTCTAAAAACCATTTTTTTGCTTTGTCATTATGGGGTATTGTGTGTAGATTGATGAGTAAAAAATAATATTTAATCCATTTTAGAATAAGGCTGTAACGTCACAAAATGTAGAAAAAGTGAAGGGGTCTGAATACTTTCCGAATGCACTGTACAGATTAATATCACAACTTTTAACAGATATACCAATATTATTTATATAAATAGTAATGAGAACAGGTCCCAATACCGACCCCTGTGGTACGCCTTTCGTAATATCCAGGAACCTAGACTTAACACCATCAGAAATCACACATTGTGTCCTTGTCTGACAGATAATTCTCAAACCACTTGCAAGAAGCCTGATCCAGGCCTATTTCAGTTAACAGACAGTGTGGTGAAGAAGGCGCAACAGCGCCTCTTCAACCTCAGGAAGCTGAAGAAATTCATCTTGGCCCCTAAGACCCTCACAAACTTTTACAGATGCACCACTGAGAGCATCCTGTCAGGCCGTATCACCGCCTGGTACGGCACCGTCCGCAATCGTAGGGCTCTCCAGAGGGTGGAGCGGTCAGCCCAACACATTAACAGGGGCACACTGCCTGCCATTGAGGACATCTACAGCACCCGGTGTCGCAGGAAGGCCAAAAAGATCATCAAGGACCTCAGCCACTCGAGCCATGGCCCGTTCACCCTGATGCCATCTAGAAGGCTAGGTCAGTACAGGTGCATCAAAGCTGGGACCGAGAGACTGATAAACAGCTTCTATCTCCAGGCCATCTGACTGTTAAACAGTCACCACTAGCCGGCCTCCGCCCAGTACCCTGCCCTGAACCTTAGACACTGTCACTAGCCGGCTAACACAACCGGTACTCTACCATGCACCTTAGAGGCTGCTGCCCTATGTACATAGACATGGAACACTGGTCACTTTAATAATGTTTACATACTGTTTTACCCACTTCATATGTATATACTGTATTCTAGTCAAGGCTATCCTATTTAACTATTGCTGTATTTATAGTATTCTATCCTACATATTCTTCAGATATACTACATATTCTATCCACATACTGTCCATAATGTCTATACATCCCTTCATATACACTACCAGTCAAACGTTTGGACACACCTACTCATTCAAGGTTTTATCTTTATTAACAAGGCACACCTGTTAATTGAAATGCATTCCAGGTGACTACCTCATGAAGCTGGTTGAGAGAATGCCAAGAGTGTGCAAAGCTGTCATCAAGGCAAAGGGTGGCTATTTGAAGAATCTCAAATATGAAATATATTTTGATTTGTTTAACACTTTTTTGGTTACTACATGATTCCATATGTGTTATTTCATAGTTTTGATGTCTTCACTATTATTCTATAATGTAAAAAATAGTCCAAACTTCTAACCGGTACTGTACGTATATATTTATACTCCGGACTCGTTAGCCAGAGTGGATTCTGTTGTGTTAGACTTGTTAGCCAGAGTGGATTCTGTTGTGTTAGACTTGTTAAACAGAGTGGATTCTGTTGTGTTAGACTTGTTAAACAGAGTGGATTCTGTTGTGTTAGACTTGTTAGCCAGAGTGGATTCTGTGTGTCCGCAGAGCTGAAGTAACAGAAATGTCAGCCGCTGGCAGCACTAGCCTATTGGAACCCTCGGCCCCCAGCGTTAGCCTATCAGAACCCTCGGCCCCCAGCAGTAGCCTATCAGAACCCTCGGCCCCCAGCAGTAGCCTATCAGAACCCTCGGCCCTCAGCAGTAGCCTATCAGAACCCTCGGCCCCCAGCAGTAGCCTATCAGAACCCTCGGCCCCCTGCAGTAGCCTATCAGAACCCTCGGCCCCCAGCAGTAGCCTATCAGAACCCTCGGCACCCAGCAGTAGCCTATCAGAACCCTCGGCCCCCAGCAGTAGCCTATCAGAACCCTCGGCCCCCAGCAGTAGCCTATCAGAACCCTCGGCCCCCAGCAGTAGCCTATCAGAACCCTCGGCACCCAGCAGTAGCCTATCAGAGCCCTCGGCCCCCTGCAGTAGCCTATCAGAGCCTTGGGCAAGTTGAGCTGTGTGTAAGGTGTCACTCCAGCAACGTGGGCCACGGACAATCGAAGGTGACAAGGCGACTCTTGTCTGCTGCCCGCGGGACTGTGTGTGTGAGTAATGACTGTGTGTGTGTGCGCGCGTGTTCCTGCTAGCATGCTGTGCTCAGCTAGTTCCCTCATGGGCTGTCATGTCTTCATGTCTCTAGGACGGTCTGCTGTGTCTCTCTCTCTCTCGGGTCTCTTATAATAATAATAATAATAATAATATGCCATTTAGCAGACGCTTTTATCCAAAGCGACTTACAGTCATGCGTGCATAAATTTTTTTTGTGTATGGGTGGACCCGGGGATCGAACCCCCTACCTTGGCGTTACAAGCGCCGTGCTCTACCAGCTGAGCTACAGAGGACCCCACGTCCCTTGTCTCTTGGGGTGACACAAATATCTGCAGCAACTAGTGTCACATGACCAACACTATGGTCTCTGGCCCAAATGGCACCCTATTCCCTATATAGTGTACTACTTTTGACCAGAGCCCCATGACATGTTCAAAAATGTAATCAAATTGTATTAGTCAACAACAGGTGTAGACTAACAGTCAAATGCTTACTAACGGGCCCTTACCCACAATGCAGAGAGAAAGAAAATAGAGAAATAATAGAAAAGTAGAACACGTAATAATACAAGTTATAATAAATACACAATGAGTAACGATAACTTGGCTATATACAGGGGGTACCAGTACTGAGTCCATGATAACTTGGCTATATACAGGGGGTACCAGTACTGAGTCCATGATAACTTGGCTATATACAGGGGGTACCAGTACTGAGTCCATGATAACTTGGCTATATACAGGGGGTACCAGTACTGAGTCCATGATAACTTGGCTATATACAGGGGGTACCAGTACTGAGTCCATGATAACTTGGCTATATACAGGGGGTACCAGTACTGAGTCCATGATAACTTGGCTATATACAGGGGGTACCAGTACTGAGTCCATGATAACTTGGCTATATACAGGGGTACCAGTACTGAGTCCATGATAACTTGGCTATATACAGGGGGTACCAGTACTGAGTCCATGATAACTTGGCTATATACAGGGGTTACCAGTACTGAGTCCATGATAACTTGGCTATATACAGGGGGTACCAGTACTGAGTCCATGATAACTTGACTATATACAGGGGGTACCAGTACTGAGTCCATGATAACTTGGATATATACAGGGGGTACCAGTACTGAGTCCATGATAACTTGGCTATATACAGGGGGTATCAGTACTGAGTCCATGATAACTTGGGTATATACAGGGGGTACCAGTACTGAGTCTATGATAACTTGGCTATATACAGGGGATACCAGTACTGAGTCCATGATAACTTGGCTATATAAAGAGGGTACCAGTACTGAGTCCATGATAACTTGGCTATATACAGAGGGTACCAGTACTGAGTCCATGATAACTTGGCAGTTATCAGTCTAATCAACAATGACGTAGTGTAATGAACAGTCTAATCAACACTGACGTAGTGTAATGAACATAAATTATTTTTGATATTTATCAGATGTGTGTAGCAGTAACGGGTTAGAGATGTGAATCAGGCTATTGGAACTCTTGACAAGCAGAAATCTTCCTCATGAAAACATTTCTTCCTCACAAAAGAGAACCTGTGGATCAATCAAGATTTCTTCTTAATTAATCATGCTTAATGTAGGGATGGACTGCTGCGCGAGGGAGAGAGGCTGGCAATCTGTTGCTGCAGCCTAGCAGACAGAGGGAGGGAGAGAGAGGAAGTATGTCACATGGTTATTTTAATTATATTTAGAAAAAGTATTTTCATTATTTGAATAACCTAAAAGCTTTATATGCTATCAGCCGTGGTTCCATGTAGCACCCTTTCCTTTTTTTTTTGGTTTACTGAGAAGTTGTGATTTCTTTCTCTAAAGGTCAGCACCTACAGTGCCTTCGGAAAGTATTCAGACCCCTTGACTTTTTCCACATTTTGTTACTTTAAAGCCTTATTCTAAAATGGATTAAATCGTTTTTTCCCCCTCATCAATCCACACAATACCCCATAATGACAAAACAAAAACAGATTTTTTGAAATTTTTGCAAATGTACATAAGTATTCAGACCCTTTACTCAGTACTTTGTTGAAGCACCTTTGGCAGCGATTACAGCCTTGAGTCTTCTTGGGTATGACGCTACAAGCTTGGCACACCTGTATTTGGGGAGTTTCTCCCATTCTTCTCTGCAGATCCTCTCAAGCTCTGTCAGGTTGGATGGGGAGCGTTGCTGCACAGCTATTTTCAGGTCTCTCCAGAGGTGTTCATGTCCAGGCTCTGGCTGGGCCACTCAAGGACATTCAGAGACTTGTACCGAAGCCACTCCTGCGTTGTCTTGGCTGTGTGCTTAGGGTTGTTGTCCTGTTGGAAGGTGAACCTTCGCCCCAGTCTGAGGTCCTGAGCGCTCTGGAGCAGGTTTTCATCAAGGATCTCTCTGTACTTTGCTCCGTTCACCTTTCCCTCGATCCTGACTAGTCTCCCAGTCCCTGCTGCTGAAAAACATCCCCACAGCATGATGCTGCCACCACCATGCTTCACCGTAGGGATGGTGCCAGGTTTCCTCCAGATGTGACGCTTGGCATTCAGGTCAAATAGTTCAGTCTTGGTTTCATCAAACCAGAGAATCTTGTTTCTCATGGTCTGAGAGTCTTTAGGTGCCTTTTGGCAAACTCCAAGCGGGCTGTCATGTGCCTTTTACTGAGGAGTGGCTTCCGTCTGGCCACTCTACCATAAAGGCCTGATTGGTGGAGTGCTGCAGAGATGGTTGTCCTTCTGGAAGGTTCTCCATCTCCACAGAGGAACTCTGGAGCTCTGTCAGAGTGACCATCGGGTTCTTGGTCTCCTCCCTGACCAAGGCCCTTTTCCCCGATTGCTCAGTTTGGCCGGGCGGCCAGCTCTAGGAAGAGTCTTGGTGGTTCCAAACTTCTTCCATTTAAGAATGATGGAGGCCACTGTGTTCTTGGGGACCTTCAATGCTGCAGAATTGTTTTGGTACCCTTCCCCAGATCTGTGCCTCGACACAATCCTGTCTCGGAGCTCTACGGACAATTCCTTCGACCTCATGGCTTGGTTTTTGCTCTGACATGCATTGTCAACTGTGGGACCTTATATAGACAGGTGTGTGCCTTTCCAAATCATGCCCAATCAATTGAATTTACCACAGGTGGACTCCAAGCAAGTTGTAGAAAATGGAAACAGGATGCACCTGAGCTCAATTTCGAGTGTCATAACTAAGGGTCTGAATACTTATGTAAATAAGTTATTTATTTTTCTTGTTTTTAATAAATGTGCAAACATTTCTTAAAACCTGTTTTCACTTTGTATTATGGGGTAATGCACTGTACATCAATGAAAAAGTGGAACACCTTTTTGAAAGCTTCCAGGCAGGCCTGATGTGATGTAATGTGAAAGCTTCCGGGTAGGCCTGATGTGATGTAATGTGAAAGCTTCCAGGCAGGCCTGATGTGATGTAATGTGAAAGCTTCCAGGTAGGCCTGATGTGATGTAATGTGAAAGCTTCCAGGTAGGCCTGATGTGATGTAATGTGAAAGCTTCCAGGCAGGCCTGATGTGATGTAATGTGAAAGCTTCCAGGTAGGCCTGATGTGATGTAATGTGAAAGCTTCCAGGTAGGCCTGATGTGATGTAATGTGAAAGCTTCCAGGTAGGCCTGATGTGATGTAATGTGAAAGCTTCCAGGCAGGCCTGATGTGATGTAATGTGAAAGATTCCAGGTAGGCCTGATGTGATGTAATGTGAAAGCTTCCAGGTAGGCCTGATGTGATGTAATGTGAAAGCTTCCAGGCAGGCCTGGTGTGATGTAATGTGAAAGCTTCCAGGTAGGCCTGATGTGATGTAATGTGAAAGCTTCCAGGTAGGCCTGATGTGATGTAATGTGAAAGCTTCCAGGCAGGCCTGATGTGATGTAATGTGAAAGCTTCCAGGTAGGCCTGATGTGATGTAATGTGAAAGCTTCCAGGTAGACCTGATGTGATGTAATGTGGAAGCTTCCAGGTAGGCCTGATGTGATGTAATGTGAAAGCTTCCAGGTAGGCCTGATGTGATGTAATGTGAAAGCTTCCAGGTAGGCCTGATGTGATGTAATGTGAAAGCTTCCAGGTAGGCCTGATGTGATGTAATGTGGAAGCTTCCAGGTAGGCCTGATGTGATGTAATGTGAAAGCTTCCAGGTAGGCCTGATGTGATGTAATGTGAAAGCTTCCAGGTAGGCCTGATGTGATGTAATGTGAAAGCTTCCAGGCAGGCCTGATGTGATGTAATGTGAAAGCTTCCAGGTAGGCCTGATGTGATGTAATGTGGAAGCGTCCAGGTAGGCCTGATGTTTTGTAATGTGAAAGCTTCCAAGTAGGCCTGATGTGATGTAATGTGAAAGCTTCCAGGCAGGCCTGATGTGATGTAATGTGAAAGCTTCCAGGTAGGCCTGATGTGATGTAATGTGGAAGCGTCCAGGTAGGCCTGATGTTTTGTAATGTGAAAGCTTCCAAGTAGGCCTGATGTGATGTAATGTGAAAGCTTCCAAGTAGGCCTGATGTGATGTAATGTGAAAGCTTCCAGGCAGGCCTGATGTGATATAATGTGAAAGCTTCCAGGCAGGCCCGATGTGATGTAATGTGAAAGCTTCCAGGCAGGCCTGATGTGATGTAATGTGAAAGCTTCCAGGCAGGCCCGATGTGATGTAATGTGAAAGCTTCCAGGCAGGCCTGATGTGATGTAATGTGAAAGCTTCCAGGCAGGCCCGATGTGATGTAATGTGAAAGCTTCCAGGCAGTCCTGGTGTGATGTAATGTGAAAGCTTCCAGGTAGGCCTGATGTGATGTAATGTGAAAGCTTCCAGGTAGGCCTGATGTGATGTAATGTGAAAGCTTCCAGGTAGGCCTGATGTGATGTAATGTGAAAGCTTCCAGGTAGGCCTGATGTGATGTAATGTGAAAGCTTCCAGGCAGGCCTGATGTGATGTAATGTGAAAGCTTCCAGGTAGGCCTGATGTGATGTAATGTGAAAGCTTCCAGGTAGGCCCGATGTGATGTAATGTGACATTTCCCTCTCCCTCGAGCTCCTCTTTAACTGGCCTTTGGTTATCAGTGGAGAGAGATGGGCTCAGATACACCCCCATCTATGAGCAACCTTACACAAGCATGCAACCTTTACCTTATACAATCCTCCCTCCCTCCCTCTCGCCCTCTCTCCCTCTTTCCCTCCCTCTCTCCCTCCCTCTCTCTGCCTCTCCTTCTCTCCCTCTCCCTCCCTCTGTCCTTATCTCCCTCTCTCCTGCCTTACCTCCCTCTCTCCCTGCTTCCTTCCTTCCTTCCCTCACTCCCTCCCTCTCTCTCGCTCTCGCTCTCTCGCCCTCCCTCTCCCTTCTAACACTCACCACCCACTCACCAACCAAAACAGCATTTGGGTTTTTGGTTTGGTTCACACACTCACTCTGTCATTCTCTTCTCTCTCTCTCACACAAATACACAGACACATAAACACACACAAACACACAAACACATACACAAACCTACAAACACACAAACACACAAACACATACACATACACACACTTTCACACCAAGTAACACAAGGCTTCCCTACAGAACCAAAACATATTTTGGTTCCGCCACAATTAATTGGGTGTCTGACCTTGCCAACGGGGAGCGCTTGTTTGCTGCCAGCCAAGCAGAGAGTAAAGGGCGGACCCATTTTCACGTCCAACATTACATTACATTCCTTGCTGTCTTGTCGGCTAGGGCCATTTCATAGTGACAGGCAGGGTGGGGTGAGATGGGTTGAGGGCTGTTGGATGGAGACCTTTTGGGAGGGAGGGGGGGGGGGGGGGGGGGGGGGTTGTCAGTCTGTGGTAGAATGAGCGTAGCGACCTCTGACGTAAGAGTAGCAGGATGGTGTTCTAGTGTAGCAGGATGGTCCTATAGTGTAGCAGGATGGTGCTCTAGTGTAGCAGGATGGTGCTCTAGTGTCTAGCAGGAAGGTGCTCTAGTGTGGCAGGATGGTGCTCTAGTGTAGCAGGATGGTCCTCTAGTGTAGCAGGATGGTCCTCTAGTGTAGCATGATGGTGCTCTAGTGTAACAGGATGGTACTCTAGTGTAGCAGGATGGTCCTATAGTGTAGCAGGATGGTCCTATAGTGTAAAAGGATGGTCCTCTAGTGTAGCAGGATGGTCCTATAGTGTAGCAGGATGGTGCTCTAGTGTAGCAGGATGGTGCTCTAGTGTAACATGATGGTACTCTAGTGTAGCAGGATGGTACTCTAGTGTAACAGCATGGTCATCTAGTGTAGCAGGATGGTGCTCTAGTGTCTAGCAGGAAGGTGCTCTAGTGTAGCAGGATGGACCTCTAGTGTAGCAGGATGGTGCTCTAGTGTAGCAGGATGGTCCTCTAGTGTAGCAGGATGGTCCTCTAGTCTAGCAGGATGGTACTCTAGTGTAGCAGGATAGTACTCTAGTGTAGAAGGATGTTACTCTAGTGTAGCAGGATGGTCCTCTAGTGTAGCAGGATGGTCCTCTAGTGTAGCAGGATGGTACTCTAGTGTAGCAGGATGGTGCTCTAGTGTAGCAGGATGGTGCTCTAGTCTAGCAGGATGGTGCTCTAGTCTAGAATGATGGTGCTCTAGTGTAGCAGTATGGTCCTATAGTGTAGCAGGATGGTCCTATAGTGTAACAGGATGGTCCTCTAGTGTAGCATGATAATCCTCTAGTGTAGCAGGATGGTCCTCTAGTGTAGCAGGATGGTCCTATAGTGTAGCAGGATGGTGCTCTAGTGTAACAGGATGGTCCTCTAGTGTTACAGGATGGTACTCTAGTGTAGCAGGATGGTGCTCTAGTGTCTAGCAGGATGGTACTCTAGTTTAGCAGGATAGTACTCTAGTGTAGCAGGATGGTGCTCTTGTCTAGCTGGATGGTCCTCTAGTCTATCAGGATGGTCCTCTAGTGTAACAGGATGGTACTCTAGTGTTGCAGAATGGTGCTCTAGTGTAACATTATGGTGTTCTATTGTAGCAGGATGGTGCTCTAGTGTAGAAGGATGTTACTCTAGTGTAGCAGGATGGTCCTCTAGTGTAGCAGGATGGTCCTCTAGTCTAGCAGGATGGTGCTCTAGTATAGAAGGATGGTGCTGTAGTTAGCAGGATGGTGCTCGAGTGCAGCAGGATGGTGTTCTAGTGTAGCAGGATGGTGCTGTAGTCTAGCAGGATGGTGCTCTAGTTTAGCAGGATGGTGCTCAAGTGTAGCAGGATGGAGCTGTAGTCTAGCAGGATGGTGCTGTAGTCTAGCAGGATGGTGCTGTAGTCTAGAAGGATGGTGCTGTAGTCTAGCAGGATGGTGCTTTAGTGTAAAAGGATGGTGCTGTAGTGTATTGTGAAGGTGCTCTAGTCTAGCAGGATGGTGCTGTAGTCTTGCAGGATGGTGCTGTAGGCTTGCAGGATGGTGCTGTAGTTGCCCAGGATGGTGCTCTAGTCTAGCAGGATGGTGCTGTAGTCTTGCAGGATGGTGCTGTAGTCTAGCAGGAAGGTGCTGTAGTGTAGCAGGATGGTATTCTGAGTCTCTGTAGTCTCCTGAGTGGCGCAGTGGTCTAAGGCACTGCATCGCAGTGCTAACTGTGCCACTAGATCCTGGTTCGAATCCAGGCTCTGTCGCAGCCGGCCGTGACCGGGAGACTCATGGGCGGCGCACAAGTCGTCCAGGGTAGGGGAGGGAATGGCCGGCAGGGATGTAGCTCAGTTGATAGAGCATGGCGTTTGCAACGCCAGGGTTGTGGGTTCGTTTCCCACGGGGGGCCAGTATAAAAAAAATATGTATTCACTAACTGTAAGTCGCTCTGGATAAGAGCGTCTGCTAAAATGTAAATGTAAATGTATTCTATTGTTGCAGGATGGTGCTGTAGTCTAGCAGGATGGTGCTGTAGTCTAGCAGGATGGTGCTTTAGTGTAGCAGGATGGTGATGAAGTGTAGCAGGATGGTGCTTTAGTGTAGCAGGATGGTGATGAAGTGTAGCAGGATGGTGATGAAGTGTAGCAGGATGGTGATGTAGTGTAGCAGGATGGTGCTCAAGTGTAGCAGGATGGTGCTGTAGTCTAGCAGGATGGTGCTGTAGTCTAGCAGGATGGTATTCTAGTGTAGCGGGATGGTCCTCTAGTCTAGCAGGATGGTGTCCTAGTTTAGCAGGATGGTCCTCTAGTGTAGCAGGATGGTGCTCTAGTCTAGCGGGATGGTGCTCTAGTGTAGCGGGATGGTGCTCTAGTGTAGCTGGATGGTCCTCTAGTGTAGCAGGATGGTCCTCTAGTGTAGCAGGATGGTGCTCTAGTCTAGCGGGATGGTGCTCTAGTGTAGCGGGATGGTGCTCTAGTGTAGCTGGATGGTCCTCTAGTCTATCAGGATGGTATTCTATTGTAGAAGGATGTTACTCTATTGTAGCAGGATGGTCCTCTAGTGTAGCAGGATGGTCCCCTAGTGTAGCAGGATGGTCCTCTAGTCTAGCAGGATGGTGCTCTAGTCTAGAAGGATGGTGCTCTAGTGTAGCAGGTTGGTGCTGTAGTCTAACAGGATGGTGCTGTAGTGTAGCAGGATGGTGCTGTAGATAGCAGGATGGTGCTCGAGTGCAGCAGGATGGTGTTCTAGTGTAGCAGGATGGTGCTGTAGTCTAGCAGGATGGACCTCTAGTCTAGCAGGATGGTGCTCTAGTGTAGCAGGATGGACCTCTAGTCTAGCAGGATGGTGCTCTAGTGTAGCAGGATGGTGCTGTAGTCTAGCAGGATGGTGCTGTAGTCTAGCAGGATGGTGCTGTAGTCTAGCAGGATGGTGCTGTAGTCTAGCAGGATGGTGCTGTAGTCTAGCAGGATGGTGCTGTAGTCTTGCAGGATGGTGCTGTAGTCTTGCAGGATGGTGCTATAGGCTTGTAGGATGGTGCTGTAGTCTAGCAGGATGGTGTTCTAGTGTAGCAGGATGGTGCTGTAGTCTAGGAGGATGGTGCTGTTGTGTAGCAGGATGGTGCTGTAGTCTAGCAGGATGGTGCTGTAGTCTAGCAGGATGGTGCTGTAGTCTATCAGGATGGTGCTTTAGTGTAGCAGGATGGTGATGTAGTGTAGCAGGATGGTTGTGTAGTCTTGCAGGATGGTGCTGTAGTCTAGCAGGATAGTGCTGTAGTCTTGCAGGATGGTGCTCTAGTGTAGCAGGATGGTGCTGTAGTCTTGCAGGATGGTGCTGTAGTCTTGCAGGATGGTGCTCTAGTCTAGCAGGATGGTGCTGTAGTCTTGTAGGATGGTGCTGTAGTCTAGCAGGATGGTGCTGTAGTGTAGCAGGATGGTATTCTATGTTGCAGGATGGTGCTTAGTTGTAGCAGGATGGTGCTGTAGTCTAGCAGGATGGTGCTGTAGTCTAGCAGGATGGTGCTGTATGTGTAGCAGGATGGTGATGTAGTGTAGCAGGAATGGTGCTCTATGTAGCAGGATGGTGCTGTGGTCTAGCAGGATGGTATTCATGTGTAGCGGATGGTCCTCTAGTCTAGCAGGATGGTGTCCTAGTGTAGCAGGATGGTTTCTAGTGTAGCAGGATGGTGCTCTAGTCTAGCGGGGATGGTGCTCTTGTGTAGCGGGATGGTGCTCTAGTGTAGCGGATGGTGCTGTGTCTTGCAGAATGGTGCTCTAGTGTAGCAGGATAGTGTTCTAATCTAGCAGGATGGTGCTCTAGTCTAGCAGGATGGTGCTCTTGTGCTAGCAGGATGGTGCTCTAGTGTTAGCAGGATGGTCCTCTAGTTGTGCAGGATGGTACTCTAGTGTAGCAGGATTGTCCTCTAGTGTAGCAGGATGGTGCTCTAGTGTACGGATGGTACTCTAGTCTAGAGGATGATGCTCTAGTGTAGCAGTATGTCCTCTAGTGTAGCAGGATGGTCTCTAGTCTAGCAGGATGTACTCTATGTAGCAGGATGGTGCTCTAGTTAGCAGTATGGTCCTAGTGTAGCAGGATGGTATTCTAGTGTAGCAGGATGGTGCTCTAGTTAGCAGGTTGGTCCTCTAGTTGCAGGATGGTGCTCTAGTCTAGCAGATGGTGCTCTAGTCTAGCAGGATGGTGCTCTAGTTAGCAGGATGGTGCTCTATCTAGCAGGATGGTGTCTGAGTCTAGCAGGATGGTGCTCTAGTGTAGCAGGATGGTCCTGTTCGTAGTGTAGTAGCAGGATGGTGCTGTAGTCTAGCAGATGGTCTTAGTGTAGCAGGATGGTCTGTAGTCTAGCAGGATGGTGCTTTAGTGTAGCAGGATGGTGCTGTAGTCTAGCAGGATGGTGCTTTAGTGTAGCAGGATGGTGCTCTAGTGTAGCAGGATTGTGATGTAGTGTAGCAGGATGGTGCTCTAGTGTAGCAGGATGGTGCTCTAGTGTAGCAGGATGGTGCTGTAGTCTACCAGGATGGTGCTCTAGTCTAGCAGGATGGTGCTCTAGTCTAGCAGGATGGTGCTGTATTCTAGCAGGATGGTGCTCTAGTGTAGCAGGATGGTGCTGTAGTCTAGCAGGATGGTGCTGTAGTCTAGCGGGATAGTGCTCTAGTGTAGCAGGATGGTGCTCTAGTGTTGCAGTATGATCCTCTAGTGTAGCAGGATGGTATTCTAGTGTAGCAGGATGGTCCTCTAGTGTAGCAGGATGGTTCTCTAGTGTAACAGGACGGTACTCTAGTGTAGAAGGACAATACTCTAGTCTAGCAAGATGGTGCTCTAGTATAGCAGGATGGTGCTCGAGTGTAGCAGGATGGTGCTCTAGTCTAGCAGGATGGTGCTGTAGTCTAGCAGGATGGTGCTGTAGTGTAGCAGGATGGTCTTCTATTGTTAGGATGGTGCTCTAGTGTAGCAGGATGGTGCTGTAGTCTAGCAGGATGGTGCTGTAGTCTTGTAGGATGGTGCTGTAGTCTAGCAGGATGGTGCTGTAGTGTAGCAGGATGGTATTCTATTGTTGCAGGATGGTGCTCTAGTGTAGCAGGATGGTGCTGTAGTCTAGCAGGATGGTGCTGTAGTCTAGCAGGATGGTGCTTTAGTGTAGCAGGATGGTGATGTAGTGTAGCAGGATGGTGATGTAGTGTAGCAGGATGGTGCTCTAGTGTAGCAGGATGGTGCTGTGGTCTAGCAGGATGGTATTCTAGTGTAGCGGGATGGTCCTCTAGTCTAGCAGGATGGTGTCCTAGTGTAGCAGGATGGTCTTCTAGTGTAGCAGGATGGTGCTCTAGTCTAGCGGGATGGTGCTCTTGTGTAGCGGGATGGTGCTCTAGTGTAGCGGGATGGTGCTCTAGTGTAGCAGAATGGTGCTCTAGTGTAGCAGGATAGTGTTCTAATCTAGCAGGATGGTGCTCTAGTCTAGCAGGATGGTGCTCTTGTCTAGCAGGATGGTGCTCTAGTGTAGCAGGATGGTCCTCTAGTGTAGCAGGATGGTACTCTAGTGTAGCAGGATTGTGCTCTAGTCTAGCAGGATGGTTCTTTTGTGTAACAGGACGGTACTCTAGTGTAGAAGGACGATGCTCTAGTCTAGCAAGATGGTGCTCTAGTCTAGCAGGTTGGTCCTCTAGTTTAGCAGGATGGTGCTCTAATCTAGCAGGATGGTGCTCTAGTCTAGCAGGATGGTGCTCTAGTCTAGCAGGATGGTCCTCTATTGTAGCAGGATGGTGCTCTAGTGTAGCAGGATTGTCCTCTAGTCTAGCAGGATGGTGCTCTAGTGTAGCGGGATGGTCCTCTAGTCTAGCAGTGTGGTGATGTAGTGTAGCAGGATGGTGCATTAGTGTAGCAGGATGGTGCTCTAGTGTAGCAGGATGGTGCTCTAGTGTAGCAGTGTGGTGATGTAGTGTAGCAGGATGGTGCATTAGTGTAGCAGGATGGTACTCTAGTGTAGCAGGATTGTCCTCTAGTGTAGCAGGATGGTGCTCTAGTGTAGCGGGATGGTGCTATAGTCTAGCAGGATGGTGCTCTAGTGTAGCAGTATGGTCCTCTAGTGTAGCAGGATGGTGCTCTAGTCTAGCGGGATCGTACTCTAGTGTACCAGGATGATGCTCTAGTGTAGCAGTATGGTCCTCTAGTGTAGCAGGATGGTATTCTAGTGTAGCAGGATGTTACTCTAGTGTAGCAGGATGGTGCTCTAGTATAGAAGGACGATGATCTAGTCTAGCAAGATGGTGCTCTAGTATAGCAGGTTGGTCCTCTAGTTTAGCAGGATGGTGCTCTAATCTAGCAGGATGGTGCTCTAGTCTAGCAGGATGGTGCTCTAGTCTAGCAGGATGGTGCTGTAGTCTATCAGGATGGTGCTGTAGTCTAGCAGGATGGTGCTGTAGTCTAGCAGGATGGTGCTGTAGTGTAGCAGGATGTGCATGTTTTAGTGTAGCAGGATGGTGCTTTAGTGTAGCAGGATTGTGATGTAGTGTAGCAGGATGGTGCTCTAGTGTAGCAGGATGGTGCTTTAGTGTAAAAGGATGGTGCTGTAGTCTACAGGATGGTGCTCTAGTCTAGCAGGATGGTGCTCTATCTAGCAGGATGGTGCTCTAGTGTAGCAGGATGGTGCTGTAGTCTAGCAGGATGGTGCTGTAGTCTAGCGGGATAGTGCTCTAGTGTAGCAGGATGGTGCTCTAGTGTTGCAGTATGATCCTCTAGTGTAGCAGGATGGTATTCTAGTGTAGCAGGATGGTCCTCTAGTGTAGCAGGATGGTTCTCTAGTGTAACAGGACGGTACTCTAGTGTAGAAGGACAATACTCTAGTCTAGCAAGATGGTGCTCTAGTATAGCAGGGATGGTGCTCGAGTGTAGCAGGATGGTGCTCTATTTCAGCATGATCTTAGTTAGCAGGATGGTGTGTAGTCTAGCAGGATGGTTTAGTGTAGCAGGATGGTGCTCTAGTCTAGCAGGATGGTGCTCTAGTATAGCAGGATGGTGCTCGAGTGTAGCAGGATGGTGCTGCTAGTCTAGCAGGATGGTGCTCTAGTCTAGCAGGATGTGCTCTAGTCTAGCGGGATGGTGCTGTAGTCTATCAGGATGGTGCTGTAGTCTATCAGGATGGTGCTGGTAGTCTAGCAGGATGGTGCTGTAGTGTAGCAGAACCCACAACCCTGGCGTTGCAAGCGCCATGCTCTACCAACTGAGCTACACGGGGCTCTGAATGACAGAAATCGCATTTAGATTATAATATAAAATAAATAATAATATGCCATTTAGCAGACGCTTTTATCCAAAGCGACTTACAGTCATGCGTGCATACATTTTTTTTTTGTGTATGGTATTGCATCTTAACAAAACACTCAACTCATGTAATGAAGCAGCTAATAAAAATGCAATATGTAGGAAAACACCATTCTAAACAGTGGACCTAGAAAAACACTATTCTAAACAGCGCACCTGATAGCAGTTCCATGTGTTAGCGGTTCCATATGTATCCCAAATGGGACCGGCCATCACTCCTTGCCAGTAGCAATAACTAAATACAAAATTAAACAAAATAAAGAAGGTGAATAGCTACCATCTTATATTGGCATATTTAGTCCAAATGGAGTCAATGATCTGTAGCCACACAAGAATGTTCCTTGTACCCCGAAAATGAGGTGTATCCTCACCATTGCCATAGGCTTGACTGCAGGATTGTGAATGGATAGCATACCTGAATAATGAGCCAGTCATGGGGCTCCATCTGTTTGGCTTGTCTCCTTGTGTGTTGGATTTGATGCGCTTCTCCAAGAAGTCTTGAGCTTCCTCGGCAATGGAAAACAGCTTTATTTTATTTTAAAGAAGCAAATGCTCTTCTGATCCTCCAAAATCATGCTTTCTGGTGTAGTAGCCTATGTGAATGATTGTATGTATTTATGTATAGACAGGAGTAGGCAAATTAGGCTATATCATTTTTTATTCAATTTATTTTACAGGAACCTTAGCTCAGAGTGGTTATGTGAAGATGAGGAGTTAGAAAGAGGGGGGGAAGGAGAGGGGGAAAGAGGGGGAGAAGGAGAGGGGGGGAAGGAGAGGGGGAAAGAGAGGGAGAAGGAGAGGGGGGAAGGAGAGGGGGAAAGAAGGAGTTAGACTGTGGAGATAGTGAGTATTGACAGATAGATGGATGGAGAGACCCTGCTCTCATCACCTCCCCAGGCCTGCTCTGTCTGCTTTATAGGAGGTTATAGTCAGTGGGACAATGCCCTATGTACCCTGGTTAAAGGGATATATATAGGGAATAGGTTGTGCACCATATAGGGAATAGGTTGTGCACTATATAGGGAATAGGTTGTGCACTATACAGGGAATAGGTTGTGCACTATATAGGGAATAGGTTGTGCACCATATAGGGAATAGGTAGCTTTGGTACACAACATCGGGAGTCTGTGTATTGGTTGGACTCCCTGAGTTGTGCATCGTTCTGGTGTGTGGCGACTGGAAAATAATTCCATAAAGTGAAATGTGTCAAATAAACGTCTGAATCAAATGTATGTCCCAACAGCACCATATTCCTGCTGTGAAGACAGGGGTAGACTTCGAGGTAGGAAGTGTGGCGTGACGTGCGTGCTCTAATGGCAGCCCGCTGTCTAACGGCAGGAAAGTTGGTGGGTTAGACAGTTAGACAGTTAGACACCCTCCAGAACGATGCACAACTCAGGGAGTCCAACCAATACACGGACTCCCGATGTTGTGTCCCGGAGTTAGGGAATAGACTATCAGTCTAAACATGAGCTTATCCATTAGTGGTCTGCAGCTGATAAAAGGAGAAGATTAGGAACACACACATCTATTAAGGGTTAGCTTGGG
>LR778259.1:36193407-36205735 GCA_902810595.1 Coregonus sp. 'balchen'
CTGAAACAGCCATTAACATATTGGTCAACATTCCCACCACCTGACCAGCCCATTAACTATTGGTCACATTCCACCACCTGACCAGTTATTATGTCCCCACAAAAAGTTCAACTATTAACATTTCTAGGTTTTTATGGACATTTAGAAATAATCCACATAAACCCATCAGTTCTGTTTTAAAGGAAAAATCCAATTTCATTTGTCCGCTGTTGATACAGTCCCAGAATGTTTGGCATGTCAGCAGTCAAGTTTTCAAGATGTTGGACTTTCAAGAAGAAAAGTGTCACTTGCCACGTCATCATGAATACCAAAAGATGGAGTTTTCCTTTAATACTCTGTGACAATGACCTGGATATATTTCATGGCACATGACCTGGATATATTTCATGGCACATGGTTTATGAACTGATACACAAAACAACGCTGGATTCAAAAATTAGAGTTTTTCAATTTAAATTATTATACACAATTCTTGCAATCAATAGAATGTTATATACAGTGCATTCAGAAAGTATTCAGACCCCTTGACTTTTTCCACATTTCGGTACGTTACAGCCTTATTATAAAATGGATGAAATTAATTGTTTCCCTCATCAATCTACACACAATACCCCATAATGACGAAGCAAAAACAGGTTTTGAGAATTTTTTGCAAATGTATTCAAAATAAAAAACTAAAATACCTTATTTACATAAGTATTCAGACCCTTTATTATGAGACTCGAAATTGAGCTCAGGTGCATCCTGTTTCCATTGATCATCCTTGAGATGTTTCTATAACTTGACTGGAGTCCACCTTTGGAAAATTCTGTTGATTGGACATGATTTGGAAAGGCACACCTGTCTATATAAGGTCCCACAGTTGACAGTGCATGTCAGAGCAAAAAACAAGCCAAGAGGTCGAAGGAATTGTCCGTAGATCTCCGAGACAGGATTGTGTCGAGGCACAGATCTGGGGAAGGGTACCAAAACATTTCTGCAGCATTGAAGGTCCCCAAGAACACAGTGGCCACCATCATTCTTAAATGGAAGACGTTTGGAACCACCAAGACTCTTCCTAGAGCTGGCCGCCCGGCCAAACTCAGCAATCGGGGTAGAAGGGCCTTGGTCAGGGAGGTGACCGAGAACCTGACGGTCACTCTGACAGAGCTCCAGAGTTCCTCTGTGGAGATGGGAGGACCTTCCAGAAGGACAACCATCTCTGCAGCACTCCACCAATCAGGCCTTTATGGTAGAGTGGTCAGACGGAAGCCACTCCTCAGTAAAAGGCACATGACAGCCAGCTTGGAGTTTGCCAAAAGGCACCTAAAGGACTCTCAGACCATGAGAAACAAGATTCTCTGGTCTGATGAAACCAAGATTGCCAAGCGTCACGCCTGGAGGAAACCTGGCACCATCCCTACGGTGAAGCATGGTGGTGGCAGCATCATGCTGTGGGGATGTTTTTCAGCGGCAGGGACTGGGAGACTAGTCAAGATCGAGGGAAAGATGAACAGAGCAAAGTGCAGAAAGATCCTTGATGAAAACCTGCTCCAGAGCGCTCAGGACCTCAGACTGCGGCGAAGGTTCACCTTCCTACTGGACAATGACTCTAAGTACACAGCCAAGACAATGCAGGAGTGGCTTCGGGACAAGTCTCTTAATGTCCTTGAGTGGCCCAGCCAGAGTCCGGACTTGAACCCGATCAAACACCTCTGGAGAGACCTGAAAATAGCTGTGCAGTGACGCTCCCCATCCAACCTGACAGAGCTTGAGAGGATCTGCAGAGAAGAATGGGAGAAACTCCCCAAATACAGGTGTGCCAAGCTTGTAGCGTCATACCCAAGAAGACTCAAGGCTGTAATCGCTGCCAAAGGTGCTTCAACAAAGTACTGAGTAAAGGGTCTGAATACTTATGTAAATGTAATATTTCCGGTTTTTATTTTTAAGACATTTGCAAAAATGTCTAAAAACCTGTTTTTGCTTTGTCATTATGGTGTATTGTGTGTAGATTGATGAGGGGAAACAATTAATTTAATCCATTTTACAATAAGGCTGTAACATAACAACATGTGGAGAAGGGGAAGGTGTCTGAATACACTGTCTATTGGAGATGATGCAGACAATCACATTGATGGAAGCCACAATCTATCTGCAATATTAAAGCTGATTTGTGTCACGTTTTAATGAGCTCTATGACCTACAGGGTGCGTCCCTTCATAAAGGGAGTAGACGCACCAAGCCACAGTCTGAACAGACCTTCCGGACGTTTGTCTGAACCGTTTTAAACAGACCTCCATTCAACTGTGTCTCTCACAGTTGAAGTGTACCTATGATAAAAATTACAGACCTCTACATGCTTTGTAAGTAGGAAAACCTGCAAAATCGGCAGTGTATCAAATACTTGTTCTCCCCACTGTATATGTATGAGTGTGTGTGTGTGTGACTTGTATATGTGTTAGTGCAAAACAGTGACTGTATATTCACACAAGTCATTATTTTCCCAGTCTCTCCCTGTTGTTAATGTTGCTGCCAGCAACTCAGTGTAATGGCGTTAATGCTTTAATGCAGGAGAAGGTGTTAGCTTCATTAACAGCTCAGTGTAACGGCGTTAATGCTTTAATGCAGGAGAAGGTGTTAGCTTCATTAACAGCTCAGTGTAATGGCGTTAATGCTTTAATGCAGGAGAAGGTGTTAGCTTCATTAACAGCTCAGTGTAATGGCGTTAATGATTTAATGCATGAGAAAGTGTTAGCTTCATTAACAGCTCAGTGCCTACGTTTTACAGCCCTCTAACCAATTGTACTATTATGTGTGTTTTTCCGCGTTATTTGTAATTTATTTTGTACATAATGTTTCTGCCATCGTCTCTTATAACCAAAGAGAGCTTCTGGATATCAGGACAGCGATTACTCACCTCGCATTGGACGAATATTTTTTCTTCAACGAGGCGTTCGCGAAGGATATCATACAGACACCCGACAAGGCCCAGATCCCCGTCATTCGCGTGAGGAAGAGACGGAGATATCGCGGACGCAGATCCGGGTGCCTCGTAAGGATCCGACGGCGAGCGAGTAAACTGCCTCTCCCATCAATCCTATTAGCCAACGTTCAATCTTTTGAGAATAAAATTGACGATTTAAGATTACGGTTATCCTACCAACGGGACATTAAAAACTGTAATATCTTATGTTTCATGGAGTCGTGGCTGAACGACAACAATGATAACATTCAGCTAGCGGGCTATACGCTACATCGACAGGACAGAACTGCAGACTCTGGTAAGACAAGGGGTGGCGGTCTCTGTATATTTGTAAACAACAGCTGGTGCACAAAATCAAATACCAAGGAAGTCTCGAGGTTTTGCTCGCCTGAGGTAGAGTATCTTATGATAAGCTGTAGACCACACTATTTACCAAGAGAGTTTTCATCTATATTTTTCATAGCTGTCTATTTACCACCACAAACCAATGCTGGCATTAAGATTGCACTGAATGAGTTGTACAAGGCCATTAATCAACAGGAAAACGCTCATCCAGATGCAGCGCTCCTAGTAGCCGGGGACTTTAATGCAGGGAAACTTAAATCCATTCTACCTAATTTCTACCAGCATGTTAAATGTGCAACCAGAGGGAAAAAAACTCTAGACCACCTTTACTCCACACACAGAGACGCATACAAAGCTCTCCCTCGCCCTCCATTTGGCAAATCTGACCATAACTCTATCCTCCTGATTCCTGCTTATAAGCAAAAACTGAAGCAGGAAGCACCAGTGATTCGGTTAATAAAAAAGTGGTCAGATGACGCAGATGCTAAGCTACAGGACTGTTTTGCTAGCACAGACTGGAACATGTTCCGGGATTCTTCAGACAGCATTGAGGAGTACACCACATCAGTCACTGGCTTCATCAATAAGTGCATCGATGATGTCGTCCCCACAGTGACCGTACGTACATACCCCAACCAGAAGCCATGGATTACAGGAAACATCCGCACTGAGCTAAAGGGTAGAGCTGCCGCTTTCAAGGAACGGGACTCTAACCCGGACGCTTATAAGAAATCCCGCTATGACCTCCGACGAACCATCAAACAGGCAAAGAGTCAATACAGGTCTAAGATTGAATCATACTACACTGGCTCTGACGCTCGTCGGATGTGGCAGGGCTTGAAAACTATTACAGACTACAAAGGGAAGCACAGCCGCGAGCTGCCCAGTGACACAAGCCTACCAGACGAGCTAAACCACTTCTATGATCGCTTCGAGGCAAGCAACACTGAAGCATGCATGAGAGCACCAGCTGTTCCGGACGACTATGTGATCACGCTCTCCGTAGCCGATGTGAGTAAGACTTTTAAGCAGGTCAACATTCACAAGGCCGCAGGGCCAGACGGATTACCAGGACGTGTACTCCGAGCATGTGCTGACCAACTGGCAAGTGTCTTCACTGACATTTTCAACATGTCCCTGACTGAGTCTGTAATACCAACATGTTTCAAGCAGACCACCATAGTCCCCGTGCCCAAGAACTCTAAGATAACCTGCCTAAATGACTACCGACCCGTAGCACTGACGTCTGTAGCCATGAAGTGCTTTGAAAGACTGGTCATGGCTCACATCAACAGCATAATCCCAGAAACCCTAGACCCACTCCAATTTGCATACCGCCCCAACAGATCCACAGATGATGCAATCTCTATCGCACTCCACACTGCCCTTTCCCACCTGGACAAGAGGAACACCTACGTGAGAATGCTATTCATTGACTACAGCTCAGCATTCAACACCATAGTGCCCTCTAAGCTCATCACTAAGCTAAGGATCCTGGGACTAAACACCTCCCTCTGCAACTGGATCCTGGACTTCCTGACGGGCCGCCCCCAGGTGGTAAGGGTAGGTAACAACACATCTGCCACACTGATCCTCAACACGGGGGCCCCTCAGGGGTGCGTGCTCAGTCCCCTCCTGTACTCTCTGTTCACCCATGACTGCATGGCCAGGCACGACTCCAACACCATCATTAAGTTTGCCGACGACACAACAGTGGTAGGCCTGATCACCGACAACGATGAGACAGCCTATAGGGAGGAGGTCAGAGATCTGGCCGTGTGGTGCCAGGACAACAACCTCTCCCTCAACGTGACCAAGACAAAGGAGATGATTGTGGACTACAGGAAAAAAAAGAGGACTGAGCACGCCCCCATTCTCATCGACGGGGCTGTAGTGGAACAGGTTGAGAGCTTCAAGTTCCTTGGTGTCCACATCACCAACGAACTATCATGGTCCAAACACACCAAGACAGTCGTGAAGAGGGCACGACAAAGCCTATTCCCCCTCAGGAGACTAAAAAGATTTGGCATGGGTCCTCAGATCCTCAAAAAATTCTACAGCTGCACCATCGAGAGCATCCTGACTGGTTGCATCACCGCCTGGTATGGCAACTGCTTGGCCTCTGACCGCAAGGCACTACAGAGGGTAGTGCGTACGGCCCAGTACATCACTGGGGCAAAGCTCCCTGCCATCCAGGACCTCTATACCAGGCGGTGTCAGAGGAAGGCCCTCAAAATTGTCAAAGACTCCAGCCACCCTAGTCATAGACTGTTCTCTCTGCTACCGCACGGCAAGCGGTACCGGAGTGCCAAGTCTAGGTCCAAAAGACTTCTCAACAGCTTCTACCCCCAAGCCATAAGACTCCTGAACAGCTAATCATGGCTACCCGGACTATTTGCACTGCCCCCCCACCCCATCCTTTTTACGCTGCTGCTACTCTGTTAAGTATTTATGCATAGTCACTTTAACTCTACCCACATGTACATATTACCTCAACTACCTCAACTAGCCGGTGCCCCCGCACATTGACTCTGCAACGGTACCCCCCTGTATATATAGCCTCCCTACTGTCACTTTATTTTACTGTATATATAGCCTCCCTACTGTCACTTTATTTTACTTCTGCTCTTTTTTTCTCAACACTTTTTTGTTGTTGTTGTTTTATTCTTACTTTTTTTGTTTAAAATAAATGCACTGTTGGTTAAGGGCTGTAAGTAAGCATTTCACTGCAATGTCTGCACCTGTTGTATTCGGCGCATGTGACCAATAAAATTTGATTTGATTTGATTTAACAACAGGGCTGGCTGTTGTACCAGTGGCCATGCACTCCTCAGGGCCATTACGCTAGGTGTGATTTCACAGGTTACACTCACACACGCATAAACACACACCAAGCTAGCTAGCTAGCTAACCACCTCGCTACACAGATCTGATTCTAATGAGTGTCTGTGTGTCATTATGTTTTGTCTGTGTGTCATGAGTGTCTGTGTGTCATTCCTCCTCTCCACCCTCTCCGAGCTGGGCATCTCCGGCGCGGCTCACTCTTGGATTGCGTCCTACCTGACCGGTCGCTCCTACCAAGTGGGATGGCGAGAAGCTGTCTCCGCACCACGTGCTCTCACCACTGGTGTCCCCCAGGGCTCAGTTCTAGGCCCTCTCCTATTCTCGCTATACACCAAGTCACTTGGCTCTGTCATATCCTCACATGGCCTCTCCTATCATTGCTACGCTGACGATACACAACTAATCTTCTCCTTTCCCCCTTCTGATAACCAGGTGGCGAATCGCATCTCTGCATGTCTGGCAGACATATCAGTATGGATGACGGATCACCACCTCAAGCTGAACCTTGGCAAGACGGAGCTGCTCTTCCTCCCGGGGAAGGACTGCCCGTTCCATGATCTCGCCATCACGGTTGACAACTCCGTTGTGTCCTCCTCCCAGAGTGCGAAGAGCCTTGGCGTGACCCTGGACAACACCCTGTCGTTCTCCGCTAACATCAAGGTGGTGACCCGATCCTGTAGGTTCATGCTCTACAACATTCGGAGAGTACGACCCTGCCTTACACAGGAAGCGGCACAGGTCCTAATCCAGGCACTTGTCATCTCCCGTCTGGATTACTGCAACTCGCTGTTGGCTGGACTCCCTGCCTGTGCCATTAAACCCCTACAAACTCATCCAGAATGCCGCAACCCGTCTGGTGTTCAACCTTCCCAAGTTCTCTCACGTCACCCCGCTCCTCCGCACACTCCACTGGCTTCCAGTTGAAGCTCGCATCTGTTACAAGACCATGGTGCTTGCCTATGGAGCTGTGAGTACCTTCAGGCTCTGATCAGTCCCTACACCCAAACGAGGGCATTGCGTTCATCCACCTCTGGCCTGCTGGCTCCCCTTCCTCTGCGGAAGCATAGTTCCCGCTCAGCCCAGTCAAAACTGTTCGCTGCTCTGGCACCCCAATGGTGGAACAAGCTCCCTCACGACGCCAGGACAGCGGAGTCACTCACCACCTTCCGGAGACATTTGAAACCCCACCTCTTTAAGGAATAGGATAAAGTAATCCTTCTACCCCCCCCAAAAAAATAAAATAATAATAATAATAATAAAATAAAACATTGTAAGGTGGTTATCCCAGTGGCTATAAGGTGAATGCACCAATTTGTAAGTCGCTCTGGATAAGAGCGTCTGCTAAATGACGTAAATGTAAAAATGTAAATGTAATGTTAATGTAATGGAGTGTCGGTGTATCATTATGCTAACATTATGGAGTGTCTGTGTGTCATTATCTTAATGTAATGGAGTGTCTGTGTGTCATTATCTTAATGTAATGGAGTATCTGTGTGTCATTATCTTAATGTAATGGAGTGTCTGTGTGTCATTATCTTAATGTAATGGAGTGTCTGTGTGTCATTATCTTAATGTAATGGAGTGTCTGTGTGTCATTATCTTAATGTAATGGAGTGTCTGTGTGTCATTATCTTAATGTAATGGAGTGTCTGTGTGTCATTATCTTAATGTAATGGAGTGTCTGTGTGTCATTATGCTAATGTTATGGAGTGTCTGTGTGTCATTATGCTAACGTTATGGAGTGTCTGTGTGTCATTATGCTAACGTTATGGAGTGTCTGTGTGTCATTATGCTAACGTTATGGAGTGTCTGTGTGTCATTATGCTAACGTTATGGAGTGTCTGTGTGTCATTATGCTAACGTTATGGAGTGTCTGTGTGTCATTATGCTAACGTTATGGAGTGTCTGTGTGTCATTATGCTAACGTTATGGAGTGTCTGTGTGTCATTATCTTAATGTAATGGAGTGTCTGTGTGTCATTATCTTAATGTAATGGAGTGTCTGTGTGTCATTATCTTAATGTAATGGAGTGTCTGTGTGTCATTATCTTAATGTAATGGAGTGTCTGTGTCTCATTATCTTAATGTAATGGAGTGTCTGTGTGTCATTATCTTAATTACATTACATTTACGTAATTTAGCAGACGCTGTTATCCAGAGCGACTTACAAATTGGTCCATTCAACTTATGATAGCCAGTGGGATAACCACTTGTTTTTTTTTAGGGGGGGGGTGGGGGAGGGGGGGATAGAAGGATTACTTTATACTATTCCAGGTATTCCTTAAAGAGGTAGGGTCTGTGTGTCATTATCTTAATGTAATTCTATCCATGGTGATAAAAGGCCTGCGGAAAGGTCTGGAGATAAGGGCTGGTGTTCAATCTACATCTCCCCCTCCGCTGGCACTGTGTCATCACCTTTAGACAATGGCTACGTTCCAAATGGCACTCTATTCCATATCTAGTGCACTACTTCTAAGCAGGGCCCCTAGCGTGTTGGATTAATCACCACTGGAGACATTTTGTGTTATAACACCTTACTCAGGGTTTATATAAAGGGTGTTATAACACCTTACTCAGGGTTTATACAGGGTGTTATAACACCTTACTCAGGATTTATACAGGGTGTTATAACACCTTACTCAGGGTTTATACAGGGTGTTATAACACCTTACTCAGGGTTTATACAGGGTGTTATAACACCTTACTCAGGGTTCATACAGGGTGTTATAACACCTTACTCAGGGTTTATACAGGGTGTTATAACACCTTACTCAGGGTTTATACAGGGTGTTATAACACCTTACTCAGGGTTTTACAGGGTGTTATAACACCTTACTCAGGATTTATACAGGGTGTTATAACACCTTACTCAGGGTTTATACAGGGTGTTATAACACCTTACTCAGGGTTTATACAGGGTGTTATAACACCTTACTCAGGGTTCATACAGGGTGTTATAACACCTTACTCAGGGTTTATACAGGGTGTTATAACACCTTACTCAGGGTTTATACAGGGTGTTATAACACCTTACTCAGGGTTTATACAGGGTGTTATAACACCTTACTCAGGGTTAATACAGGGTGTTATAACACCTACTCAGGGTTTATACAGGGTGTTATAACACCTTACTCAGGGTTCATACAGGGTGTTATAACACCTTATTCAGGGTTCATACAGGGTGTTATAACACCTTACTCAGGGTTTATACAGGGTGTTATAACACCTTACTCAGGGTTTATACAGGGTGTTATAACACACTTACTCAGGGTTATACAGGGTGCTATAACACCTTACTCAGGGTTTATACAGGGTGTTATAACACCTTACTCAGGGTTTATACAGGGTGTTATAACACCTTACTCAGGGTTTATACAGGGTGTTATAACACCTTACTCAGGGTTTATACAGGGTGTTATAACACCTTACTCAGGGTTTATACAGGGTGTTATAACACCTTACTCAGGGTTCATACAGGGTGTTATAACACCTTACTCAGGGTTTATACAGGTGTTATAACACCTTACTCAGGGTTTATACAGGGTGTTATAACACCTTACTCAGGGTTTATACAGGGTGTTATAACACCTTACTCAGGGTTTATACAGGGTGTTATAACACCTTACTCAGGGTTTATACAGGGTGTTATAACACCTTACTCAGGGTTTATACAGGGTGTTATAACACCTTACTCAGGGTTTATACAGGGTGTTATAACACCTTACTCAGGTTTATACAGGGTGTTATAACACCTTACTCAGGGTTTATACAGGGTGTTATAACACCTTACTCAGGGTTCATACAGGGTGTTATAACACCTTACTCAGGGTTCATACAGGGTGTTATAACACCTTACTCAGGGTTTATACAGGGTGTTATAACACCTTACTCAGGGTTATAACAGGGTGTTATAACACCTTACTCAGGGTTTATACAGGGGTGTTATAACACCTTACTCATGGTTTAAACAGTGTGTTATAACACCTTACTCAGGGTTTATACAGGGGAGATGTGTATCAGGGTGTTATGAAGAGAACAGCACCTGGAAGCATATTCCCCCTTCACCAGCCTCACATTGTCTAACTTGAATATAATAGGAGTTAAAGGAAAATATTACCAGCTTTTCCATATGCAGGCTGTTCAATCAGCCAACTGTTCCTACTCTCAGGAAAACGTGTTATTGACAACATTCATGTATTTTAGATATTATAAATGGGATATATAGGCGTTAAGCGCAGAGCTCTAAAAATACAGTGGATGTATCCCAAATGGTACCCTATTCCCTATAGGAATGGAGCTGGGTTTTTACACAGTGGTTTAGTGTCTCTGTGTAAAGCTGTCCTGGCTGTCTCCTATTCCACCATCCACTATACTATACTGACCCAGCTCACACACACACACACACACACACACACACACACACACAGAGACCCAGCTCACAACAACCCCAATTTACATTTACATTTACATTTGAGTCATTTAGCAGACGCTCTTATCCAGAGCGACTTACAGTTAGTGAATACATTTTTTTTTTTTTTATACTGGCCCCCCGTGGGAATCGAACCCACAACCCTGGCGTTGCAAACGCCATGCTCTACCACCTATTTATCGCTCAGAGGGCCATCAAAGTTGTGTACTGATTTAATATCAGTCATGTGATTTCTCGTTCAGACTCGTAGACAACAGTCTGATAACATTACTCTGATCCCGGGTCTGCTCCTACATAGACATTGGTTGCATCCCAATTTACACCCTAGTCCCTATTTAGTACACTACTTTTGTAGGGCTCTGATTAAAAGTAATACACTATATAGGGAATAGGGTGCCATTTGTTGCGCAACCACAGTGAGACAGCCTGGTCTTACTAGGGAGAGACAGTTTCCTTTGTGTCTGTGTGTTTCAGTTGGTCTCTCTCTGAGGACAGTGAGACAGCCTGGTCTTACTAGGGAGAGACAGTTTCCTTTGTGTCTGTGTGTTTCGGTTGGTCTCTCTCTGAGGACGGTGTACAGCCTGGTCTTACTAGGGAGAGACAGTTTCCTTTGTGTCTGTGTGTTTCAGTTGGTCTCTCTCTGAGGACAGTGAGACAGCCTGGTCTTACTAGGGAGAGACAGTTTCCTTTGTGTCTGTGTGTTTCAGTTGGTGTCTCTCTGAGGACAGTGTACAGCCTGGTCTTACTAGGGAGAGACAGTTTCCTTTGTGTCTGTGTGTTTCAGTTGGTCTCTCTCTGAGGACGGTGTACAGCCTGGTCTTACTAGGGAGAGACAGTTTCCTTTGTGTCTGTGTGTTTCGGTTGGTCTCTCTCTGAGGACGGTGTTTGAAAGGCTCTTTAACTTGATATGTGACTGGTGGTTAAAGAGCTTCTCAGTGTTAACCAAACAGCAAATCACACACTGACAGTGATTACAGGCATGCACAGGTCTTACACACACACACACACACACACACTTAGCGTCTGACACACACTCAAACATATACACACACATACACACAGCACAATGAGTGACATTCTTTATTATAATGATCCTCTGTTGCTGCCTGAAACCCCCTCCCTCTAGTTGATGAAACCTCATCCCCCTGAGTTGATGAAACCTCATCCCCCTGAGTTGATGAAACCTCATCCCCCTGAGTTGATGAAACCTCATCCCCCTGAGTTGATGAAACCTCATCCCCCTGAGTTGAGGAAACCTCATCCCCCTGAGTTGAGGAAAACCTCATCCCCCTGAGTTGAGGAAACCTCATCCCCCTGAGTTTGAGGGAAACCTCATCCCCCTGAGTTGTGAAAACCTCATCCCCATGAGTTGAGGAAACCTCATCCCCCTGAGTTGAATGAAAGGCCCTCCCTCAGAGTTGAGGAAAGCCCCTCCCTCGAGTTAATGAAAGCCCCTCCCCTGAGTGATGAAAGGCCCTCCTCAGAGTTGAGGAAAGCCCCCTCCCTCAGAGTTAATGAAAGCCCCTCCCCCCCGAGTTAATGAAAAAGCCCTCCCCCCAGAGTTAATGAAAGGCCCCTCCCCAGAGTTGATGAAAGCCCCTCCCCCTGACTTGATGAAAGCCCCTCCCACAGAGTTATGAAAGTGTTGATGAAAGGCCTCTCCCCCTGAATGAGGAAAGCCCCTCCCCACTGAGTTGATGAAAGCCCTCCCCAGAGTATGTTGATGAAACCTCTCCCCTAGAGTGATGA
>LR778259.1:36205835-36238335 GCA_902810595.1 Coregonus sp. 'balchen'
GTGGTTAGGGGAGCAGAGAGGGTTGGTTAGGGGGAGCAGAGAGGGTTGGTTAGGGGGAGCAGAGAGGGTTGGTTAGGGGGAGCAGAGAGGGGGTAGGGGTCTCTTTTGAGGGTCGGGGTTAAGGGGGGCAGAGAGAGGGGGGTTAGGGGGAGCAGAGAGGGTGGGTTAGGGGGAGCAGAGAGAGGGGGTTAGGGGGAACAGAGAGAGGGGGTTAGGGGGAACAGAGAGACGGGGTTAGGGGAGCAGAGAGGGTGGGTTAGGGGGAGTAGAGAGGGTGGGTTAGGGGAAGCAGAGAGGGTAGTCATTAGCCTCATAATATTAGCATTTTATGTCTATAGAACCTTTGTCTTAAAAATAGTGGACCTCCACATGTCTGGTTCATCCTTGGGAGCAATTTCCAAACGCCTGAAGGTACCACGTTCATCTGTACAAACAATAGTACGCAAGTATATACACCATGGGACCACGCAGCTGTCATACCGCTCAGGAAGGAGATGCGTTCTGTCTCCTAGAGATGAACGTACTTTTACTTTGGTGCGAAAAGTGCACATCAATCCCAGAACAACAGCAAAGGACCTTGTGAAGATGCTGGAGGATACACGTACAAAAGTATCTATATCCACAGTAAAACGAGTCCTATATCGACATATCCTGAAAGGCCGCTCAGCAAGGAAGAAGCCACTGCTCCAAAACCGCAATAAAAAAGCCAGACTACGGTTTGCAACTGCACATGGGGACAAATATCGTACTTTTTGGAGAAATGTCTTCTGGTCTGATGAAACAAAAATAGAACTGTTTGGCCATAATGACCATCGTTATGTTTGGAGGAAAAAGGGGGTTGCTTGCAAGCCGAAGAACACCATCCCAATCGTGAAGCACAGGGGTGGCAGCATCATGCTGTGGGGGTGCTTTGCTGCAGGAGGGACTGGTGCACTTCACAAAATAGATGGCATCATGAGGAAGGAAAATTATGTGGATATATCCTCATTCCTCAACTTCCCATTCCTCTTTCTATTCTTGTTAGAGACAGTTTGCGCTGTTCTGTGAAGGGAGTAGTCCACAGCGTTGTACGAGATCTTCAGTTTCTTGACAATTTCTCGCATGGAATAGCCTTCATTTCTCAGTACAAGAATAGAAAATACATTCTATTCTAATTTACAATAAAAGTGACTCCAAAATGACACAATACATTATTTACCATTCATTTCTACTGGGAACAACATAATCCGAAACACAACCAAAAACAAACAGCAAATGCTTCCAACAATTTTGTAGAGTCACAAGCTTGATGTAGTCATTGTGTGCTAGGAATACGGGACCAAATACAATATATATTGAAAAACCTGATAGTCATTGTTTGATTTAAAATACAAACCTTTGGAGTATAGAGCCAAACGAAGAAAAAATGATTCACTGTCCCAATAATTACACTGTATAACACTGTATTAGTGGTCCTACACTGAGATGTATAGTGATTACAGGTCCTGGTATTAGTGGTCCTACACTGAGATGTATAGTGATTACAGGCCCTGGTTAAAGACCAAATTGAGCATTATCTGCTTTTGTGACATCTTACGATGTGAACTTTGGTCTTAAATTCTTGTTTCAGGCGAGGGCCGATTCCAGATGTCAGCTGACCAGATAACAGTCAATGACCACCTCAACTGCCCCCTTGGTTGAACTGAGCTACCTTTCCTGCCTGTTCTATGTCTTGACAAAATACCGAAAAGCATCGTTCACTGGTTCAAAAAGGTGACAAATGTGGTCAATACAGGATTTCCCTTACATGTCTATGGAAAACTTTCTTTGCTTAATAACACAAAAATTAAGCCTTATGTCTATAGCAACCGTTTGTCTTAGTCACAGAGCATATATTAGCTTTGTGTGCTATAGAACCATGTTAGATAACAGTAATAATATTTTATGTATAAACGTGTCTATACATGTGATAAATACACTTTATGTCATAGAAGGTGTCCTAATAACAGTAGAAAATTAGCTTTATGTCCAAAATACACCTGTCTATAACAGTGATGAATTAGCCTCACTATGTCTATAGAACACGTGTCTGAATATAGTGGATCCACACTAGAGCCTTTATGTTATAAAGCCGTTGTTAAAACAGTGGATAATATCTGCTTTTATGTCTTAGATACCGTTGTCTTAAACAGTGGATAATATGCCTTTAGTCTATAGACGGTTGTCTTGATACAGTGATATAGACCTTAGTCATAGACAGTGTCTTAATACCAGTGATACAATAGCCCTCTTTATGGTCTGAACCTGAGTTCTTCATACCGTGTAATTTAGCCTTTTATGTCTTGAACATGTTGAAACCCAGTAGATGCATGTTAGCCTGTTATTCAAGAACGGTAGTTAACAACGTGTGATAATATTAGCCTTTCATGTCTATAAAACCGTTTGTCTTAATAACAGTAGATAATATTAGCCTTTTATGTCTATAGAACCGTTGTCTCGTAACAGTGGATAATATTAGCCTTTTATGTCTATAGAACCTTGTCTTATAACAGTGGATAATATTAGCCTTTTATGTCTATAGAACCGTTGTCTTAACAACAGTGGATAATATTAGCCTTTTATGTCTATAGAAAGGTTGTCTTAATAACAGTAGATAATATTAGCCTTTTATGTCCTATAGAACCGTTGTCTCGATAACAGTGGATGATATTAGCCTTTTATGTCTATAGAACCGTTGTCTTAATAACAGTGGATAATATTAGCCTTTTATGTCTATAGAACCGTTGTCTTAATAACAGTGGATAATATTAGCCTTTTATGTCTATAGAACCGTTGTCTTAATAACAGTGGATAATATTAGCCTTTTATGTCTATAGAACCGTTGTCTTGATAACAGTGGATAATATTAGCCTTTTATGTCTATAGAACCGTTGTCTTAATAACAGTGGATAATATTAGCCTTTTATGTCTATAGAACCGTTGTCTTGATAACAGTGGATGATATTAGCATTTTTCCAGTTGCAGCTCAGGATCCAGTACCTAACCAGTGTTAGGCTACCATAGTTACTACCATGTGGCATGAGGTATGGACAGAAGAAATCACATCCTACACGACCTGCATGTGTATCCCTCGTTGTAGTGCTTATTTTACCTGTTCTTTTATTCTTTAAGTCCCCTGGCGATCAATCCAGAACGGGGGGTCAAAGGCCGAGATGAAGCTGAAAAAAACTGCATCACATTCCTCCCAAACTGCTCAAGTTCCTGTCTGAATTTAACGACTTTGAAAATCCTTGGAAGCGTTGAAAGGTGAGCATTTCTTTTTAAAGCACTCCATTGCTTTACTCAAACGCCATGTTCTTCTTCACAAACACAATCCTCTTTTCTATGCACTGACACATGCGGTATAGAATTACAGGTTACATTGTATGCAGGTTATTGAAGTAGGCGATCTGTTGTTTCTGCTGATGCCATGTGCTTTGTGAAGACATGGCAGGTAAGAAGGATCATGCTGTAGTGTGCAGACAGTAGAAAGTACTGCATTTAGTCTTAAGAATAGAGATGAGTGTATTTCAATCTTGCTCTCCCCTCTCCCTCTGTTTCTCCCCTCTCCCTCTGTTTCTCCCCCCTCCCTCTGTTTCTCCCCTCTCCCTCTGTTTCTCCCCCCTCCCTCTGTTTCTCCCCCCTCCCTCTGTTTCTCCCCCCTCTCTCTGTTTCTCCCCCCTCCCTCTGTTTCTCCCCCTCTCCCTCTGTTCTTCTTCCAACCTCCCAGCAAACCAAGATTGGTTCTGTTCCCAGAACACAAAAAAAAAAAAAACTGTTGAGTTGTGCTGATGATTATAAAATGTTTATATAATTGACTTGATGTTGCAAGAACGTTCTCAGAACACATTTTGTATAAAAAGGTTCCCAGCATGTTTCATGGCCTGTATTGGCCTAGGCCAGAGGAAGACCAGGTGTGTTAAATTTAGTCAATCACTGTACTGATCAATTATCTCAGTTGGTCAGGTGTGGTGACTAGTTGAAAGATAGTCCTGCTGTACCTGTGGCACTCCAGGAACAGGGTTAGCCACCCCTGGCCTTCACGTTGAGCAAAGATCCAGCTATTTTAACCTGAGTTAAATGTCACGTATCTCACTCTGTGGGGAAGATTCCCTTATTACTTAAATCTAATTGAGATGTTTATGATTTTTTATATTGTTTTTATATATACAGTATCCTGTGTGTATATATATATATATATATATATATATATATATATATATATATATATATATATATATATATATATATACATACACATATATATATATATATATATTCTGTCTTGGATATATCTCTACGATCACTTTAGCAACTTTCCGCAGCCTTTAATTGTTATGAGCTGGAAAGCAATAGGTTTTTTATCACAATAGTGCAATACTTTTTTAACACAGGACTCAGGAAGGAGGCTGTTTTCGTACGCATTCTTCAGCTCCGTTTTCGTTTCATTCAGTTCTTCTGTTCTACCCTGAGAGTCAGGCCGCCGCCCAAAGCATCCATCACGATCTGAACATTTTTATTTCCTTCTCCCACCATCTTCACCCACATCTTCACCCCCTGCTTGCCTCTTTGTTGGTGCTGAGGTCAGCCTCGAGGAGTTTACAAATCTGTTTTCGATCTGTACAAGGAGTGAACCGTACCCCGTCCCGATGACATTCTTCCACTTGTCTTGGATATACTGTATCTCTACGATTTAGAAACTTTCTGCAGCCTTCCTCTTCCGGGCCTGGTCTCTTTGCTCAGTAGATCATCAGTTATTTTCTTCCATTGCAAGAGTGAGGTGAGAAGGTAGTTTGTGCCAAGGAATTGTGAACACCTCACTGGATGGGGAACTGGGACATCCTCTCAATGTTGAACGAAGCTCTGACGAAACTGGTTGAGAGGGCTTGGGGCTTGGCATTTAGTCCTATGGATAGAAAATGACAATAAAAAATAAAATAAAAAATCATGAGCAATGGTAGACGCAACAGAAATAGTTCAGTTTATTGATTTGAGTGCATGATTAGATCATTCAGTCTTCCATTTCAAAAAGGTTTCAATATGTAGAATTCATTCCTGGATATATATATATATATATATAGTACCAGTCAAAAGTTTGGACACACCTTCTCATTTCAGGGTTTTTCTTTATTTTTACTATTTTCTACATTGTAGAATAATAATGAAGACATCAAAACTATGAAATAACACATATGGAATCATGTAGCAACCAAAAAAGTTTTAAACAAATCAAAATATATTTTTGTTTGATGGCTTGTGATCATCCATCTTCCTCTTGATTACATTCCAGAAGTTTTCAATAGGGTTCAGATCTAGAGATTGGGCTGGCCATGACAGGGTCTTGATCTGGTGGTCCTCCATCCACACCTTGATTGACCTGGCTGTGTGGCATGGCGCATTGTCCTGCTGGAAAAACCAATCCTCAGAGTTGGGGAACAATGTACCGGTCTTTTCCGGTAGAGATGGCAGGACAGATGTTACAGCATTCAAAGTGCATTTCATGTTTTAAATTATCAAATCTAAACCGACCACAAAAAGCATGAATCGCTCACCACTATGAATTTGAAAAAGACTTTCATTAACTTGTTCTCTCATTCACCGATAAAGACAACATCAACTTGTCATGGATGTATTATTTTACATAGGTCTACACATTGCTTTGGTACATTACATTTACATTTACATTTACGTCATTTAGCAGACGCTCTTATCCAGAGCGACTTAAAAATAGGTGCATTCACCTTATAGCCAGTGGGATAACCACTTTACAATGTATTTTATTTATTTTTTTAATGTGGGGGGGGGGGGGGGGGGTGGGTTGGAGTAAGGGGGGTAGAAGGATTACTTTATCCTATCCCAGGTATTCCTTAAAAAGGTGGGGTTTCAAATGTCTCCAGAAGGTGGTGAGTGACTCCGCTGTCCTGGCATCGTGAGGGAGCTTGTTCCACCATTGGGGTGCCAGGGCAGCGAACAGTTTTGACTGGGCTGAGCGGGAACTATGCTTCCGCAGAGGAAGGGGAGCCAGCAGGCCAGAGGTGGATGAACGCAGTGCCCTCGTTTGGGTGTAGGGACTGATCAGAGCCTGAAGGTACGGAGGTGCCGTTCCCCTCACTGCTCCATAGGCAAGCACCATGGTCTTGTAGCAGATGCGAGCTTCAACTGGAAGCCAGTGGAGTGTGCGGAGGAGCGGGGTGACGTGAGAGAACTTGGGAAGGTTGAACACCAGACGGGCTGCGACATGAACTGTTTATAATATTGCATTTATTTGTTGTACTGTGTATTGTTTGTCATTTTTCAGAAGAAACCACTTAAACATTTCTTTAAAATAATAGTTTCCATTAGGGAGAGATTTACATTTACTGGGGGGGTTCCCCCTCATAGAATTAACTCAAAAATAATGTTTCCAACCACAAATAACAATAATTGTAGAGACCCTGTGTTTATAAACATGGATATCGACTTTGCCACTTCAGCATGCTTTTGTGGCTCATTCGATGCCACGCAGGCCTACGGGCCAGAAGGTTGACGGTTCACCCGACCACCACAGACGAGCTCACTCTCCCTACCTGTTTCATTACACTACAATCAGAGCCGGCTGCAGACAATGATCACCTAGGGGGAAATCTGATTTTCAACATTTTGATGCCATATTTATAATTATATAAATTATATGCAACACATTTTCCACCAACAGGTTACTGTGCCAATGCATCACACAACCAATAAACAAAGCATACTGATTTTGGGCACTTCAATATCATGGTTTGCATTTTCAACACCACAATAAATAGACTATGACAATCTCGACATACAGAAAATACATCCCTCCCTACCTATTCCTGAGGGGATAATTATCAGATTACTGGTCCCATTCTTCCTGAGGGGGTAACTATCAGATTACTGTTCCCATTCTTCCTGAGGGGATAACTATCAGATTATTGGTCTCATTCTTCCTGAGGGGATAACTATCAGATTATTGGTCCCATTCTTCCTGAGGGGATAACTATCAGATTACCGGTCCCATTCTTCCTAAGGGGATAACTATCAGATTATTGGTCCCTTTTTCCTGAGGGGATAACTATCAGATTATTGGTCTCATTCTTCCTGAGGGGATAACTATCAGATTATTGGTCTCATTCTTCCTGAGGGGATAACTATCAGATTACCGGTCCCATTCTTCCTGAGGGGATAACTATCAGATTACCAGTCCCATTTTTCCTGAGGGGATAACTATCAGATTACTGTTCCCATTCTTCCTGAGGGGATAACTATCAGATTATTGGTCTCATTCTTCCTGAGGGGATAACTATCAGATTATTGGTCTCATTCTTCCTGAGGGGATAAGTATCAAATTCTTCCTAAGGGGATAACTATCAGATTACCGGTCCCATTCTTCCTGAGGGGATAACTATCAGATTATTGGTCCCAAGTTTTACAGGGAATGTCTGTAAAAATAAGACAAAAATTTAAACATATTTATCCAGATATCAGCTCTGTCTACTAACGGACAGTCACTATGTTTATACAGTATTTTCTGACATTTATTTGAAGGAACAGTCTGTAAAATAACAAAAATTATTTTTCACATATATATATTTTTTCTTCTTCAGTGTAGCAGTCTATCAGATCATTAGGCGGTCAGACTCACTAGCAGTCTATCAGATCATTAGGCAGACAGACTCACTAGCAGTCTATCAGATCATTAGGCAGACAGACTCACTAGCAGTCTATCAGATCATTAGGCAGTCTGACTCACTAGCAGTCTATCAGATCATTAGGCAGTCAGACTCACTAGCAGTCTATCAGATCATTAGGCAGTCTGACTCACTAGCAGTCTATCAGATCATTAGGCAGTCAGACTCACTAGCAGTCTATCAGATCATTAGGCAGTCAGACTCACTAGCAGTCTATCAGATCATTAGGCAGTCAGACTCACTAGCAGTCTATCAGATCATTAGGCCTATCAGATTAGGCAGTCTGACTCACTAGCAGTCTATCAGATCATTAGGCAGTCTGACTCACTAGCAGTCTATCAGATCATTAGGCAGTCTGACTCACTAGCAGTCTATCAGATCATTAGGCAGTCTGACTCACTAGCAGTCTATCAGATCATTAGGCAGTCAGACTCACTAGCAGTCTATCAGATCATTAGGCAGTCACTCACTAGCAGTCTATCAGATCATTAGGCAGTCAGACTCACTAGCAGTCTATCAGATCATTAGGCAGTCAGACTCACTAGCAGTCTATCAGATCATTAGGCAGTCAGACTCACTAGCAGTCTATCAGATCATTAGGCAGTCAGACTCACTAGCAGTCTATCAGATCATTAGGCAGTCTGACTCACTAGCAGTCTATCAGATCATTAGGCGGTCAGACTCACTAGCAGTCTATCAGATCATTAGGCAGTCAGACTCACTAGCAGTCTATCAGATCATTAGGCAGTCAGACTCACTAGCAGTCTATCAGATCATTAGGCAGTCAGACTCACTAGCAGTCTATCAGATCATTAGGCAGTCTGACTCACTAGCAGTCTATCAGATCATTAGGCAGTCAGACTCACTAGCAGTCTATCAGATCATTAGGCAGTCAGACTCTTTGATGTGTGACTAGACTTCTGATAGTTTGAGCCTGTCAGTTTCCTAAATACACAAGAGAGAGAGAGACACACAGACAAACACAGAGAGACACACAGACACACACAGAGAGACACACAGACAAACACACAGACACACACAGGGAGACACACAGACACACACATAGAGACACACAGACACACACAGAGAAACACACAGACACACACAGAGAAACACACAGACACACAGAGAGAGACACACAAACACACACAGACACCAATAACCCCCCTTCTGTGTGCTGGGCCCTACCTGGAAGTCAAGAGCAGGGTTCTTCAAAAGGAAGTGTGATTTCTGATGGAAAAAAAATATTTAAAAAATAATAATCACTTTTTTAAATTCATATAACTGCCGTTGTTGTTGGACATAAAATACCGTAAAATCCCAGAGAAATCAGCTACAAGTGATTTTAGTTTACTCTGTTCCCAGGTATTCCCACAGATAAATAGTGAGGCATATCTCAATGTAATCAATGTTTGAAATTATTATGTTTTTGTCAAATAGTACATCTGTTTGGTCTTCTTGATGCCAATTTGCAGTGTACATATTATTTCTAATTATGTTTCCGTTCCCCTGACCATTCGCTCAAGAAAATAATTGTCCCGTTGGCTGAATGAAACTGGGGCCCCGGGTCTAGAGTGTAAATCCCAACGTGGAGTTAGAGATGAGATGGAGATATGTCTCTGTCCGAGTAGCCGTTTACCAAACGTCATTCCACAACCATTGCCCTGTCCTCTGGTTTACATTACAGGGAGCTGCGTGTGTGTGTGTGTGTGTGCTGTGTGCTGGAGCAGCGGCGCCAAGACAGACACACGCACACACGCACACACACTAGACACTCATAAACACACACACTCAGGGACGTTATGTTATGTTCCATCTGCTGTTGAACTACTGAAGAGACTGCTGAACATGGAATCTAAATGCATGATCACAAGCTGCCTCTGGGCCTTAGCTGCAGGCAGACTGGCTTTGCAGTATTTTCTGAGTGCTTTGACGCTACTAGCAATGCATTTTCAATGAGACATGAGTCTTTGTGGCAACGACAGACACAGAAAGAACTAGCTAGAACTATTAGTACAACTGCTACTGAGGTTATATACATGTGTTCACATGTCCTGAAAACCAGACCCTGTCACCTGCTGGAGCTTTGGAGCACCAGGACTTGTAACGTGACCAGTTGGGAACCACAGTAACCATGAAACACAGCAAATAGGATGAACATTTATTAAAATATAGGTATAGCTAGATTGGAAATGTATCAAAAATTATGTAGGCCACCCACTAAAGGCTTAGGGTGGAATAGATCCCACTAAAGGCTTAGGGTGGAATAGATCCCACTAAAGGCTTAGGGTGGAATAGATCCCACTAAAGGGGTTATTTTTTATATTTTTTTTGTATTTAACCTTTATTTAACCAGGTAAGCCAGTTGAGAACAAGTTCTCATTTACAACTGCGACCTGGCCAAGATAAAGCAAAGCAGTGCGATAAAAACAACAACACAGAGTTACATATGGGGTAAAACAAAACATAAAGTCAAAAATACAACAGAAAATATATATACAGTGTGTGCAAATGTAGCAAGTTATGGAGGTAAGGCAATAAATAGGCTATAGTGCAAAATAATTACAATTAGTATTAACACTGGAATGCTAGATGTGCAAGAGATTATGTGCAAATAGAGATACTGGGGTGCAAAAGAGCAAAATAAATAACAATATAGGGATGAGGTAGTTGGGTGGGCTAATTTCAGATGGGCTGTGTACAGGTGCAGTGATCGGTAAGGTGCTCTGACAACTGATAAGTCAGTTAGGGTGGGATAGATCCCTCTAAAGGGGTTAGGGTGGATTAAAGGGGTTAGGGTGGAATAGATCCCACTAAAGGGGTTAGGGTGGAATAGATCCCACTAAAGGGGTTAGGGTGGAATAGATCCCACTAAAGGGGTTAGGGTGGATTAAAGGGGTTAGGGTGGAATAGATCCCTCTAAAGGGGTTAGGGTGGAATAGATCCCACTAAAGGGGTTAGGGTGGAATAGATCCCACTAAAGGGGTTAGGGTGGATTAAAGGGGTTAGGGTGGAATAGATCCCACTAAAGGGGTTAGGGTGGATTAAAGGGGTTAGGGTGGAATAGATCCCTCTAAAGGGGTTAGGGTGGATTAAAGGGGTTAGTGTGGATTAAAGGGGTTAGGGTGGAATAGATCCCACTAAAGGGGTTAGGGTGGAATAGATCCCTCTAAAGGGGTTAGGGTGGAATAGATCCCACTAAAGGGGTTAGGGTGGATTAAAGGGGTTAGGGTGGAATAGATCCCACTAAAGGGGTTAGGGTGGAATAGATCCCACTAAAGGGGTTAGGGTGGGATAGATCCCACTAAAGGGGTTAGGGTGGAATAGATCCCACTAAAGGGGTTAGGGTGGAATAGATCCCACTAAAGGGGTTAGGGTGGATTAAAGGGGTTAGGGTGGAATAGTAGAGCACAGATCAATCTCTTCCCTCCAGTAATAATCCAATCTTCAACATCAATTGTCAATACTTTAAAAGCAGTTGTCCATCCGTTGAAAAATACTTGTCCATTCTTTAAAAAATATGAGTACCTTAAGAAGGAGTGAGATTAAAGCTGCAATATGTAACTTTTTGGGCGACCCAACCAAATTCACATAGAAATGTGAGTTATAGATCTGTCATTCTCATTGAAAGCAAGTCTAAGAAGTGGTAGATGTTCTATGTGAGCTATTTCCATGCTTCCCGTTCTTAAGTTTTGTTTTTGTGTCTTTTACTTTCGGTACACCAGCTTCAAAAATATGAAAATATAATCTTTTAGTTATGGGAAAGATATCTCACAGCGGTTTATACGGTACAATGATTCTCTACATCAAGGGAATTCAACTCTGACCCTACGAGGTCCAGAGCCTGATGCTTTTCTGTTCTAACTGATAGTTAATAGTTAACAGTTAATTAGTTAGTTAGTTAATAGTTAACACCCACCTGGTGTCCCAGGTCTAAATCAGTGCCTGATTAGAGGGGAACTGGCTTCCAGGTCCAGAGTTGAGTTTTTGGGCTCTACACTATACATTGAATTTTTTAATTACAAAAACTGAAATTAGGCGAACTATTAGAATTTTTGCAACCAGGAAATGGCGGAGAGATTTCTGCATATTGCAACTTTAAAAGCCAGCAGTATTGGTCCTTCAACAGTCCAGTATAAGCAACTTTAAAAGCCAGCAGTATTGGTCCTTCAACAGAAGCATTTCAAATGTTTCACCTCCTCTTTTACTTTGTGATCCAGTCCGGATTACGCCGTTGATCTGTCTGATGCACTTATCGAAACTCGGTGGTAGCTCGGCCCCGTTTTCCCAGCTCCAGTGTTGCCTGAGGTCCTTTCACGTCTCCGTCCCAAACCATTCTGTCACTTTACCATTTTGTACCTTTAAATTCAGACCTCAATCTGGTCAAGCACCAATAGGAATGTACATTGAATTATTGATACAGCACTTGCATTCTCACAATGGGGGAGTACATTCTCGTGAGGGGTTAAGAATTCCGGGAAGTGGTGTGGTTCCACATTCCCTCCGTAGTCGCACTCCAATGTTGACAGCGATGCTCCTGTGACTAAACCTTGAAACTCCAAACAAGGGTAAGTGGAACAAGCTTAGAAACACAGGAATGTGCAACAGTACGACCTAGTTCCAACTCTGTCATTTCATAACACTTACATATTTTTTAAAATTATTTTATTTAACCTTTATTTAACCAGGAAAAGCCCATTGAGACCCAGAGTCTCTTTTTCAAGGGAGACCTGGCCAAGAAGGCAGCAACAATCAATACATTACAGAATTAAAACATACATTTTACATTTCAGTCATTTAGCAGACGCTCTTATCCAGAGCGACTTACAGTTAGTGAGTGCATACATTTTTTAAATATATATTTTTTTGATACTGGCCCCCCGTGGGGCAATACAATACAACAATACAATACAACAACATGATCCAGCCTAAAAAAAAGCATTTACACTTCCCTGTAACAGAGTCTCCCATCAACATTTTAAATTCATTCAGTGGCACTAACATATATAGATGAATATTGCAGACTATTCCATGCCTCTGGTGCACAAGAGGAGAAGGCTGTCTTGCCTAATACTGTAAATGTCCTGGGGACCTTAAGAAGCAAGCCACCTAGCAGACCGGGTCTGGTACCTGGTGGTGGTGGAGACCAGACTGCAGTATCAGCCACCTAGCAGACCGGGTCTGGTACCTGGTGGTGGTGAAGGAGACCAGACTACAGTAGCAACCACCTAGCAGACCTGGTCTGGTACCTGGTGGTGATGGAGACCAGACTGCAGTATCAACCCCCTAGCAGACCGGGTCTGGTACCTGGTGGTGGTGGTGGAGACCAGACTGCAGTATCAACCACCTAGCAGACCGGGTCTGGTACCTGGTGGTAAAGGAGACCAGACTGCAGTATCAACCACCTAGCAGACCGGGTCTGGTACCTGGTGGAGAAGGAGACCAGACTGCAGTATCAACCACCTAGCAGACCGGGTCTGGTACCTGGTGGTGAAGGAGACCAGACTGCAGTATCAACCACCTAGCAGACCGGGTCTGGTACCTGGTGGTGAAGGAGACCAGACTGCAGTATCAACCACCTAGCAGACCGGGTCTGGTACCTGGTGGTGAAGGAGACCAGACTGCAGTATCAACCACCTAGCAGACCGGGTCTGGTACCTGGTGGTGAAGGAGACCAGACTGCAGTATCAACCACCTAGCAGACCGGGTCTGGTACCTGGTGGTGAATGGAGACCAGACTGCAGTATCAACCACCTAGCAGACCGGGTCTGGTACCTGGTGGTGGAGGAGACCAGACTGCAGTATATGAATATGTGAAAATCCTTTTTACATTAGTTACATACAACAAGTTATTGTATCCACATGATATGAATATAAAGAATAGAAATATGACTGAATAGAATGACTGCATACATTCCATTCGCACCCTAACATAGAAATATGACTGAATAGAATGACTGCATACATTCCAATCACGCGCTAACATAGATGCTAGCAAATCAAATTGACATGCAGAAATAGCTACCTATCCGACCATTTCACTTAACAAAAAGTGACAGTATACCCCACATGTCACATTGCCCACAAGATATGACTGATAGAAAACATATCTTAACACATACAGTATCCTTCCAAGGCCATCTCTCCCTCCAACTTCTTCCCTCTGGCTAATCCGAAACATTATACACCATTATCGCCCTAAAAGTAATATGATGATAAATACAACATCGTACGTGCTCAAATCATGACAAAGGATTGTTGTACTCACAGATGACACCACTTTAAAGATGATGCCAATTTAAAGGCTGGAAAGACGAGGATTACTGTGAATGTGGTGAGTTTGAACATCGTGGCAGAGATTGAAAAATAGCTAGTTCAGCGTATTGATAGCTACACTAAAGAGTCACTTCCGGGTCACGAATTTGGGAACATTTAACATTTAAAATTTAAATTACCCCATGTCATAGTTAAAAAGTGTCAAAAACATATTTAAAAACGTTTTAGTTCCGTTTCTTCCCAGTGTAGTTATCATGTTGCATCGTTCTGTAACGTTGTGAACTATGCAAAAATGCAAAAAAACATATGTAATTAATATCACACACACAGTGCCTTCAGAAAGTATTCACACCCCTTGACTTTTTTTTCCACATTTTGTTGTGTTACAAAGTGGGATTAAAATTGATTTACATGAAAGCACTTTACGTGCTATATGACAGACATTGACCACTGTATTTATTCACAGAGTCTTTTCAGTACTGGTAAGCGTTTTTGGCTTTCTGATAGGTCTTCCATAACGAGTTGAATTCACTGGTGTGTCCGTGTTTACATTGTTGCTTTCCACTGTTTGTTTTGGTGCTGGAGAACACACAGGGGAGTCGTTTTCTTCCAGGCCGACACTTGTTTCAGCTTCTCTTTCCACAGGATAAGGGTAAGTCCATTATGGTTTCTGACTGTGTTCTCTCTGGGTGTGTTGTTTCATGTGTTTTTAACAGATGTGTCCGGTTCCTTCTGTAGATTCTCGTTTGGTGTTTGCACTATGCGTGACCTTGGCTGGTCATGTTTTTCCAAGTACAGTTGCTGGTTGCCATGTGTTGTCTTGTCTAAATCTGATCTGACTCATTCTCCTTCCTTCATGACCGAAAGGTTATGTGTGCATTGGTCAAAGTACTGTTTTTGTCTCTGTTGTGAGACGCCTCCTGACATGCTGATAGAGTCCTGGCTTTAACAGTCTGTTTGATGTCGAAATCTTTGTCTTCAGCCTTCTTCCCATTAGTCGTTTTGCAGGTGAGAGTCCTACTCCATCCAGGGGTGTGTTTCTGTACTCAAGGAGAGCTATGTAAGGATCTCCGTTGCTGTCTTGTTCGTTTTTCAACAGGTTCTTCACAGTCTGAACTGCTCTCTCAGCTTGACCGTTTGACTGTGGAAATCTAGGGCTCGACGTGACATGCTTGAACTCCCAGCTGGTGGAGAACTCAGACATTTTCTTGACTCAACAACTGTCTTCCATTGTCGGAGCACAAAACGTTGGGCACCCCATGCCTTTGCGAAGATCGACTTTAGTACTGTAATGATGTGTTTACTTGTTGTCCCACTGAGCTCTGAGATTTCTGGGTATTTTGAGTAGTAATCCACACATAGTAGATATTCTGTGTCATTGTAATGGAAGAGTTCCACTCCAATTTTGGCCCAAAGCTCTCTCTGTGATTGGATGAGACATGAGCGGCTCTCTTTGGTTGTTGTTTTTGTGTGTGTTGCAGACTGCACATTTTGTTACAACATCTTCAAATCTGTTTAGCCATGCCTGGCCAGAACAGAACATCCCTAGCTCGTTCCTTCCATTTTACGATTCCCATGTGTGCCTCATGGATTTTTTTTCCATAATTTATTCTCTCAATTTTCTGAGGAACGACAAGTTTTAAACTTTTGAACAGCAGTCCATCTGAGTATGTCAAGTCATCTCTGAAGGTCTAGCAGTGCTGTAATTTTCGTTTGCAGCGTTGACTCTCGCATCTGGCCATCCTTTTTTAACTGTTTCTGTGACCAGTCTTAACTCTTTATCTTCTGCTGTTGATGTTTTGATTTGCTGCAATTTGTCTTCTGAAAACAGGAAGTTAAATGAGCGATGTAGTTTACATCCAGCTCACCTTCCAGCAATTTCTCTCTCTGTTCCTTCAGGTATGCTCGGCTCAGTGCATCAGCGATGTGCATCTCTTCTCCTGGTTTGTAGACTGTATCTCTGTAGTCTCATCAGCATTCTCTGCAGTCTGGCGACTTCTTGAAGATTGTTTCAGACTCCACCTGGATCTGTTTTTCCATACAGGTATTGATGAAACTTTCTCGCAGCTATACACTATCGCCAGTAGCTCTTTTTCAAATTTGAGCGTGTCTCTTTTGACAGTCTGTGAGGGATCTTGATCTGTATGCGATTGGCTGACCATCTTGCAGGATCACAGCTCCCAAGCCTTCTGAGCTTGCATCCACAGTGTCACTGTTTGTTTCACATCGTAGTACTGTAACACTGGCACATTGCTGACAAGCGTTTTCAAGCTTTTGAAGCTCTGTTCCTGTGAAGACGCCTAGTGTCACTGAACATCTCCTTCCAAGCAGTTGTTTCAGTAGGTGCGCTGACATCCGAGAGATTTTGAGATGAACTTTGTGAGACACTGCAACAGTCCCATGAACCTCTGAAGCGATGCTTTGTCCTCTGGCTCTGGCATTTCTTGTATTGCTCTGACCTTTTTGGGAGTCTGGTTTCAGGACATCTTTGCTTAACATGTCCAATGTAGCGAATTTCTGTCATTCTGATTTTGGTCATTGGTGATTCACACACACACACACAATTCTGTTCCGTTTTCAGTGACTCTGTGAATTGTTGAAACTCAGTCTTTTGCTTTATTATTTAGATCAGTCACATAAGCATCACTTTGTTTGTCCTCGTAAAAACAATATTTTCCTCAGCTACATCAGATTTCATCTTCACAGTACTATTTTAATACATCCAAGTCAACAAACATCGTCGTCAAAATAAAAAGTATTGAATACCTTGATTGCATCCTCTCCGGCTACGTGCAGGAATGTGGCACATTTCACTTTTTTATGATTTCTCTGAGGTGCCACCGGTGATGATATAAAGGTTGAATTTCCGACACTCTCCAATTTGGGGCTAGATTTCCCTCAAGGCTCAGAGTGGTTGGTGGTTTCATTTGCTCCATGTTTCAGAATGTTGAGCTTTCATTTTGTATTACTTTTTAACATCTTGACACCATGCAATATATTAGCACACTGAGGCAGGGATGCGGGTAAAAGAACAACGTTTGTCTGATGTCATGGGTCAAGTGAAAGTCCAGATGATCACATGTAGTAATTAGTAACAGCGCAACCCTCAGGCCACTCCAGGTAAGTACATGTACGACAGAAAGAAAGAAAGAAAGAAAGAAAGAAAGAAAGAAAGAAAGAAAGAAAGAAAGAAAGAAAGAAAGAAAGAAAGAAAGAAAGAAAGAAAGAAAGAAAGAAAGAAAGAAAGAAAGAAAGAAAGAAAGAAAGATGGAGAGAGCGTGATTACAATGATTTCAGACAAAAACACAGACACTGGCAAACAATACCGAGCGGCTTATGAGACGAACAATAAAGATATATTAGTTTGAATTGCCTGACCTCCTCTGTGCCAGAGCCGGATTTAGACTTTTATTACCAGACGTGTAAGTGAGAAGCACTGTGGCAAATATTGACATTGTGACGCTCGGCAGGGTTAAAAAATGTTTTATTCAAGGAACAATTCTGATGTTTACAATAAATAGAACTATGAGTGAGTTCCTGGAATTCCCCAGTAGCACCACACTATAGACGTTAATGTTTCTCTGAGGTCAGATGCAGGAGAAAGAAAGGGCAGATGAGAACAGCGAGGCTATATTCAGTGCTTTCTATCGATCAGAGAATTCAAAGTTACAAAGTTAAAAGAGTTGAAGATCACATCAGCTTGTTGCTACATGATGTGCTGTTAACCTTGGCTAAACCATTTGACAGATGATATACACTGAGTGTACAAAACTTCCTAATACTGTGTTGCACCCCCCCCCCCCCCCCCCCCCCCCCCCCCCCCCTCCTCCTTTTGCCCGCAGAACAGCCTCAATTCGTCGGGGCATGGACTCTACAAGGTGACGAAAAGCGTTCCACAGGCATGCTGGCCCATGTTGACTTGCCTCCAATGCTTCCCACAGTTATGTCAAGTTGGCTGGATGTCCTTTGGGTGGTGGACCATTCTTGAAACACTTGGGAAACTGTTGAGTGTTAAAAAAACTCAGCAGCGTTGCAATTCTTGAAACACTGAAACCGGTGCGCCTGGCACCTACTACCATACCCCGTTCAAAGGCACGTCAATTGTTGATTGTTGGCACACATACACAATCCATGTCTCAATTGTCTCAAGGCCTAAAATTCCTTCTTTAACCTGTCTCCTCCCCTTCATCTATACTGATTGAAGCGGATTTAACAGGTGACATCAATAAGGGATCGTAGCTTTCACTTGGATTCACCTGGTCAGTCTGTGTCATGGAAAGAGCAGGTGTTCCTAATGTTTTGTCCACTCAGCATAGAGCTACTAGCTAGCATTTGCTCGTAGCTTGGAGATAAACACAGTACAGTGATAAAGACATTGTAGTGTTTTTTTCCCAGTGGTACTACAGTAATTATTGTCAGCCATGCTTGAAGGAGATGTTTCAGTTGTACCCCACTGGAGGAAAGTACAGATGAATCTCTGATGAAGTGTCTTTACCAGAACAGTGGGGAACAGCTCCACTCATCTTACCCTCCTCTTTCCCTCTCTCTCCTCTCTCTTCCCTCTCTCTTCCCCTCTCTCCTCTCTCTTCCCCTCTCTTCCCTCTCTCTTCCCTCTCTTCCCCTCTCTTCCCTCTCTCCCCTCTCCTCTCTCCTCCCTCTCTCTCCTCTCTCTCCTCTCTCCTCCCTCTCTCCCCTCTCTCCCCTCTCTCCTCTCTCCTCCCTCTCTCTCCTCTCTCTCCTCTCTCTCCTCCCTCTCCTCCCTCTCCTCCCTCTCCTCCCTCTCTCCCCCTCTCTCCCTCTCCTCCTCCTCTTCCTCCTCTCCTCTCCCTTTCCCTCTCCTTCTCTTCCTCCTCTCCTCTCTCTTCCCTCCTCTACTCCTCTCTCTTCCCTCCTCTGCTCCTCTCTCTTCCTCCTCTACTCCTCTCTCTTTCCTCTCTCTCCTCTCTCTATCCTCCTCTCCTTCTTCCTATTTCCCCTCTCTCTCCTCTCTCTTTCCCTCTCTCTGTCCTCTCTCTTTCCCTCGTCTCGTCTCCTCTCCTCTCCTCTTCCTCTCTCTTCCATCTCTTCCCTCTCTCTTTCTCTCACTTTCCCTCTCTGTCCTCTCTCTCCTCTCACTCTCTTCCCTCCTCTCCTTCTTCCTCATTTCCTCTCTCCTCCTCTCTCTCAAAAGACCAGCAGGCCACCATTCCTCCCATACAACCCATGAAGATATGCCATCCTCCATGCACCCTACAGACAGGACTTCTTGTGGACAGCTCATTGCAGCCTTGACTTATGGCAGAGGGAGACTATGAGAGCAGCCATTGGTGTATCACTGCAGCTAAACCAGCCCCTGAGTCTCAAACCCCCCAGGCCAGCGCTGATAACCGCTGTAATCCTGCAGCCCCTAGCCCAGCATCTCCAGTCCCTAGTCCCTGTACTCTTCATTCCCCTGGTCCCTCAGTCCTCCAGCCCGGCGTCTCCAGCCCCTAGTCCCTGTACTCTTCATTCCCCTGGTCCCTCAGTCCTCCAGCCCGGCGTCTCCAGCCCCTAGTCCCTGTACTCTTCAGTCCCTCGGTCCTCCAGCCCAGCGTCACTAATCACCCTCCCCTAGTTGTACCCAGGCAGGCCATGAGTCCTCTTCAGTACGCCAGCCCAGCCCAGCCCAGCCCCCTACTCCCCAGCCCCCCTACACCCCATCCCAGCCTCCCCACACCCCAGCCCGGCCCCCTACTCCCCAGCCCCCCTACTCCCCATCCCAGCCCCCCTACTCCCCATCCCAGCCCCCCTACTCCCCATCCTAGCCCCCCTACACCCCAGCCCAGCCCAGTCCCCCTACTCCCCATCCCAGCCCCCTACACCCCATCCCGGCCCCCTACTCCCCAGCCCCCTACTCCCCAGCCCAGCCCCCCTACTCCCCATCCCAGCCCCCTACACCCCAGCCCGGCCCAGCCCAGTCCCCCTACTCCCCATCCCAGCCCCCTACACCCCAGCCCGGCCCCCTACTCCCCAGCCCAGCCCCCCTACTCCCCATCCCGGCCCAGCCCAGTCCCCCTACTCCCCAGCCCAGTCCCCCTACTCCCCAGCCCTGTCCCCCTACTCCCCAGCCCAGCCCAATACCCCTACTCCCCAGCCACTCTAACCCCCAATCCTCTCCTTCTCTAGACCTCCAGTCTATCGCCAATAATCACCCTCCCCAGGTAGGATGTAGCCAGGCCTCTCCGTCACACTGCCAGTCCAGCGACTCTCCCAGGGCCTGAGTCTCAAAGCCCCAGTCCCTTCACTCCTTAGTCCCTGTACTCCCTCCACTCAAGACAGGCAGGCCTGCTCTCTCTCTCTGCCGCCAAGAGATTGATGGCTTTATAGAGAGCTTACATGGCTGTTTGATTAGCAGGCCACTCATGAGCAGACCATGCAGATGCAGATGTGTGACACGCCGCTCGTAAATCCCCCCACTGCAACCAGCAGTGTGAAAGAGAGAGAGGGAGGGAGGAAATGGAGGGAAAAGAGAGGGAAAGTAAGGACAAAAAAAAAGAGGAGAGGAGATGCAGCTCTGGGGCTGCCTTGCTGGCTGGCTGGTTGAGGCTCCTTAATGAAGAGCTAAATCAAACCAAATAGAGTTTGGGCTCCGGCTTCCCACAGATGCACTCCATCACAGGGCTGTACTTCCATTATTTAGCAACATAAAAATGAATGATAGAGCTGGAACTGGGAGGCAGATAGGGGTAGAAAGAGGTAGAGGGAGGTACAGAGGGGTAGACAGGGGTAAAGGGAGGTAGAGAGTGGTAGAGGGGGGTAGAGAAGGGTAGAGGTAGATAGAGAGAGGTAGAGGGAGGTGTAGAGGGGTAAAGGGAGGTATAGAGGGGTAGAGTGAGGTAGAGGTAGAGGAGGTAGAGCGTGGTATAGAGGGTGGTTAGAGGGTACCCGGGGTTTCCGCGGTGAGGGAGGTTGCGGGTTGTCGCGGCGCCGGAGCGAGGTCGGGGGTCAGTCGGTTAGGGGTGCGCGGGTGGTAGGGTCGCGCGCGGTCGTCGCGGGTAAAAAGTCGCGCGGAGTCGCGCGGGTCCGCGCGGTGCTCGCGGCGGTCGGCGTGCGTGTCGCGCGCGGTCCCGGTGGTCGCGGGGTGGTCTCGGGGGTCGCGGGTTTCGGGCGGTCGCGGGTCACGGGCGGGGTCGAGGGCGGTCCTGGGGTCCGCGGGTCGCGGGCTTGTTCAGGACGGTAGAGGGAGTTAGAGAGGGGTGGAGGGAGGTAAAGCGTGTTAGAGGGAGGTAAAGGGATACATAGAGAGGTAGAGGGAGGTTGATGGAGGTAGTAGAGGGAGAGCATCACTACGCTACCAATGCCCTTTAAAGTCTCATCACCTGGGAAAGACAAAATGAACAGACTGATACTAAAAAATAAAAACTTCTCATTTTAAAACTCTTTGGTTATCTATAGTTCAATCATTTCCCTGAAAAATTGTATTTTTATTAATGTCTTTCTCAGCAGTAAACCATGTCTCATTAGTCTTCAACTTCCTCCTGGTCCCTCTCTAGATTAAAGAATCAGCAGAGTTGCATAATTATTGCTAATGGGATCTTTATTAGCGGAATTATTGTCTTTGGAGAAAGTCCTAATTTCTTTCTCAATGTCAAGAAACTATAGTGTATAATGCCATCTAATTAGAGCTTAAACTAAGGAATTAATTATCTTTATCACACTGGTTCCATCCCCACCTCTCTGATTGGTCTAATCATCATGGAGATCTCACAGGAAGGAGTTATGTGGGCATAGCGAGAGAGAGAGAGAGAGAGAGAGAGAGATACAGAGAGAGAGAGAGAGAGACAGAGACAGAGACAGAGACAGAGACAGAGAGAGAGAAAGGTCATGCTCAACGTGAGCTCCTGATTTATTTATGTTTTTCTTGTTTTTAGAATGAGATAAACACTAGAATCTAAAAATAATTCAAGACAGGAAGTGATGAACAACAACTCTATTCAATCAGAATAGAAAAAAAAGTAGCTTTGCGCCTCAAATTAAGACGTTTTGACTCTCGCTAGCTAGCCACAAAAACCTAGCCAGCAGGCTAGCAAGCCAGCCAGAAAATGTAGCTATAACAAACCTAGGGGAGTTAATACAACTACATCAAACGACCAAACTGAGTGACGACTCTAACTTTAAACATATCTTCTGTTTTTCTGTGTGAAGATTTTTCACTCTTTTTGCTGTTTTTTTAGCTAAATTAGAGCTAGCTAGCAACAGCAGACAAACAAAACCGGTTTCCATGGCAACGGTACAGCAGAACAGAGCAGCAGCAGCAGTAGTATTAGCAGAGCCCACAGGCACCATGTCCCCACTCCCCCTCAGCGCTGAGTCCATTCTCTACCCTCCAGAGGCCCACAGGCACCATGTCCCCACTCCCCCTCAGCGCTGAGTCCATTCTCTACCCTCCAGAGGCCCACAGGCACCATGTCCCCACTCCCCCTCAGCACTGAGTCCATTCTCTACCCTCCAGAGGCCCACAGGCACCGTGTCCCCACTCCCCCTCAGCACTGAGTCCATTCTCTACCCCCCAGAGGCCAAAAATGACACAACAAGGAAAGCTTTTAAACAGAATCTACTAAAGGGGAGGCCAGAAACCCTTTTCACAGACCTCTACAAAAACGGTGATGTGAGTAATCTCATCTTTCTCACTGACCAGCCAAATGCATGGTGCTCAGCAGTCTGCTCTCACTACCCATCCATAAAGAAAGAGGGAATCTGTAACGGGTGGAAGCTGAAAGTCAAAGAGACAGACGACCCTGACTGCACCATGATAACAATCAACCTCTACAAGACTGGGACTGTCATGGTGCAAGGTAACCTTAGGCTGTTTGAAACAGACTTTCAGTCCATTAAGGAGAGAGCAGAGAGAGAGAAGGACACCACCAGTGACATGCCCTCCCTCAAGACAAACTCCACCAGCACCACCCTCACCCCCACTATCCCCACCCAAAAAGGCACATCCAGCACCTCTCTTCCCACCATAGTGGAGGACACGCCACAGGAGGAGAGCGACCCCCTCAGTGCAGAGCAGGCTCAGGCCCTCCTCACCACCATGGCTGCCATGAGGGATCAGTTCACCACACTGGAGGGAGAGGTGGTCCTGCTCAGGGAGAGTGTGAGCAAACAGCAACCAGACATCCACACCTTAGAGGAGATCCTAGCCAAGGTGCGGACAGGGCAGGACAGCAGCCTTGCAACACAGCTGAAAGAACTTCAGCAAGAGAGAGACGGACTCAACAGAGAGCTGGCTGATCTAACAAAGGAGGTGAGAGAGCTCCAAAAAGCCAGGCAGAGCAGTAATAAGGAGCTGACCACACTAAGAGAGGAGCTGCAGGAGAGAAAGAGAACAGAGGACAGGCTGCAGGAGCAGCTAGATCACCACTCTATGACCTGCCCTCACACAGCAGAGGAGCCCACCTCAACCAGCCAGGCCTCCCCAGCCCTGCCTTCTGCATGCCTCCCCCCCCAGCCCCCAGAACAGCCTCCCACTGACAGCGGCACCGGCACAGACCAGCCACACCCCAGCTTCAACACCCACCAGCCCCCACTCTACCCCCTCCAGTCCAGAAGAAACACTGGCTGAGATCGTCCTGTTGATGGACTCAAATGGGAAGTTTGTTCAGGAGAATAAACTTTTCCCTAGACACAAAACGAGAAAGGTGTGGTGCCCAACAACGCAGAGTGCCATGGCGTTGCTTGATAAGGCCCAGCTTGGGTCGCCAAGCCACATAATCATACACACCGGAAGCAACGACCTGCGTGCTCAGCAGGAGAGGGTGGAGACTTCACTATGGGGAGTGATTGAAAAGGCCTCCGCAATCTTCCCCAACTCAAGGATTGTGGTGTCAACGTTTCTACAGAGGAAGGACTTCCACCCTGCCACAATCCAAAGAAAACACGCCAGCCTCTCCTGGGACTGTGCCCTGCAACCCAATGTACACCTGGCCCACCAACCCACCCTCAATCTGGACTGTCTCTATGACCATGTTCACCTGCAAGACTCTCAAGGACTTCGCTTTAAACCGCAGCCCGACCTCTCTACCCAGGAACAGCGGAGCAATCTCCACCCCCCCAAGATCACCAAATAATTACAGAGGAATTTGCATTAATAGTAACTTGAGGGAAATTCTCTGCAGTATCATAAATAGCAGACTACATCATTTCCTTGATGAACACAACGTCCTAAGCAGAAGCCAGTTTGGATTTGTAAAAAAAATATCGTACAACAGATCACATTTACACCCTCCAAACTCTAATTGACAAACAAGTAAACCAAAACAAAGGCTAAATGTACTCGTGTTTTGTAGATTTCAAGAAAGCATTTGATTCAATTTGGCACAAAGAACTTTTTTATAAACTAATAGAAAGTGGTATTGGAGGGAAAACATATGATGTTATTAAATCAATGTACACTAAAAACAATTGTGCGGTTAAAACTGGCAACAAGCAAACATACTTCTCTCAGGGACGTGGAGTGAAACAGGGCTGCCCAATAAGTCCAACACTATTTAACATCTACATTAATGAATTGGAAAAAACATTAGAAGAATCGGCAGCACCTGGTCTCACCCTACACAACACTGAAATCAAGTGTCTGCTGTACGCAGATGACCTGGTGCTACTGTCTCCCACTACGGAGGGGTTACAGCAGCATCTAGATCATCTGCACAGGTTCTGTCAGACCTGGGCTCTGACCGTTAACCTAAAAAAAACAGAATATAATGATATTCCAAAAAAGGTCAGGAAATCAGGATGACAAATATAAATTCTATTTGGACACAGTTCTATTAGAACACACCAAAAACTACACGTATCTAGGACTAAATATCAGCAACACAGGTAGCTTTCATACGGCTGTGAACGAGCTGAGAGACAAAGCAAGAAGAACATTCTATGCCATTAAAAGGAACATTAAAATCAAAATTACAATTAGAATCTGGCTATAAATGTTCCAATCAGTTATAGAGCCAATTGCTCTATATGGCAGCGAAGTATGGGGTCCGCTCTCTAAGAATGAATTGAGCAAATGGCACAAACATCCAATCGAAATACTGCATGCAGAGTTTTGCAAGACTGTATTGCAAGTGCAAATATTACGCAGACGACACACAACTAATCTTCTCCTTTCCCCCTTCTGATAACCAGGTGGCGAATCGCATCTCTGCATGTCTGGCAGACATATCAGTGTGGATGATGGATCACCACCTCAAGCTGAACCTTGGCAAGACGGAGCTGCTCTTCCTCCCGGGGAAGGACTGCCCGTTCCATGATCTCGCCATCACGGTTGACAACTCCGTTGTGTCCTCCTCCCAGAGTGCGAAGAGCCTTGGCGTGACCCTGGACAACACCCTGTTGTTCTCCGCTAACATCAAGGCGGTGACCCGATCCTGTAGGTTCATGCTCTACAACATTCGCAGAGTACGACCCTGCCTTACACAGGAAGCGGCACAGGTCCTAATCCAGGCACTTGTCATCTCCCGTCTGGATTACTGCAACTCGCTGTTGGCTGGGCTCCCTGCCTGTGCCATTAAACCCCTACCACTCATCCAGAATGCCGCAGCCCGTCTGGTGTTCAACCTTCCCAAGTTCTCTCACGTCACCCCGCTCCTCCGCACACTCCACTGGCTTCCAGTTGAAGCTCGCATCTGCTACAATATAATATTTATTTCCCAAAATTATCATTCAGTACAAAGAATTTGAAACTATAACATTTTGTCCTATATTTTTATTTTTATCCCAGCCCCCGTCCCCGCAGGAGGCCTTTTGCCTTTTGGTAGGCCGTCGTTGTAAATAAGAATTTGTACTTTACTGACTTTCTTAGTTAAATAAAGGTTAAAAATAAATACAAATAAAGAAAAATAAAGAAAAAATCACCAGGAGCAGCCTTTATGACCAGGTCCAAAGAAGCCGACCTTCGCTTTGAATTAATCAAAAAAAGGAACATTTTATATTTGGCTAGAAATCCAAAAGGAAATTATCTCAACAGAGAAAAATGTCCTCCTGTGTGCTACCTATATCCCCCCCACTAGAATCCCCATACTTTAATGAAGACTGATTTCCCCCTCCAGGATGGAGAATCTATCATTTCCAGACCCAGGGACATGTACTACAATGCCTTGCAAAAGTATTCATCCCCCTTGGCGTTTTTCCTATTTTGATACATTACAACCTGTAATTTAAATTGATTTTTATATGGGTTTCATGTAATGGATATACACAAAACATTCAAAATTGGTGAATTGAAATGAAAATAAATTACTTGTTTCAAAAAGTTCAAAAAAATAAACAACGGAAAAGTGGTGCGTGCATATGTATTCACCCCCTTTGCTATGAAGCCCCTAAATAAAATCTGGTGAAACCAATTACCTTCAGAAGTCACATAATTAGTTAAATAAAGTCCACCTGTGTGCAATCTAATTGTCACATGATATCAGTATATATACACCTGTTCTGAAAGGCCCCAGAGTCTGCAACACCACTAAGCAAGGGGCACCACCAAGCAAGCAGCACCATGAAGACCAAGGAGCTCTCCAAACAGGTCAGGGACAAAGTTGTGGAGAAGTACAGATCAGGGTTGGGTTATAAAAAAATATCAGAAACTTTGAACATCCCACGGAGCACTATTAAATCCATTATTAAAAAATTTAAAGAATATAGAACCACAACAAACCTGCTAAGAGAGGGCCGCCCACCAAAACACACAGACCAGGCAAGGAGGGCATTAATCAGAGAGGCAACAAAGAGACCAAAGGTAACCCTGAAGGAACTGCAAAGCTCAACAGCGGAGATTGGAGTATCTGTCCATAGGACCACTTTAAGCCGTAGACTCCACAGAGCTCGGCTTTATGGAAGAGTGGCCAGAAAAAAACCATTGCTTAAAGAAAAAGGGTGAATAAATATGCACGCTCAAGTTCTGTTTTTTTGTATTATTTCTTGTTTGTTTCACTATAATAAATATTTTGCAGCTTCAAAGTGGTAGGCATGTTGTGTAAATCTAATAATAAACACCTACCTGGAGGTGACAGCATTCCCTCCCCAATATGCCCCCCTAGACACAACTACGACAACATAACCAACAAAAATAGGTCACAACTCCTGAAGCTCTGTCGCATGATTGGTATATACATAGTCAATGGTAGGTTTCGATGGGACTCCTATGGTAGGTACACCTATAGTTCATCTTTTGGCAGTAGTACTGTAGACTACTTTATCACTGACCTCAACCCAGAGTCTCTCAGAGCGTTCACAGTCAGCCCACTGACACCCCTATCAGATCACAGCAATATCACAGTCTACCTGCACAGAGCAATACTCAGTCATGAGGCATCAAAGCCAAAGGAACTGAATAATATTAAGAAATGCTATAGATGGAAGGAAAGTAGTGTGGAAACCTACCAAAAAAACTATTAGGCAACAACAAATCCAATCCCTTTTAGACAACTTCCTGGACAAAATGTTCCACTGTAATATTGAAGGTGTAAACTTGGCAATAGAAAACCTAAACAGTATATTTGACCACTCAGCTTCCCTATCAAATCTAAAAATGTCAAGCAGACAACCTAAGAAAACTAACAACAATGACATATGGTTTGATGAAGAATGTAAAAACCTATCAAAGAAATTGAGAAACCTATCCAACCAAAAACATAGAGACCCAGAAAACCTGAGCCTACGCCTTCACTATGGTGAATCACTAAAACATTACAGAAATACACTACGGAAAAAGAAGGAACAGCACGTCAGAAATCAGCTCAATGTAATTGAAGAATCCATAGACTCTAACCACTTCTGGGAAAATTGGAAAACACTAAACAAACAACAACATGAAGAGTTATCTATCCAAAACGGAGATGTATGGGTAAACCCCTTCTCCAATCTTTTTGGCCCTTTAACAAAGAACAAAGAGCAAAAATATATACATGATCAAATGTAAATCTTAGAATCAACTATTAAAGACTACCAGAACCCACTGGATTCTCCAATTACATTGAATGAACTACAGGACAAAATGCAAACCCTCCAACCCATAAAGGCCTGTGGTGTTGATGGTAACCTAAATTAATTCATAAAATACACAGAACACAAAAATTCCAATTGGCTATACTTAAACTCTTTAACATCAACCTTAGCTCTGGCATCTTCCCCAATATTTGGAACCAAGGACTGATCACCCCAATCCACAAAAGTGGAGACAGATTTTAACCCAATAACTACCGTGGGATATATGCGTCAACAACAACCTTGTTAAAATCCTCTGCATTATTATTGACAGCAGACTCTGACATTTCCTCAGTGAAAACAATGTACCGAACGACATACCACGTATTCACCCTGCACACCCTAATTGACAAACAAACAAAACAAAGGCAAAGTCTTCTAATGCTTTGTTGATTTAAAAAAAGCTTTTGACTCAATTTGGCACGAGGGTCTGCTTTACATATTGATGGAAATTGGTGATGGGGGAAAAACAAATCCATGTACACAAACAACAAGTGTGCAGTTAAAATTGGCAAAAAACATACACATTTCTTTCCACAGGGCCGTGGGGTGAGATATGGATGCAGCTTAAGCCCCACCCTCGTCAACATATATATAAACGAATTGGCGAGGGCACTAGAACAGTCTGCATCACCCTACTAGAATCTGGACCTTGAAATGCTTCTTACGAAGCCACTCCTTTGTTGCCCGGGCGGTGTGTTTGGGATCATTGTCATGCTGAAAGACCCAGCCACGTTTCATCTTCAATGCCCTTGCTGATGGAAGGAGGTTTTCACTCAAAATCTCACGATACATGGCCCCATTCATTCTTTCCTTTACACGGATCAGTCGTCCTGGTCCCTTTGCAGAAAAACAGCCCCAAAGCATGATGTTTCCACCCCCATGCTTCACAGTAGGTATGGTGTTCTTTGGATGCAACTCAGCATTCTTTGTCCTCCAAACACGACGAGTTGAGTTTTCACCAAAATGTTATATTTTGGTTTCATCTGACCATATGACATTCTCCCAATCCTCTTCTGGATCATCCAAATGCACTCTAGCAAACTTCAGACAGGCCTGGACATGTACTGGCTTAAGCAGGGGGACACGTCTGTCACTGCAGGATTTGAGTCCCTGGCGGCGTAGTGTGTTACTGATGGTAGGCTTTGTTACTTTGGTCCCAGCTCTCTGCAGGTCATTCACTAGGTCCCCCCGTGTGGTCCTGGGATTTTTGCTCACCGTTCTTGTGATCATTTTGACCCCACAGGGTGAGATCTTGCGTGGAGCCCCAGATCGAGGGAGATTATCAGTGTTCTTGTATGTCTTCCATTTCCTAATAATTGCTCCCACAGTTGATTTCTTCAAACCAAGCTGCTTACCTATTGCAGATTCAGTCTTCCCAGCCTGGTGCAGGTCTACAATTTTGTTTCTGGTGTCCTTTAACAGCTCTTTGGTCTTGGCCATAGTGGAGTTTGGAGTGTGACTGTTTGAGGTTGTGGACAGGTGTCTTTTATACTGATAACAAGTTCAAACAGGTGCCATTAATACAGGTAACGAGTGGAGGAGAGAGGAGCCTCTTAAAGAAGAAGTTACAGGTCTGTGAGAGCCAGAAATCTTGATTGTTTGTAGGTGACCAAATACTTATTTTCCACCATAATTTGCAAATAAATTCATAAAAAATCCTACAATGTGATTTTCTGGAGAAAAAAAATCTCAATTTGTCTGTCATAGTTGACGTGTACCTATGATGAAAATTACAGGCCTCTCTCATCTTTTTAAGTGGGAGAACTTGCACAATTGGTGGCTGACTAAATACTTTTTTCCCCCACTGTATGAAACCACATATCCATTAAAAATGTATTTTCCTTTATTACTTTCCAACCCCACCATCCCCTCCCTAATTGGAGTAAACTAGTGAACAACAACGCTTAGGCCTCTACTTCATTCTTATACATACTATATACATTTTATGGACAGTCACTAATTATATTCTGTTTGTTTTTACTCCTGAACTTCCTCCGATCATTTTCATGATGTCCATCTGGTATGCTTCTATATGCCATATCTTTCTAACTGTGCTCTTTCACAAAAGCTCACAATGTATAACCTATATACTTATTATGGACACAGCATGTCTTACACTAGTTATCTTCTTGTCATTAGTTGTTGTTATTAGTCCCATCCTTCAGCTCCATTCAACACCTCACATCTATCTCTTAACACCATCCATATAGGATTTCTATTTGCCATATATTTTCCAACTGTACTGTGATGTTTTACAAAAGATCTGAAGCCTTCTATTCTCATTGTTTCTACAGTTTGTGAATTGAAAATAAACATCTTTGCTAAAAGTATTATTATACTATTGATCGATTTACTATAACTTTTCAGATCACCCAGTAGTTCTATCTGCAGGGTTAGCTCCATGCAAATATTGCAATCCTTCAGCCATTCCTGGACCTGTGTCCAGAAACAAGCTACAAATGGACAGTACCAAAACAAATGATCTAATGATTCTGTCTCTTCACAGCCAAATCAGCAGAGCTGGGAAGATTGTATCCCCCATACAAATAACATTCTATTGGTAGCAAGAATTTTATATAATAATTTAAATTGAAAAATTCTAAGTTTTGAATCCGGCGTCGTTTTGCGTATCAGTTCATAAACACTATGCCATGGAATCGGTACGTCAAAAATCTCTTCCCAACTATTTTGCAATCTATATGGGACGGCTGTCAATCCTTTGGTCCTTAAATTATACTGGTATACTTTTTATTCATCACAATTTTCTTTAACCAATTATGTTCTTTAATTCAGGGCCGACAGACAAGTTCCTTACTTTTTCCCCCTTCCACTTTCCTCTTCCACTTTTGCGGTAAGGCTGCAATTATTTTGGTTGTAATTTTGGGTAGAGCAGACATTTCCATATGTTTTTGTTAGCTGCATGTGCGACATAACTCCACCAATCCTACCGATAATATCATTTACGAAGATTATACTTTTTTTTATTTTTTTTCTCAAAAAAGAACTTTTTTATCAATTAGTATATTTGAGTTTAACCACACTATTTGTTGCAATATTTGTTCTGTCATTTCTGGAGGATTAAATTGAAATTGCAACCAACTTTCTATGGCTTGTTTTAGAAATAGTGATATTTGGGAGATGATTTCCTTTTAAAATACCTGAAAGTGAGGGGTTGTAATCTGAATAAAGGGAAAAAGTCCCTTCTTGAACATTGGGTGAGACAATCTTACTAGTTTGCTAGAGAACCAGTTGGGATTTACAGTGAGGGAAAAAAGTATTCGATCCCCTGCTGATTTTGTACGTTTGCCCATTGACAAAGACATGATCAGTCTATAATTTCCCTCATTAAAATGCAAATCAATTTATAACATTTTTGACGTGCGTTTTTTGTTGTTATTCTGTCTCTCACTGTTCAAATAAACCTACCATGAAAATTATAGACTGATCATGTCTTTGTCAGTGGGCAAACGTACAAAATCAGCAGGGGATCAAATACTTTTTTCCCTCACTGTAAGTATAATTTTTGTATGACTGAAGCTTTTAGTGATAGGTCTAATGCTTTAATATTTAATAATTTTTGTCCTCCTAATTCATATTAATTATATAAATAGGCCCGTTTAATTTTGTCTGGCATGCCGTTCCAAATAAAATGGAATATATTTTTCTCATATAATTTTAAAAACTGTTTGCTAGGCGTAGGCAAGACCATAAGCAAATAGGTGTGTTCTGATTATTACAGGTGTGCTGAGTTGCGGCTGACGATGGTGGGTGTGGCTTCGGTCCGGAGTTCTGGCTGCTGTGGTTGATTGCCTGATTGGCTAAAGTATATAAACTGTTGAGAGAGAGAGAGAGAGAGAGAGAGAGAGAGAGAGATAGAGAGAGAGAGAGAGAGAGAGAGAGAGAGAGAGAGAGAGAGATAGAGAGGAGAGAAGATCTCTCGAGATCCTCGCTATAGCGAGATGCTAGATGCATCTCGCTCTCTCTCTCCTCTCTCTCTCCTCTCTCTCTCTCTCTCTCCTCTCTCTCTCTCTCTCTCTCTCTCTCTCTCTCTCGCTCTCTCTGCTCCGATTCTCTCTCCCTTTTTTTGTTTGGCTGTTTGTCTGAGGATTTGGTTATTGGTTGTCGTCCTGCTGTATCCCTACCTGGGACCTGGAGAAGGGAAAGGTAGTTCTGCCCATGGGTGTACATTCACACGTAGATAACCCACTGTTTTACACACTAGGTTAGCCGGGCGGGTGTCACCCCTGTATTTGTGGTACCAGGTAGGAAAGCGGGTTAAGGCTTAGTGTGTTAGGAAGGATTAGGTGTGTAGAAGAGGAGGGACCTTTTGTTTATTTTCATTACTTGGACCCCGTTCCCAAACATTCCCTTCTCTTCCCTTCCCTGGTTTGTTTGATTCGTCTTTGTTTTATTACTGTTTCTTTATGGGTGTTTTATATATTATTTTGTTTAGTACCTTACTAAACGTCCCCGAGGGCTAACATTGAGTTCTGGTTACTGTGGTTATTTTA
>LR778259.1:36243335-36284476 GCA_902810595.1 Coregonus sp. 'balchen'
CTCCTAACCCAGCCTGAACCCCTCCAAACCCAGCCTGAACCCCTCCTAACCCAGTCTGAACCCTTCCTAACCCAGCCTGAACCCTCCTAACCCTGTGTGGCCCCTCCTAACCCAGCCTGAACCCTCCTAACCCAGCCTGAACCCTCCTAACCCAGCCTGAACCCCCCCTAAACCAGCCTGAACCCTCCTAACCCAGCCTGAACCCCTGCTAACCCAGCCTGAACCCTCCTAACCCTCCGTGGCCCCTCCTAACCAAGCCTGGCCCCTCCTAACCCAGCCTGAACCCCCCCTAAACCAGCCTGAACCCTCCTAACCCAGCCTGAACCCCTCCTAACCCAGCCTGAACCCCTCCAAACCCAGCCTGAACCCCTCCAAACCCAGCCTGAACCCCTCCTAACCCAGCCTGAACCCCTCCAAACCCAGCCTGAACCCTTCCTAACCCAGCCTGAACCCTCCTAACCCTGTGTGGCCCCTCCTACCAAGCCTGGCCCTTCCTAAACCAGCTTGAAACCCCTCCTAACCCAGCCTGAACCCTCCTAACCCAGCCTGAACCCTCTTAACCCAGCCTGAACCCTCTTAACCCAGCCTGAACCCTCCTAACCCAGCCTGAACCGCTCCTAAACCCAGCCTGAACCCCTCCTAACCCAGCCTGAACCCTTCCAAACCCAGCCTGAACCCCTCCTAACCCAGCCTGAACCCCTCCTAACCCAGCTTGAACCCCTCCTAACCCAGTCTGAACCCTTCCTAACCCAGCCTGAACCCTCCTAACCCTGTGTGGCCCCTCCTACCAAGCCTGGCACTTACTAAAAGAGCTTGAACCCCTCCTAACCCAGCCTGAACCCTCCTAACCCAGCCTGAACCCTCTTAACCCAGCCTGAACCCCTTCTAACCCAGCCTGAACCCTTCCAAACCCAGCCTGAACCCCTGCTAACCCAGCCTGAACCCCTCCTAACCCAGCCTGAACACCTCCTAACCCAGCCTGAACCCCTCCTAACCCAGCCTGAACCCCTCCAAACCAAGCCTGAACCCCTCCAAACCAAGACTGAACCCCTCCTAACCCAGCCTGAACCCTTCCAAACCCAGCCTGAACCCCTCCTAACCCAGCCTGAACCCCTCCTAACCCAGCCTGAACCCCTCCTAACCCAGCCTGAACCCCTCCTAACCCAGCCTGAACCCCTCCAAATCCAGCCTGAACCCCTCCAAACCAAGCCTGAACCCCTCCTAACCCAGCCTGAACCCCTCCAAACCCAGCCTGAACCCCTCCAAACCCAGCCTGAACCCCTCCTAACCCAGCCTGAACCCCTCCAAACCCAGCCTGAACCCCTCCTAACCCAGTCTGAACCCTTCCTAACCCAGCCTGAACCCTCCTAACCCTGTGTGGCCCCTCCTAACCCAGCCTGAACCCTCCTAACCCAGCCTGAACCCTCCTAACCCAGCCTGAACCCTCCTAACCCAGCCTGAACCCTCCTAACCCAGCCTGAACCCTCCTAACCCAGCCTGAACCCTCCTAACCCAGATTGGCCCTCCTAACTCAGCCTGGTCCTTCAGGTTACTGAGCTTTACACAGTGCAGGTTCACATTACATTATCTGGGATCAATGCCTGTCTGTCGATCTGCCGATCATATTTTGAAGAAATGTTAAAGATGCTTATCCTGCTAATAACAACAGAATGTTCCCTGGATAACACTGGGTTTCTAGAAGAAAGACAAAGTGTAACTCAGGGACCGTATTTATCAAGCGTCTCGGAGTAGCAGTGCTGATCTGGGATCAGGTCACCACTGTCCATGTCATCTCATTCACTGTTATCTGAAAAGCAAACTGATCCTATATCACCACTCCTACTATGAGAGACTTGATACAGATTCCACCAGGGATAGGTCCCTCTATATTCCTAGCGTACAGTATGACATCCATCCTGACTGGAAGAGCCTCCCAAAGAAGGAAGCGATTGATCGGACCTGTTGTCCTGATGTTTATCTTTAACCCCGCCTCATTGGTAATGTCAGCCCCTGTCACCCTGGTGATCAACAATGCTAATGCATAGCAACAATATCAGAAGGTGACTACTGTTGCAGAATGGGTCTACAACTTCATTGGCAAGCTGTTAAAGACATCAGTGCAGAATTGCTAAATTGTGAAATTACAAGCATGCATTACAAGCTAAACTATAAATGTCTTAGATGTGCATTAAAGACTGTGTCACATAAAAATGTGTTAAAATGCTGTCATTACTTTGTAAGTGAAATTTGATATGAATGAGTCACCAGCATCAATAATGATGATACTCTGCTGAGACGAAGAGACGTGATGCAAATCACAGAGAGAGGAAATACATCAGATACGTGAGTCATCGCAGCGCTGAATATTCTCTCACGTTGTCATCGCAGCACTGAATAATCTCTCACGTTGTCATCGCAGCACTGAATAATCTCTCACGTTGTCATCGCAGCGCTGAATATTCTCTCACGTTGTCAACACAGCACTGAATATTCTCTCACGTTTTCATCGCAGCACTGAATATTCTCTCACGTTGTCATCGCAGAACTGAATATTCTCTCACGTTGTCATCGCAGAATTGAATATTCTCTCACATTGTCATCGCAGCGTTGAATATTCTCTCACGTTGTCGTCGCAGCATTGAATATTCTCTCACGTTGTCGTCGCAGCATTGAATATTCTCTCACGTTGTCATCGCAGAACTGAATATTCTCTCACGTTGTCATTGCAAAACTGAATAATCTCTCACGTTGTCATCGCAGAACTGAATATTCTCACGGTCATCGCAGCACTGAATACTCTCTCACGTTGTCATCACAGCATTGAATATTCTCTCACGTTGTCATCGCAGAACTGAATATTCTCTCACGTTGTCATCGCAGCGTTGAATAATCTCTCACGTTGTCATCGCAGCGTTGAATATTCTCTCACGTTGTCATCGCAGCGTTGAATATTCTCTCACGTTGTCATCGCAGCACTGAATATTCTCTCACGTTGTCATCGCAGCGTTGAATAATCTCTCACGTTGTCATCGCAGCGTTGAATATTCTCTCACGTTGTCATCGCAGCGTTGAATATTCTCTCACGTTGTCATCGCAGTACTGAATATTCTCTCACGTTGTCATCGCAGTACTGAATATTCTCTCACGTTGTCATCGCAGCGTTGAATAATCTCTCACGTTGTCATCGCAGCACTGAATAATCTCTCACGTTGTCATCGCAGCACTGAATAATCTCTCACGTTGTCATCGCAGCACTGAATAATCTCTCACGTTGTCATCGCAGCACTGAATAATCTCTCACGTTGTCATCGCAGCACTGAATAATCTCTCACGTTGTCATCGCAGTACTGAATATTCTCTCACGTTGTTTAAGTGTTTGCTGTGTGAAGAGCAGCTCAGTTCTGGCTGTCAACAACATGAAAAGAAAAACGGATTATTTTCATTCCTGGCCGTCATCGTTGTCACCTTGAGCTGCAACTGTTAAAAGGCTTTTAGTCTAAATCATTTCCCCACTTCCACTTCCTTTAAATGGATGGCCCTCTGAACGTCTATCAGCTGCATTTATCTGTGTTTTATTGAGTGTTTCCTGGCTCACTCTGCTCACTCACTCAGTCCCCAAGCCACACGACGCTCTCAGTCTTAACCATTACGATTCTGATGCTTCTCAGTCAGATAAAAAAAACGTGTAAAAAAACAAGAACAAATGTGATTTTATCTTCCGAACAGAAGCGCCCTGTGCGTATTAAAAATACCTTTTTTTTTTATTATTCAGTTATTTTGTCATTGTGTTGTGTCGTAACACAAAGCAGGATTGATATTCCTAATGAGGTGGCAGATGCTGGGGAAGCTGCAATTAGGAGACAAACACACACACACACACAGGTACAAAGGCTGACTGGTTGATGAATCAAAGTCAGTTCTGTTGTGCTGTCGTGTGTATCTCTGGGGTGTGTGTGTGTGTGTGTGTGTGTGTGTGTGTGTGTCTGGGCCTGTGTGTGTGTGTGTAGTCTCTAGTTCAGATCCTGGGGGCGCAGGTGTTCCAACGAAGTAGGGCATTGTGGGGATTAAGGCCCAGCGTATAGAACACTCATTCACTCGCTGTAACATGAGAATGTTTCATTTATTTGTGAGGATATGAGACTATAGTTTTGTACGGTTCAGAAGCTCAGAGATCTGGTTTTGGATGGTAGATGGTTTTAGATCTGGTTTTGGATGGCAAGTGGAAATTAGATCTGGGTTTGGATTGTAGGTGGTTTTAGATCTGGTTTTAGATCTGGTTTTGGATGGTAGGTGGTTCTGGATCTGTTTTTTTGTTGGTAGGTGGTTTTAGATCTGGTTTTGGATGTTAGGTGGTTTTAGATCTGGTTTTACATCTGGTTTTGGACGGTAGGTGGTTTTAGATATAGTTTTAGATCTGGTTTTAGATCTGGTATTGGATTGTGGGTGGTTTTAGATCTGGTTTTGGATGGCAAGTGGAAATTAGATCTGGGTTTGGATTGTAGGTGGTTTTAGATCTGGTTTTAGATCTGGTTTTGGATGGTAGGTGGTTCTGGATCTGTTTTTTTGTTGGTAGGTGGTTTTAGATCTGGTTTTGGATGTTAGGTGGTTTTAGATCTGGTTTTACATCTGGTTTTGGACGGTAGGTGGTTTTAGATATAGTTTTAGATCTGGTTTTAGATCTGGTATTGGATTGTGGGTGGTTTTAGATCTAGTTTTGGATGGTAGGTGGTTTTTTATCTGGTTTTGGATCTGGTTTTAGATCTAGTTTTAGAACTGGTTTTAGATCTGGTTTTGGATAGTAGGTGGTTTTAGATCTGGTTTTGGAGGGTAGGTGGTTTTAGATCTGGTTTTGGATCTGTTTTAGATCTGGGTTTGGATGGTAGGTGGTTTTAGATCTGGTTTTGGATGGTAGGTAGTTTTAGATCTGGTTTTGGATGGTAGGTAGTTTTCTCTTCAGTTGGAAGAGGAAGAGGAGTTTAATGTGTGAGGAGGGACAGAAAGTAGCCAAACCGAATCGTTAGACAAACTCGTCGCTGCCATAGGTTATCTATCATACCATCTGGTAGTGCCTGTCTTGACTGCATCAAATCGTTGTAAATAAGCTAGCTAGCTACAGTAGCCAGCTAAGTTAGCCAGCTAGCTAGCTAAAGTAACAAGGCTAAGCTAGCTAGCTAAAGTAACAAGGCTAAGCTAGCTAGCTAAAGTAACAAGGCTAAGCTAGCTAGCTAAAGTAACAAGCCTAATTGAGGATATTTTGCTGAGCTTCCCGTCCTTGTCTACAAAAACAAAATTCATATGAAACAACAGCCTACCTGTTGGTTGATCCTTGTAGCCTACTCCTTCTCATTTAGCCACCTTAATTCTGTAATTGTAATTGCTTTTTGTATTGATTTGAAATCTCCCACTTCACTTGTTACACATGGAGCCTTTGAATGTAGTGCTGCTCTGATTGGCCGACAACAACAACAAGCTACCTGTACCTGTTTTTTATGGGGTACACTTATAAAAACAGTCATAAAACTGTTGTTTTATAAAAATGTTAAATGTAATGGTCTATCGCTGTAAGCTATGTAGCAAATGTCACAGATAATTTTATAACATATTGGACAAAGCATAAAAATGAATACTCTCCCAAGTAATGGAATACTAAAGTCAGTTTGGATAACCGTGCCCATCCCTAAGAGGGAGTACAAATGCCACAGCTCTGAGCCCCAGCTGGGCCCAAGACTTTCTCTCTCTTCAAAGAGCCTGTTGAGGGAGTGCCAGGCCTTCACCTCAGGAACACATTCAGATATGTCACAGATACATCAATCACCAAACAACCTCTTCTTCTTCTTCTTCTTCTTCTTCTTCTTCTTCTTCTTCTTCTTCTTCTTCTTCTTCTTCTTCTTCTTCTTCTTCTTCTTCTTCTTCTTCTAGTAATAATTAAAGCCGGTATAGAGCTATAAGCTGTCACATCCTCCCAGTGAGAGGCCAGGATGCAGCCAGCTAGTGTAGCACTCCGAGTGGCTCTGTTCTGTCCGTTGTGGAGGAGGCCGACATGTGCTCCTACGTGCACTGCTCTGTTTCTCCTTTTGTTCAGCTGTCATGTGAGGATGTAGCTGATCTGCTCCCTCGTTTGTTTATGCCAGGCAGCGCCGAGCGGAGCGCCGAGAGACGAGCTGAACACTGGGGTGATACACATAGCTGGTCCTCTGACATACACACACACACACACACACACACTGAGCTGTGCCTACCCCCATCACTCTCTCTCTGTTTTCTCATGCGCACATATACTACATACAAATGACTGGTCCCAGGCTTCTGACACAGAGCATCATGACAGCCCAGAGGACCCAGAAGACACTCTCTCTCTCTCTCTCTCTCAGCTGTGAGGCTGAGAGAGAGAGAGAGAGAGAGAGAGAGAGAGAGAGAGAGAGAGAGAGAGAGAGAGAGAGAGAGAGAGAGAGAGACAGAGAGAGACAGAGAGCAGATGAGCTCCCGCACTTTTCAGCATGTTTTTACAAAAATATAGATTTAAAGATAGATTAACTTTGATTTCTTGGCAGTGACATATACAGGATGCTACCCTCCACAACATAACCTTCACTCCAAATCAAAACTCCAAACCTACAACCTGATTTTGGACAAAATTACCTGAAAGGATTCCTACTACCAAAGATTATTATTTCCAAGCAATGCAGCAAATGCAAACAAACAACATAAACCTGAAAACACCATCCAACCTGGAACTGAGTGAGTCATATTTAGTCTGATGCTACTTTTAAAGCCAAGAAAAGAAATACATTACAATGATATATTTTACTTTATAAGAACTGAATGCTAAGTTAACTCTACCAAGCTTGCTGGGACAGAACATATCTGACTGCAACTTCAATTAGCACTGAGGTGTGAAGTGAGAGGTGTCAATGCCCTTTAGCCCAACAATGGCAGGAGAGTTCCACAGCCTACCCCACCCAAATGCAGAGGCCTTTGAAGCCCCCTCCCGCTGTTCAAAGGTCATTACAATACAGTACCCCCTGGATGTTAAAAATGAGAAGGTATGGAAAGAGTACAAAAAGAAGCTCCTTATGGAAAATCAAGAGATACTTTTTGCTGACTATTATAGAAATGGGAATATAAGCAACTTAATCTTCCACACAGACCATCCCCTGGCAATGTGCAGTGCTACATTAACCCACTACCCCTCTGTTAAGAGGGGGGGTGTTAGCGATGGGTGGAAACTCTGGATAATAGACAACAAGGACTCTGAGTCAGCCAATGTCAACCTGTATAAGTCTGGAACAGTAATGGTACAGGGCAACCCCAAACAGATTCAGCTGGACGTTCACATAATCAAAGAGAAAGATACCCCCACCCCAAGCGTGTCAGACCAGATCTCTTCATTATACAACCCCACAGACGAGCAACCCCAAGCGGAAAGTCAACCTCCCAGCACAGAGTACTACTCCCTCATTGAAATGAAGGATACATTCACCCAGTTGGAGGTAAGGCCGGTGGAGCTGGAACAGCAGGTGAACACACTCCATTCAGCACAAAAAAATTGTCCAGCTCAACAACACCCCTTCAACCAGACCCGGAGAGCTGGAGGTAGAGAGAGACATGTCTGCACTCTGGACTGTGGTGAGACAACATCAACAGGAGAAAGAGCAGGAGCAGGAGAAGAACAGAGCACTAGAGGAGAGGATCAGAGTGTTGGAGGGGAGGATGAGGGGGATGGCGTGTGACAGAGAACAACCCATTATAGAGCTGGCCACCCCCGCAGAGAAGAAAGCAGAACAGCCCACCTCAGACCCTGACCATAGCCTCGACATCACAGCAGGACAGACAAATGAATAATAATAATAATATGCCATTTAGCAGACGCTTTTATCCAAATCAACAAATGTGTGCATACATTTTTACATATGGGTGGTCGCGGGGATCGAACCCACTACCCTGACGTTACAAGCGCCATGCTCTACCAATTGAGCTACAGAGGACCAAGCCCCAAGCCCAGGGGGAACCCAAGCCCAGGGGGAACCCAAGCCCAGGGGGAACCCAAGCCCAGGGGGAACCCAAGCCCAGGGGATCCCACCTCCTCTGAGCACCCCCCCCCTGTCAGCCACCCTGATAGCCCTCCTGACAACCCCCCCACACCCAGTGAGGACATACACAAGCCACAGGTTGTACTCCTTATGGACTCAAACGGGAAATATATACACGAAAATAAACTTTTTCCCAAACACATAGTGTCTAAAGTCTGGTGTCCAAACACCCAGCGCACCCTAGACCTTCTGTCTGAGGACCGACTAGGATCACCCAGCCACATAATAATACACACAGGCACAAACGACCTGAGAGCACAGCAGGAAAGGGTGGCCACAGCACTCAAGGGAGTGATTGAAAAATATTATTCTACTTTCCCCAATGCACAAGTGGTTATCTCCACCCTGCTGCCACAAAAATACTTCCACCCTGCTACCATAAGCAGGTAAACGCAAGTATTTCCCGTGACTGTGCCTCAAAACCAAATGTCTACCTGGCCCACCACTCCACCCTGGACGTGAACAGCCTTTAGGAACAGGTCCACCTATACAAGGCAGCAGTGCCCACCTTCGCCCGGACCCTGAAGGCCATTGTCCTCAATCGCAGCCACAACAACTCACACAGGAGCAACAGCTCAACAGATCAACAGACACCCTGCCCAGACCATTAAGACACTGTCCCAGACCTGCGGACACTTACTGATCTGAGGCCAAACCACGACTAACAACTATATCCCCCCACTTGAATCCCCATTATTTAATGAAGACAGCTTCTCCATCCTGGAGGGGGAAATCAATCATTTCCAGGCCCAGGGACATGTACTAGTCAGTGGCAACCTAATTGGGCCTTGCTGTCTCTGCCAGGCCGGTTCCCCTCTCCACTGGGGTTCTCTGCCTCTAACCCTGTTGCAGGGGCTGAGTCACTGGCTTGCTGGTGCTCTTTCATGCCGTCCCTGGGAGGGGTGCGTCACTTGAGTGGGTTGAGTTACTGACGTGATCTTCCTGTCTGGGTTGGCGCCCCCCCCTTGGTTTGTGCTGTGGTGGAGACCTCTGTGGGCTATACTCGGCCTTGTCTCAGGATTGTAAGTTGGTGGTTGGGGATATCCCTCTAGTGGTGCGGGGGCTGTGCTTTGGCGGAGTGGGTGGGGTTATATCCTTCCTGTTTGGCCCTGTCCGGGGGTTTTCTTCGGATGGGGCCACAGTGTCTCCGGACCGCTCCTGTCTCAGCCTCCAGTATTTATGCTGCAGTAGTTTATGTGTCGGGGGGCTGGGGTTAGTTGGTTATACCTGGAGTACTTCTCCTGTCTTATCCAGTGTCCTGTGTGAATTTAAGTATGCTCTCTCTAATTCTCTCGTTCTCTCTTTCTCTCTGAGAACCTGAGCCCTAGGACCATACGTCAGGACTACCGGGCATGATGACACCTTGCTGTCCCCAGTCCGCCTGGCCTTGCTGCTATTCCAGTTTCAACTGTTCTGCCTGCGGCTACGAAACCCCTACCTGTCCCAGACCTGCTGTTTTCAACTCTTAATGATCGGCTATGAAAAGCCAACTGAGAGACCTGAGCCCTAGGACCATACGTCGGGACTACCGGCCGTGGTGACTCCTTGCTGTCCCCAGTCCGCCTGGCCTTGCTGCTATTCCAGTTTCAACTGTTCTGCCTGCGGTTATGGAACCCCTACCTGTCCCAGACCTGCTGTTTTCAACTCTTAATGATCGGCTATGAAAAGCCAACTGAGATTTATTCCTGATTATTATTTGACCATGCTTGTCACTTATGAACATTTTTGAACATCTTGGCATGGTTCTGTTATAATCTCCACCCGGCACAGCCAGAAGAGGACTGGCCACCCCTCATAGCCTGGTTCCTCTCTAGGTTTCTTCCTAGGTTTTCGCCTTTCTAGGGAGTTTTTCCTAGCCACCGTGCTTCTACACCTGCATTACTAGCTGTTTGGGGTTTTAGGCTGGGTTTCTGTACAGCACTTCGAGATATTAGCTGATGTAAGAAGGGCTATATAAAATAAAATTGATTGATTGATTGATGGCTCCCGAGTGGTGCAGCGGTCTAAGGCACAGCATCTCAGTGGTCTGAGGCACTGCATCTCAGCGGTCTAAGGCACTGCATCTCAGTGGTCTAAGGCACTGCATCTCAGCGGTCTAAGGCACTGCATCTCAGTGGTCTAAGGCACTGCATCTCAGCGGTCTAAGGCACTGCATCTCAGCAGTCTAAGGCCCTGCATCTCAGTGGTCTAAGGCACTGCATCTCAGCGGTCTAAGGCACTGCATCTCAGCGGTCTAAGGCACTGCATCTCAGTGGTCTAAGGCACTGCATCTCAGTGGTCTAAGGCACTGCATCTCAGTGCTTGAGGCGTCACTACAGACCCCCTGGTTTGATTCCAGGCTGTATCACAACCAGCCGTGATTGGGAGTCCCATAGGGACACAACTACAACAACATAACCAACAAAAACGGGTCACAACTCCTGCAGCTCTGTCGGACGCTGGGTATGTACCTAGTCAATGGTAGGCTTCGAGGGGACTCCTACGGTAGGTACACCTATAGCTCATCCCTTGGCAGTAGTACTGTAGACTACTTTATCAACGTCCTCAACCCAGAGTCTCTCAGAGCGTTCACAGTCAGCCCACTGACACCCCTATCAGGACAGAGAGAGAGAGAGAGAGAGAGAGAGAGAGAGAGAGAGAGAGAGAGAGAGAGAGAGAGAGAGAGAGAGAGAGAGAGAGAGAGAGAGAGAGAGAGAGAGAGAGAGAGAGAGAGAGAGAGAGAGAGAGAGAGAGAAACAACAAGTGTGCGGTTAAAATTGGCAAATAACACACACATTTATTTCCACAGGGCTGTGGGGTGAGACAGGGATGCAGCTTAAGCCCCACCCTCTTCAACATATATATCAACTAATTGGCAAGGACACTAGAACAGTCTGCAGCATCCAGCCTCACCCTACTAGAATCTGAAGTCAAATATCTATTGTTTGCTGATGATCTGGTGCTTCTGTCCCCAACCAAGGAGGCCTACAGCAACACCTAGATCTTCTGCACAGTTTCTGTCAGACCTGGGCCGTGACAGTAAATCTCAGTAAGACAAAAATAATGGTGTTCCAAGAAAAGTCCAGTTGCCAGGACCACAAATACAAATTCCTTCTGGACACCATTGCCATAGAGCACACAAAAAACTATACATACCTCAGCCTAAACATCAGCGCCACAGGTAACTTCCAAAAAGCTGTGAACGATCTGAGAGACAAGGCAAGAAGGGCCTTCTATGCCATCAAAAATAACATAACATTTGACATACCAATTAGGAACTGGCTAAAAATACTTGAATAAGTTATAGAACCCTTTGCCCTTTATCAAATCAAATCAAATTTTATTTGCCACATGCGCCGAATACAACAGGTGTAGACATTACAGTGAAATGCTTACTTAAGATTTAAGATAAAAAAAAGAAGAAAAGCAAATAACTAAAGAGCAGCAGTAAAATAAAATAACAGTAGGGAGGCTATATACAGGGGGGTACCGGTGCAGAGTCAATGTGCGGGGGCACCGGCTAGTTGAGGTAGTTGAAGTAATATGTACATGTGGGTAGAGTTAAAGTGACTATGCATAAATAATAGACAGAGTAGCAGCAGCATAAAAGAGGGGGGGGTGGGGGGGGGGGGGGGTGGTAAAACACCAAATAATGCATGCAGAGCAGAATTAGGCCGATACCCGCTAATGATCAAAATCCAGAAGAGAGCCTTTAAAAATCTATTATTTTCCCTTTTGTACTTTAACTATTTGCTCATCGTTACAACACTGTATATAGACATAATATGACATTTGAAATGTCTTTATTCTTTTGGAACTTCTGAATGTTAACATATATTTCCCATGCCAATCTAGCCCTTACATTGAAATGGAATTGAAATTGTGCTAGAGAGAGAGAGACAGAGAGAGAGAGAGAGAGGAGAGAGAGAGAGATAGAGAGAGAGAAGAGAGAGAGAGAGAGAGAGGACAGAGAGAGAGAGAGAGAGAGAGAGAGATAGATAAATAGAGAGCAGAGCTGTGAGATGAGCAGAGAGAGAGAGGCAGAGATAGCCAGCGAGATAGAGATACGAGAAGAGCAGAGCGACATCGCTAATATAGATATGAAGCTAGAGGAGCGATATAGATTGATAGAGAGCATATAGAGAGAGATATACATAGAAGAGAGGATAGACTATAGAGACAGAGAGACAGACCATTGTACTCTTGGTTAAAGTCACCTGTCAGAACTGTGTAATGTGACCTGTCAGATCTGTGTAATGTAACCTGTCAGATCTGTGTAATATGACCTGTCAGATCTGTGTAATGTGACCTGTCAGATCTGTGTAATGTGACCTGTCAGATCTGTGTAATGTAACCTGTCAGATCTGTGTAATATGACCTGTCAGATCTGTGTAATGTGACCTGTCAGATCTGTGTAATGTGACCTGTGTAATGTGACCTGTGTAATGTGACCTGTGTAATGTGACCTGTCAGATCTGTGTAATGTGACCTGTGTAATGTGACCTGTGTAATGTGACCTTTGTAATGTGACCTGTGTAATGTGACCTGTGTAATGTAACCTGTGTAATGTAACCTGTGTAATGTGACCTTTGTAATGTAACCTCTGTAATCTGACCTGTGTAATGTGACCTGTGTAATGTGACCTGTGTAATGTGACCTGTGTAATGTGATCTGTGTAATGTGACCTGTGTAATGTGATCTGTGTAATGTGTGAGCTGGCCTGGGTTAGACTGACAGAGGGAACTGTTTTGAAGCCACCACGCCTTATCTTGGCACTCCCCAAACGACATTAAAGCTATAGAAATGCATTTATTAATTTCTACATTTGTTTTAGTCACATTTGTTCTATTCCAGACACCTTAATGCATTCTTCTAAACTGTATTATATGAAGAAGTCCTTCATGGGAATGAATGGAATTATACAGTATTTCAATTAAATGTTCCAAGGACAAAGTGGGGACAGTAACATTAGTACTTAAAGTATCATTTTTTGTCCTTGGAACATTTAATCGAAATACTGTAGAATTCCATTTATTTCCATGGAGGACTGCTTGGCGGCAGGTAGCTTAGTGGGTAAGAGCGTTGTGCCAGTAACCGAAAGGTCGCTGGTTCTAATCCCCGAGCCGACTAGGTGAAAAATCTGTCGATGTGCCCTTGAGCAAGGCACTTAACCCTAATTGCTCTGGATAAGAGCGTCTGATAAATGACTCATTATTATTATTAATTATTCTTCTTCTGTGGAGTGCCAATATGTCCGACTGGTGGCTTCAATGCCTCTCATTGGCCAATACATAGCATCAGCAACTCTATTTAAGTTAGGGCCAAGGGGTCAAAACCGGGTCATCTGTGAAATCCACACACCAAGGTCACCAAAGACAACACTGCCAGCTCACAAAACTGAAATATATTCGCCATTTAGCCAGTTAGGCTAGCTAAAGAATCCAACATATGTCTTCATACAGCAGCGGATTTCAGTTGACATCACCAATGGTAGTCTGCACGCCAACAGGACAGACACCGTTTCACCTTCACTTAAAGATGAAAGATGTTTTACATGTGGTGGTGATCATTATTAATGAAAGCCACATGGAACTGAGGCCACGGTGTGAAATGATCATACTCTCATCCCATAATCCTATAAACTCCAAAGCTGTAGTCATGGTAACACGCCTCACTTTTGAACAGAGCAATTTTCTAGATCCTTCCTGGGTTTGGAAGAGCAGGTAGAGGAGAGGGGAGAGTGGGAAAGGAGAGGAGAGGAGGGGGAGAGGAGGGGAGAGGAAGAAGGAGGGAGGAGGGAGAAGAGGGTGAGAGAGGGGAGAGGAGTGAGGAGGAGGAGGGAATAGGATGGAGGTGGGGGAGAGGAGGGGAGAGGGTGAGGAGGAGGGGAGAGGAGGGAGAGGGAGGAGGGGGGTTGAGCTTCTTTCTTCTGAGAGAGGAAGTTCTCTGTATTCTTCTCTCCTTCTCCTTCTTCTCCTCTGTCTTCTCTTCTTTCTCTTCTCTTTTTCTCGGATTTTCTTTCTGTTTCTGGGTTTCTCTTTCTTTTTTGAGCTTCTGCTCTTTTCGTGCCCTTCGCGCTGTGTTTCTCTTAGGCTTCTTCATTCTCTTCTCTCTATCTCCTCTCTTCTTCGCCTCTCGAAGCTTTTTTCGCTCCTTACATCTTTTCTGCTCCTTCTCTGAGGGTCTAGGGCCGTTGGAGGAGGCGAGGGGGAAAGGAGGAGGAGGAGAGGTATTTGTTATTTTATTAGGATCCCCATTAGCTGTTGCAAAAGCAGCAGCTACTCTTCTTGGGGTCCACACAGAACATGAAACATGACATAAGATAGAACATTAATAGACAAGAACAGCTCAAGGACAGAACTACATTTAAAAAAAAATTAAAAGCACATGTATCCTACATATCAATACATACACACAAACTATCTAGGTCAAATAGTGGAGAGGCTTTGTGCCGTGAGGTGTTGCTTTACCTGTTTTCTGAAACCAGGTTTGCTGTTCATTTGAGCAATATGAGATGGAACGGAGTTCCATGCAATAACGGCTCTATATAATACTGTACGCTTTCTTGAATTTGTTCTGGATTTGGGGACTGTGAAAAGACCCCTGGTGGCATGTCTGGTGGGGTAAATGTGTGCGTGTCAGAGTTGACTATGCAAACAATTTGGGATTTTCAACACATTGTTTCTTAGAAAAATAAGAAGTGATGCAGTCAGTCTCTCCTCAACTCTTAGCCAAGAGAGACTGGCATGCATAGTATTTATATCAGCCCTCTGATTACAATGAAGAGCAAGACGTACCGCTCTGTTCTGGGCCAGCTGCATCTTAACTAAGTCTTTCCATGGAGCACTCGACCACACGACTGGATACATTACAATACAATACAATACATTACATTACAATACAATACAATACAATACAATACAATACAACACAATATACAGTCGTGGTCAAAAGTTTTGAGAATGACACAAGTATTGGTCTTCACAAAGTTTGCTGCTTCAGTGGTATGAGATATTTTTGTCAGATGTTACTATGGTATACTGAAGTATAATTACAAGCATTCCATAAGTGTCAAAGGCTTTTATTGACAATTACATTAAGTTTATGCAAAGAGTCAATATTTGCAGTGTTGACCTTTCTTTTTCAAGACCTCTGCATTCCACCCTGGCATGCTGTCAATTAACTTCTGGGCCACATCCTGACTGATGGCAGCCCATTCTTGCATAATCAATGCTTGGAGTTTGTCAGAATTTGTTGGGTTTTGTTTGACCACTAGCCTTGAGGATCGACCACAAGTTCTCCATGGGATTAAGGTCTGGGGAGTTTCCTGGCCATGGACCCACAATTTTGATGTTTTGTTCCCCAAGCCACTTAGTTATCACTTTTGCCTTATGGCAAGGTGCTCCATCATGCTGGAAAAGGCATTGGTCGTCACCAAACTGTTCTTGGATGGTTGGGAGAAGTTGCTCTCGGAGGATATGTTGGTACCATTCTTTATTCATGGCTGTGTTCTTAGGCAAAATTGTGAGTGAGCCCACTCCCTTGGCTGAGAAGCAACCCCACACATGAATGGTCTCAGGATGCTTTACTGTTGGCATGACACAGGACTGATGGTAGCGCTCACCTTGTCTTCTCCGGACAAGGTGTTTTCCGGATGCCCCAAACAATCGGAAAGGGGATTCATCAGAGAAAATGACTTTACCCCAGTCCTCAGCAGTCCAATCTCTGTACCTTTTGCAGAATATCAGTCTGTCCCTGATGTTTTTCCTGGAGAGAAGTGGCTTCTTTGCTGCCCTTCTTGACACCAGGCCATCCTCCAAAAGCCTTCGCCTTACTGTGCGTGCAGATGCACTCACACCTGCCTGCTGCCATTCCTGAGCAAGCTCTGCACTGGTGGTGCCCCGATCCCTCAGCTGAATCAACTTTAGGAGACGGTCCTGGCGCTTGCAGGGCTTTCTTGGGTGCCCTGACGCCTTCTTCACAACAACTGAACCTCTCTCCTTGAAGTTCTATTTTTATTTATTTTTATTTGGGGGGGGGGGGGGGGGGTGGATCAGCTTAATATTGCAGATCGATTGTATCTTCTATCAATGTAATTGTCTGCATCACTTCCAATCCCCCATGTTTTTTATATATATACTCCCCTTTATTACTTTTCAACCCCGCCATCCTTTCCCTACTTGGAATAAATTAGTGAACAATAATGCCCAGGCCTCTACTTCCGGTCTATACTTACTATCTACACCTTATGGACAGTTAATTTTACAATAATTATATTATATATATATATATATATATATATATATATATATATATTTTATTATTATAATTTTTTTTGGCTCCTGAACTTCTTCTACTCTCAACCTCTCCGATCATTTTCATGATGTCCATCCGGTTTGCTTCTATATGCCATATCTTTCTAACTTTGCTCTTTCCCAAAAGCTCCCAACATACAACCTATATACTTATTATGGACACAGTATGCTTACATTATTAGCTATCTTTGTTATTATTTGTTGTTATTTGTTATTAGTCCCATCCTTCAACTCGATTCAATACCTCCCATCTATCTCTTAACACCATCCATATGGGATTTCTATTTGCCATATATATTTCAACCGTACTGTGATGTTTTACAAAAGTTCTGAACGTTTCTATTCTCATTGCTTCTACAGATTGTGAATTAAAAATAAACATTTTTGCTAAAAGTATTATTATATTATTGATCGATTGACTATGACTTTTCAGATCACCCAGTAATGCTATCTGCAAGGTTAGCTCCAGGTAAATATTGCAATCCTTTAGCCATTCCTGGACCTGTGTCCAAAAACAAGCTACAAATGGACAGAACCAAAACAAATGATCTAATGATTCTGTCTCTTCACAGCAAAATCTGCAGAGCTGGGAAGATTGTATCCCCCATATAAATAACATTCTATTGGTAGCAAGAATTTTATATAATAATTTAAATTTAAATATTCTAATTTTTGAATCCGGTGTCGTTTGCGTGTCAGTTCATGAACACTATGCCATGGGATCGGTACGTCAAAAATCTCTTCCCAACTATTTTGCAATCTATATGGGATGGCTGTCAATCCTTTGGTCCTTAAGTGAAACTGATATACTTTTTTATTTATCACAGTTTTCCTTAACCAATTATGTTCTTTAATGCAAAGGTCGACATACAAGTTCCTTACTTTCTCCCACTTCCACTTTCCTCTTCCACTTTTGCGGTAAGGCTGCAATTATTTGGTTTTAATTTTGGGTAGAGCAGACATTTCCATATGTTTTTGTTAGCTGCATGTGCGACATAACTCCACCAGTCCTACCGATGATATCATTTATGAAGATTATACCTTTTTTAAACATTCTGTCAAAAAATAAAGTTATTTTGTCAATTAGTATTGAAATTGCAACCAACTTTCTATGACTTGTTTTAGAAATAGTGATATTTGGGAGATGATTTCCTTTTCAAATAACTGCAAATGAGTTGTTGTAATCTGAATAAAGGGAAAAAGGCCTTTCTTGAACATTGGGTGAGACAATCTTACTAATTTGCTTGAGAACCAGTTCGGATTTAAGTATAACTTTTGTATGACTGAAGCTTTTGGTGATAGGTCTAATGCTTTAATATTTAATAATTTCTGTCCTCCGAATTCATATTCATTATATAAATATGCCCTTTTAATTTTGTCTGGCTTGCCATTCCAAATAAAATTGAATATTTTTTTCTCATATAATTTAAAAAACTGTTCGCTAGTGTCACACCCTGGCTCTGGGACTCATTATGTTGAGCCAGGGTGTGTGCATTTCTATGTGTTCATGTTCTATGTTGGGTGTCTAGGTTGTCGATGTCTATGTTGGTATTGTATGACTCCCAATCGGAGGTAACGAGTGTCAGCTGTCGGCTCGTTATCTCTGATTGGGAGCCATATTTAATCTGTATGTTTTCCTGTGGGTGTTGTGGGTTTTTGTTCCTTTACGGTCATTGTTACTGAGGACTTTACGAATCGTCTATTTGTTTTGGTTTTTGCACTTTAATATAATAAAGTCAATCATGTTCGCTCAACACGCTGCGTATTGGTCTACTCCTTTTGAAGACGATCGTGACAGAAAAACCCACCATCAAAGGACCAAGCAGCGTGTCCAGGAGTCGAGGGTCTGGACATGGGAAGAGCTTTTGGACGGTAAAGGGTCCTGGACGTGGGAAGAAATCCTGGATGGCATGGATCGCCGTCCATGGAGCGAGACAGAGGAGAGGCGACGGAGAGAGGAGCAACGGCGTCGGCAGAGCCAACGTCGGAAGGACGAGAGGCAACCCCAATAAATTTTTTGGGGGGGGCACATGGCTTGGGCGACTGAGCAGCAGGAGGCTGCCACAAGGCAGAGTCAGAAGGCTGCCAGGTTAAGGGGGCTGACGGAGGCAGAGAAGGGACGGATTCAGGAGGCTACCAGGTCAAGGGGGCTATTGGCGAGTAGAAGGAGGGAAGTGTGTGTGGCACGGCGTGAAGGACTGATGTGTGTTGCCAGTCCGGTCCGGCCCGTTCCTGATCCTCGGATGAAGCCAGTAGTGTGTGTTCCCCGTACGGTACGGCCTGTTCCGGCCCCTCGCACTAAGTATACGGTGCGCTTCGCCAGCCCGGCCCGGCCTGTTCCGGCCTCTCGCACCAGAGATACGGTGCGCGTCGCCAGCCCAGCCCGGCCTGTTCCTGCTCTCCGCACTAGGCCTCATGTGCGTCCCCAGGGTCCAGCATGCCCTGTTGCTGCTCTCCGCACTAGGCCTTATGTGCGTCCCCAGGGCCAAGCATGCCCTGTTGCTGCTTCCCGCACTAGCCCTGAGATGCGTGTCCTCAGCCCGGTACCTCCAGTTCCGGCACCACGCATCAGGCCTACGGTGCGTCCCCAGGGCCAAGCATGCCCTGTTGCTTCTCCCCGCACTAGCCCTGAGATGCGTGTCCTCAGCCCGGTACCTCCTGTTCCGGCACCACGCACCAGGCCTACGATGCGCCTCAGACGGCCAGAGTCTGCCGTCTGCCCAACGGGGCCTGAACTGTCCGTCTGCCCAACGCCGTCTGAACTGCCCGTCTGCCCAACGGCGCCTGAACTGCCCGTCTGCCCAACGCCGTCTGAACTGTCCGTCTGCCAAGCGCCGCAGGAGCTGCCCGTCGGTACTGAGCCTGCAAAGCCGCCCGTCTGCCATGAGCCTTCAGAGCCGTCCGCCAGACCGGAGCCGCTAGAGCTCTCCGCCAGACAGGAGCAGCCAGAGCCTTCCGCCAGACAGGATCAGCCAGAGCCTTCCGCCAGACAGGAGCACCCAGAGCCGTCCGCCAGACAGGATCAGCCAGAGCCTTCCGCCAGACAGGATCAGCCAGAGCCTTCCGCCAGACAGGATCAGCCAGAGCCTTCTGCCAGACAGGATCAGCCAGAGCCTTCTGCCAGACAGGATCAGCCAGAGCCTTCTGCCAGACAGGATCAGCCAGAGCCTTCTGCCAGACAGGATCAGCCAGAGCCTTCCGCCAGCCAGGATCCGCCAGAGCCGTCCAGCCAGGATCCGCCAGAGCCGTCCAGCCAGGATCCGCCAGAGCCGTCCAGCCAGGATCCGCCAGAGCCAGCCAGCCAGGATCCGCCATTCAGTCCGGTGCTGCCCCTCAGTCAGGTACTGTCCCTTAGCCCGGTGCTGCTCCTTAGTCCGGTGCTGCCCCTTAGTCCGGTGCTGCCCCTTAGTCCGGTGCTGCCCCTTAGTCCGGTGCCGCCCCTTAATCCAGTGGGGTTTAGTTGGGGGGTGGTCATGTGGAAGGGGCTACGGAAGCGGAAAGTGACTAAGGTGGGGTGGGGACCACGACCTGGACCAGAACCGCCACCATGGACAGACGCCCACCCAGACCCTCCCCTAGACTGTATGCTGGTGCGCCCGGAGTGCGCACCTTTAGGGGGGGGTACTGTGACACTCTGGCTCCATGGACTTTATGATTGAGCCAGGGTTGTTCATTTTCTTTGTTTGGGTGTATTTCTATGTTGGGGATTTCTGGTTGTGCATTTCTATGTTTGGGTTAATTGTTCTTTATTAGTCATATGACTCCCAATCGGAGGTAACGAGTGTCAGCTGTCGGCTCGTTATCTCTGATTGGGAGCCATATTTATACTGTGTGGTTTCACCTGGGTTTTGTGGGTTTTTGTTTCCGTTTTCAGTCAGGTTGACTGTGGACTTCACTAGTTGTGTTTCTTGTTTTTTGTGCTTTAACTAAATAAAGTACCATGTTCGTTTCACACGCTGCGCCTTGGTCAATTCCTTCACACGACCGTGACAGCTAGGCGTAGGCAAGACCATAAGCAAATAGGTAAACTGGGATAATACTAAAGAGTTAATCAGGGTGACTTTTCCACAAATTGACAGGTATTTTCCTTTCCATGGTAGTAAGATCTTATCTATTTTTTCTAACTTTCTATTCAAATTTATTGAAGTGAGATCATTTATTTCCTTTAGGATATGTATTCCGAGTATATCCACATCACCATCAGACCATTTTATTGGTAAACTACATGGTAATGTAAATTTTTTATTTTTTAGTGATCCAATACGTAATATAGTACATTTGTCATAATTTGATACATTAGAATATGTATCTAGATCCTCTATGAGGCTGTGGAGGGATTCTAGTTGTGGATTTAAAAGAAAACATGAATCATCAGCATACAATGACACCTTTGTTTTTAAGCCCTGGATTTCTAACCCTCTGATATTATTATTGGATCTGATTTTAATAGCTAACATCTCGATGGCCACAATAAATAGATATGCCGATAGTGGACAACCTTGTTTCACTCCTCTTGACAGTTTAAAACTTTCTGAGAAATAGCCATTATTTACTATTTTACACCTAGGGTTACTATACATGATTTTGACCCATTTTATAAGAGATTCTCCAAAATTGAAATGCTCCAGGCATTTATATATAAACCCCAGTCGAACTTTATCAAATGCCTTTTCGAAGTCTGCTATGAATAGCAGGCCTGGTTTCCCATATTTTCCATAGTGTTCTATTGTTTCCAATACTTGCCTTATATTATCTCCAATGTATCTTCCATGTAAAAAACCTGTCTGATTAGAATGAATAATATCCGACAATACCTTTTTAATTCTATGCGCTATACATTTTGCTAGAATTTTTGCATCACAACACTGAAGTGTAAGGGGCCTCCAATTTTGTAAATGGACTGGATCTTTATATTTTCCACTTGTATCCTGTTTCAGTAATAATGAGATCAGACCTTCTTCTTGAGTGTCAGATAATCTACCATTTACATAGGAGTGGTTAAAACATGCTAATAACGGTCCTCTTAGTATATCAAAAAAGGTTTGGTATACCTCGACTGGTATGCCATCCAACCCTGGAGTTTTCCCAGACTTAAAGTCTTTAATTGCATACAGAAGTTCCTCCTCTGTAATTTCACCTTCACATGAGTCTTTCTGTGTGGCTGTTAATCATGACATTCACAATTTCCTTAAGAGCATGTGGTTGATTGTTTGTGGTGTGATTTCCTTTACGGTCCATTGAGCTATTTAAAACAGTATTATAATCCCCCACCATAATAATATTGTCTTGAATTGCTTGCAGAGTTATAATATAATAATAATAATAATATGCCATTTAGCAGACACTTTTATCCAAAGCGACTTACAGTCATGCGTGCATAAATTTTTTGGGATGGGGGGTCCCGGGGATCGAACCCACTACCTTGGCGTTACAAGCGCCGTGCTCTACCAGCTAAGCTACAGAGGGTTGATAATTTATTATATATATATTGTCAAATAATTGTGTATCATCGTTATTTGGTCCGTAAAGGTTAATGAGCCATATCTGTTTATGGTCCAATAACATATTTAAAATAATCCACCTACCTTGCGTATCTATTTGGACAATTTGCACATTCGGATCGAAATTACTATTAATTAATATCATCACCCCTTTTGAATTTCTTTGCCCATGGGAGAAGTATATTTTGCACACACTGCAGCAGGGATTTTGGCCCACTCCTCCATACAAACCTTCTCCAGATCCTTCAGGTTTCGGGGCTGTCGCTGGGCAATACAGACTTTCAGCTCCCTCCAAAGATTTTCTATTGGGTTCAGGTCTGGAGACTGGCTAGGCCACTCCAGGACCTTGAGATGCTTCTTACGGAGCCACTCCTTAGTTGCCCTGGCTGTGTGTTTCGGGTCGTTGTCATGCTGGAAGACCCAGCCACGACCCATCTTCAATGCTCTTACTGAGGGAAGGAGGTTGTTGGCCAAGATCTCGCGATACATGGCCCCATCCATCCTCCCCTCAATACGGTGCAGTCGTCCTGTCCCCTTTGCAGAAAAGCATCCCCAAAGAATGATGTTTCCACCTCCATGCTTCACGGTTGGGATGGTGTTCTTGGGGTTGTACTCATCCTTCTTCTTCCTTCAAACACGGCGAGTGGAGTTTAGACCAAAAAGCTCTATTTTTGTCTCATCAGACCACATGACCTTCTCCCATTCCTCCTCTGGATCATCCAGATGGTCATTGGCAAACTTCAGATGGGCCTGGACATGCGCTGGCTTGTGCAGGGGGACCTTGTGTGCGCTGCAGGATTTTAATCCATGACGGCATAGTGTGTTACTAATGGTTTTCTTTGAGACTGTGTTCCCAGCTCTCTTCAGGTCAGACCAGGTCCTGCCGTGTAGTTCTGGGCTGATCCCACACCTTCCTCATGATCATTAATGTCCCACGAGGTGAGATCTTGCATGAAGCCCCAGACCGAGGGTGATTGACCGTCATCTTGAACTTCTTCCATTTTCTAATAATTACGCCAACAGTTGTTGCCTTCTCACCAAGCTGCTTGCCTATTGTCCTGTAGCCCATCCCAGCCTTGTGCAGGTCTACAATTTTATCCCTGATGTCCTTACACAGCTCTCTGGTCTTGGCCATTGTGGAGAGGTTGGAGTCTGTTTGATTGAGTGTGTGGACAGGTGTCTTTTATACAGGTAACGAGTTCAAACAGGTGCAGTTAATACAGGTAATGAGTGGAGAACAGGAGGGCTTCTTAAAGAAAAACTAACAGGTCTGTGAGAGCCGGAATTCTTACTGGTTGGTAGGTGATCAAATACTTATGTCATGCAATAAAATGCAAATGAATTACTTAAAAATCATACAATGTGATTTCCTGGATTTTTGTTTTAGATTCCGTCTCTCACAGTTGAAGTGTACCTATGATAAAAATTACAGACCTCTACATGCTTTGTAAGTAGGAAAACCTGCAAAATCTGCAGTGTATCAAATACTTGTTCTCCCCACTGTATATATATATAACTATTTTTTTAAAATTATGCATATCCTATTTTCCATCATTATCAATTAATATGCGTAATAATGTCGGCAGTTAACGCGTAGGATTCCTTGAAGTTCTTGATGATCCGATAAATGGTTGATTTAGGTGCAAACTTACTAGCAGCAATATCCTTGCATGTGAAGCCCTTTTTGTGCAAAGCAATGATGACGGTACGTGTTTCCTTGCAGGTAACCATGGTTAACAGAGGAAGAACAATGATTTCAAGCACCACCCTCCTTTTAAAGCTTCCAGTCTGTTATTCTAAATCAATCAGCATGACAGAGTGATCTCCAGCCTTCTCCTCGTCAACACTCTCATCTGTGTTAACGAGAGAATCACTGACATGATGTCAGCTGGTCCTTTTGTGGCAGGGCTGAAATGCAGTGGAAATGTTTTTTGGGGGATTAAGTTTATTTTCATGGCAAAGATGGACTTTGCAATTAATTGCAATTCATCTGATCACTCTTCATGACATTCTGGAGTATATGCAAATTGCCATCATCAAAACTGAAGCAGCAGACTTTGTGAAAATTAGTATTTGTGTCATTCTCAAAACATGTGTAAATATTTCTATGAACATAACAAGATTCAACAACTGAGACATAAACTGAACAAGTTCCACAGACATGTGACTAACAGAAATGGAATAATGTGTCCCTGAACAAAGGGGGGGGGTCAAAATTAAAAGTAACAGTCAGTATCTGGTGTGGCCACCAGCTGCATTAAGTACTGCAGTGCATCTCCTCCTCATGGACTGCACCAGATTTGCCAGTTCTTGCTGTGAGATGTTACCCCACTCTTCCACCAAGGCACCTTTCTGTGGGGAATGGCCCTAGCCTTCACCCTCTGATCCAACAGGTCCCAGATGTCCTCAATGGGATTGAGATCCGGGCTCTTCGCTGGCCATTGCAGAACACTGACATTCCTGTCTTGCAGGAAATCACGCACAGAACGAGCAGTATGGCTGGTGGTATTGTCATGCTGGAGGGTCATGTCAGGATGAGCCTGCAGGAAGGGTACCACATGAGGGAGGAGGATGTCTTCCCTGTAATGCACAGCGTTGAGATTGTCTGCAATGACAACAAGCTCAGTCCGATGATGCTCTGACACACTGCCCAAGACCATGACGGACCCTCTACCTCCAAATCGATCCCGCTCCAGAGTACAGGCCTCGGTGTAATGCTCATTCCTTCGACGATAAATGTGAATCCGACCATCACCCCTGGTGAGACAAAAACGTGACTCGTCAGTGAAGAGCACTTTTTGCCAGTCCTGTCTGGTCCAGCGATGGTGGGTTTGTGCCCATAGGCAACGTTGTTGCCGGTGATGTCTGGTGAGGACCTGCCTTTCAACAGGCCTACAAGCCCTCAGTCCAGCCTCTCTCAGCCAATTGCGGACAGCCTGAGCACTGATGGAGGGATTGTGTGTTCCTGGTGTAACTCGGGCAGTTGTTGTTGCCATCCTGTACCTGTCCCGCAGGTGTGATGTTCGGATGTAACGATCCTGTGCAGGTGTTGTTACACGTGGTCTGCCACTGCGAGGACGATCAGCTGTCTGTCCTGTCTCCCTGTAGCGCTGTCTTAGGCGTCTCACAGTACGGACATTGCAATTTATTGTCCTGGCCACATCTGCAGTCCTCATGCCTCCTTGCAGCATGCCTAAGGCACGTTCACGCAGATGAGCAGGGACCCTGGGCATCTTTATTTTGGTGTTTTTCAGAGTCAGTAGAAAGGCCTCTTTAGTGTCCTAAGTTTTCATAACTGTGACCTTAATTGCCTACCGTCTGTAAGCTGTTAGTGTCTTAACGGCCGTTCCACAGGTGCATTTTCATTAATTGTTTATGGTTCATTGAACAAGCATGGGAAACAGTGTTTAAACCCTTTACAATGAAGATCTGTGAAGTTATTTGGATTTTTACTAATTATCTTTGAAAGACATGGTCCCGAAAAAGGGACGTTTCTTTTTTTGCTGAGTTTATTATAATACAATTCAATACATTAAAAACAATTACATTATATTATTATAAAACAATTACAATGGTCAATTACGTTCTCTTCTGTCAGGGCTTTAAACTCAGCCAGCGACACCCTCTCCTCCAGTTTTAAAGTATTTTATAGTTTATTCCAAAACCAAGGAGTGTTGTAGGTGAAGGATTGCTTCCCCATTTCAGTCCTTTCCCTAAGAACTGAGAATGCGAGCACTGAGAAGGGGGAGGCTTTGTGATGATGTTAGTGAGGAGCAAAGATATGTAGGGAGGAGTCAAAGCACTGCCTTGTACACAAATATTTTTTCCAAGATGGCGAAGTAGTGCAGTCCTGTTTCTGTCGTGTGTCTGTAAATAGCCTGTAAATACCCTGTTTTTTGTATTTTTCGTACATATTTCCCTATCAGACTTTTCATCCTTCTACAAAATATACTTTCCTGCAACCCGCCTCACTCAATGTGGAACGGATTCTATTATCGACTTACCTTTATCTAGAATCTCCAGTTGAAACTAGCTAGCCAGCTAACTAGCTACTTGCTATTAGCCACAGCTAGCGGTGTTTCACCCAGAACATTGGATTTTTTTCCGCGGGATTAATTTTCATCACTGGACATTGATCACCGGATATTCGGCCAGTCTGCACAGCGCGTTATCGACCCAGAACATATCAGTTTTTCCGCCGGAATCACTGAATCACTGGACCTTTAACTCCGGATTCATCGCTACCAGCTGGCTACAACAAAACGGACGCTGTGGTCTGGCTAATCATCCTGAGCTAGGCCCATCTCCCGGCTATCTACCTCTCTGTCAACCGGACGGGACCACCTAGTGTTGACACGGAGCCCCGCCGATCCTACACGACTGGTCTGCCGACGAAATCGTCTGATGTGGTTACGACGTTAACCACGAAGATTCCATCCATCTGCTAGCCCTGGCCCGCTAGCACACGCTAGCCGTGGCCTCTTACTAGTGCTTCACCACCGGACCTTATGATAACTCAGCTATACAGCTGATATCTGCTGGACTGTTCCTTTTTACGGTACTACATCCTGTTTATGTTTAGCCTCAGCCCAAACATGGTTAGTTTATTGTTGTTTCGGTTATTTCTAATTGTACTATATCACTGTAGACCCCCCCAGCCTAGCTAAACCTGCCTTAGATAGCTCCTTTGCACCTCCCCCTATACACGCAGAGACCGACTCAATTGATGACTCCAGCGATGCTATCTCTTTCATTGTTACCCAACGCTTAGGTTTACCTCCACTTTACTCATATCCTTCCATATCCTTGTCTGTACATAATGCCCTGAATCTTTTCTATAACACCCGGAAATCTGCCCCCTTTATTCTATGTACCCAACGCACTAGAAGACCAGTTCTTAAAGCCTTTAGCCGTATCCTTATTCTAGTCCTCCTCTGTTCCTCTGGTGATGTAGAGGCTAACCCAGGCCCTGCAGCCCTCAGTATCACTCCTACTCCCCAGGCGCTATCATTTGATGACTTCTGTAATCGCAAAAGTCTTGGTTTCTTGCACATAAATATCAGAAGTCTACTTCCTAAGTTTGAGTTATTCACTGCGTTAGCACACTCTGCCAACCCTGATGTTCTAGCAGTGTCTGAATCCTGGCTCAGGAAGGCCACCAGAAATTCTGAAATTTCCATCCCCAACTATAACATTTTCCGTCTAGATAGAACTGCCAAAGGGGGTGGAGTTGCAATCTACTGTAGAGATAGCCTGCAGAGCTCTATCATACTATCCAGGTCTGTGCCCAAACAGTTTGAGCTTCTACTTCTAAAAATCCACCTTTCCAGAAATAAGTCTCTCACTGTTGCCGCTTGCTACAGACCCCCCTCAGCCCCCAGCTGTGCCCTGGACACCATATGTGAATTGATTGCCCCCCCATTTATCCTCAGAGTTTGTACTGCTTGGTGACCTAAATTGGGATATGCTTAATACCCCAGCCATCCTACAATCCAAGCTAGATGCCCCTCAACCTCACGCAAATTATCAACGAAACTACCAGGTACAACCCTAAATCCGTAAACATGGGTACCCTCATAGATATCATCCTGACTAACATACCCTCTAAATACACCTCAGCTGTCTTCAACCAGGATCTCAGCGATCACTGCCTTATTGCCTGCGTCCGTAACGGGTCCGCGGTCAAACGACCACCCCTCATCACTGTCAAACGCTCCCTAAAACACTTTAGCGAGGAGGCCTTCCTAATTGACCTGGCCCAGGTATCCTGGATGGATATAGATCTCTTCCGTCAGTAGAGGATGCCTGGTTGTTCCTTAAAAGTAATTTCCTCTCAATCTTAAATAAACATGCCCCATTCAAAAAATACAGACTAAGAACCGATATAGCCCCTGGTTCTCCTCAGACTTGACTGCCCTTGACCAGCACAAAAACATCCTGTGGCGTACAGCATTAGCATCAATAGCCCCAAAAATTTGGGTTTTTTTTCTTTTTTTTTAAAAAAAATTTTTTTGTTTTTCTTTTTTTGGTTTTTTTTTTTTTTTGGCCGGGGTTTTTTTTTTTTTTTTTCCGGTTTTTTCCCCTTTTTTTTTTGGTTTTTTGGGGTTTTTAGAACCCTTTTTTTAAACCGCAAAAACCTTTGGACCCCTGCTCCCTTGGGGAAGACTTGGGACCCCCAAAATGACCCAAATTTGCAAAAACCCCCTTACACTTTTAAACCCCTTCCCTTTCCCAACCCCCAAATTAAACCCCTCCCTTTTTTTCTCCCCTTTTTTTTTCCTTTTTTTTTTTTTTTTCCCCCTTCCCTTTTTTCCTTTTTTTCTTCCCTTTTTTTTTCCCTTCTTCCTTTTCCCTTTTTTTTGTCCTTCTTCCCTTTTTTTTTTCCCTTCCCCTTTTTTTTTTTTTTCCTTTTTTCCTTTTTTTTTCCTTTTTTTTTTTCTTCCCTCTTTTTTTTTTTCCCTTTTTTTTTTTTTTCCCCCTTTCGCTTTTTTTCCCCTTTTTCTTTTTTTCCTTTTCCTTTTTTTCTTTTTTTTCGGGCCCGGGGCACCAAAAAAATTTTCCGTGGGGCAGGGTTTGCAAAAACAGGGGGCCCCTTTTGGGGTTGGAAACCCCAAAGTGGGCCAAAACTCCTTTTTTAAAAAAGGAGGGGGGCCAACCCAAAAGGGGGTTAAATTCCTTTGGGCGACACTTCCCCCCCGTTGGGTAAAAGGAAAAATTTCCCCCCCTTTTTTTGGGTGCTGGGTTTTTTAACCCTCCCCCCCCAAGAATTTTCCAACCCCCCCCCGGCCCCTTAAAAGCAGGAAAAGGCCACCCAAAAATTTTTTTTTGGGCAAACGGGCCCCCTTCCCAAAATTTTGGAACCCTTTTTGTTAACCCAAACCTTCCCCAAAAACCCGGGACCCCCTTTTAAAAAAAGCAAATTTCAACCCAAATTTTCCTTTTAAAATTTTTAAAAAAAACCTTCCCCCATACACAATCCTTCAGTAGCCTTCAACTGCTCTTAAACACTAGTAAAACTAAATGCATGCTTTTCAATCGAACGCTGCTAGCACCCCGCCCACCCGACTAGAATCACCACTCTCGACGGGTCTGACCTAGAGTATGTGGACAACTACAAATATCTAGGTGTCTGGTTAGACTGTAACTCAACTTCCAGACTCACATAAAGAATCTCCAATCCAAAGTTAAATCTAGAATCGGCTTCCTATTTCGCAACAAAGCCTCCTTCACTCATGCTGCCAAACATGCCCTCGTAAAACTGACTATCCTACCGATCCTTGACTTCGGCGATGTCATTTACAAAATAGCCTCCAACACTCTACTCAGCAAATTGGATGTAGTCTATCACAGTGCCATCCGTTTTGTCTCCAAAGCCCCATACACTACCCACCACTGTGACCTGTACGCTCTTGTTGGCTGGTCCTCACTACATGTTCGTCGTCAAACCCACTGGCTCCAGGCCATCTATAAATCACTGCTAGGCAAATCCCCGCCTTATCTTAGCTCATTGGTCACCATAGCAGCACCCACCCGTAGTCTGCGCTCCAGCAGGTATATCTCACTGGTCATTCCCAAAGCCAACACCTCCTTTGGCCGCCATTCCTTCCAGTTCTCTGCTGCCAATGACTGGAACGAATTGCAAAAATCTCTGAAGCTGGAGACTCTTATCTCCCTCAATAACTTTAAGCATCAGTTGTCAGAGCACCTTACCGATCACTGCACCTGTACACAGCCCATCTGAAATTAGCCCACCCAACTACCTCATCCCTATATTGTTATTTATTTTGCTCTTTTGCACCTCAGTATCTCTATTTGCACATAATCTCTTGCACATCTAGCATTCCAGTGTTAATACTATTGTAATTATTCTGCACTATAGCCTATTTATTGCCTTACCTCCATAACTTGCTACATTTGCACACACTGTATATATATTTTCTGTTGTATTTCTGACTTTATGTTTTTTTACCCCATATGTAACTCTGTGTTGTTTTTATTGCACTACTTTGCTTTATCTTGGCCAGGTCGCAGTTGTAAATGAGAACCTGTTCTCAACTGGCTTACCTGGTTAAATAAAGGTGAAAAAAAAAAAAAAAAAAAATATGTACCAGTGCCTTCTGGTAGGAAGGGAGGGCCACTTCACCATGTTGTATAGTTCACAGTGGTCTTCCTTTAGTTATGAACCTAAGCGCTCCGTGATACACTGCGTCCAGCACCTTAAGGGGCTTGCATGTAAATGATGTCACCATAATCCAACACAGATAAACATGTCCCTTGCACAAGATCCATCCTAACTGATGTAGAAAACAAGATTTGTTCCTAAATTTAAAACCCAATTTCAACATCAGTTTCTTTGTCAAGTTTTCAAGGTGCTGTTTAAAATTTAGCTTTTCATCTAAATGCATGCCCAGGTACTTATAAGAAAATACCCTTCTGATCAGTTGGCCATTTACAGTTAAAATCTGCAAATTACTCAATTTATCTGCTTTGAGGTTAGACAAAACCATGTACTGAGTCTTTCTGGCATTCAGCACCAGTTTCAGGTGGAAGAGTTGTTTCAGAATGGCATTCAGCACCAGTTTCAGGTGGAAGAGATGTTTCAGAATTGCATTCAGCACCAGTTTCAGGTGGAAGAGATGTTTCAGAACGGCATTCAGCACCAGTTTCAGGTGGAAGAGATGTTTCAGAAAGGCATTCAGCACCAGTTTCAGGTGGAAGAGTTGTTTCAGAATGGCATTCAGCACCAGTTTCAGGTGGAAGAGTTGTTTCAGAATGGCATACAGCACCAGTTTCAGGTGGAAGAGTTGTTTCAGAATGGCATTCAGCACCAGTTTCAGGTGGAAGAGATGTTTCAGAATGGCATTCAGCACCAGTTTCAGGTGGAAGAGTTGTTTCAGAATGGCATTCAGCAACCAGTTTCAGGTGGAAGAGTTGTTTCAGATTGGCATTCAGCACCAGTTTCAGGTGAAGAGATGTTCAGAACGGCATTCAGCACCATTTTCAGGTGGAAGAGATGTTTCAGAATGGCATTCAGCACCAGTTTCAGGTGGAAGAGTTGTTTCAGAATGGCATTCAGCACCAGTTTTCAGGTGTAAGAGTTGTTTTCAAGAATGGCATTCAGCACCAGTTTCAGGTGGAAGAGTTGTTTCAGAATGGGCATTCAGCACCAGTTTCAGGTGGAAGAGATGTTTCAGAATGGCATTCAGCACCAGTTTCAGGTGGAAGAGATGTTTCAGAATGGCATTCAGCACCAGTTTCAGGTGGAAGAGTTGTTTCAGAATGGCATTCAGCACCAGTTTCAGGTGGAAGAGATGTTTCAGAATGGCATTCAGCACCAGTTTCAGGTGGAAGAGATGTTTCAGAATGGCATTCAGCACCAGTTTCAGGTGGAAGAGTTGTTTCAGAATGGCATTCAGCACCAGTTTCAGGTGGAAGAGATGTTTCAGAATGGCATTCAGCACCAGTTTCAGGTGGAAGAGATGTTTCAGAATGGCATTCACACCAGTTTCGTGGAAGAGTTGTTTCAGAATGGCATTCAGCACCCAGTTTCAGGTGGAAGAGTGTTTCAGAACGGCATTCAGCACCAGTTTCAGGTGGAAGAGTTGTTTCAGAACGCATTCAGCACCAGTTTCAGGTGGAAGAGTTGTTTTCAGAACTGCATTCAGCACCAGTTTCAGGTGGAAGAGTTGTTTCAGAATGCAGTTCGCACATTTCAGTGGCAAAGTTGTTCCAGAACGCATTCAGCACCATCAGGTGGGAGTTTTTCAGATGGCATTCACCACCAGTTTCAGGTGGAAGAGTGTTCGAATGGCCACTTCATCACCAGTTCGCAGTGTGGAGAGATGTGTTCGAAGGCTCACACCAGTTTCAGGTGAAGAGTGTTCAGAATTGCATCAGCAACCATTCAGGTGGAAGAGTTCTTTCATTGCATTCGCACCAGTTCAGGTGGAAGAATGTATCGAAACGCATTCAGACCAGTTTCAGTGGAAAGTTGTTTAACGAATGGCATTCAGCACCATCAGGTGGAAGAGTTGTTTCAGATGGCATTCAGCACCGTTTCAGGGAAGAGTGTTCAGAATGCATCAGCACCAGTTTCAGGTGAGAGTGTTTCAATGGCATCACACCATTTCGTGGAAGGTTTTTCAGAAGGCTTAAGCACCAGTTTCAGGTGAAGATGTTTCGATGGCATTCAGACCAGTTTCATGGAAAGATTTAGAAGCATTCAGCCCTTTCATGTAAGATTGTTTCAGAAGGCATTCCCCATTTCAGGTGGAAGAGTTGAATTGGATCAAAAGCCAGTTGCAAATCCTGAAAAGCTCAACGTTAGAGGCCCAGGAATAGACAGTTGTGTCGTCAGCATACAGGTGGAGTTTTTCCAGAGTTAACAATGTTCACCGACATCATTAGCATACAGTGTGAAAAAGACCGGCCCTAACATGGACCATCTGATTTCATTACCTCCAGCGCCATGTGGGCCAGGCAGCACACACTTGCTAGTATCGAAGGTACTGTTGGTGTTCTCAGGGCAGAAGAGCAGCCCAGCATTGTACTATGCAACATGGGATTCCCAGAAAACGGTTTCTCTCTCTGTCTTATTGTCCCATCTCAATGTATGCAGATTAAGACAGCAGTTGTTTTAAACAATGTTACTACAGCCCCATAGCAACCTCAGCCTGATGAGACATGGCCAGAACGTTTTCAGAACATTTAAGAAGATAGACTCATTGACGATCCATTAGAACATGTCAGATCCATTAGATCCATCCTCCCTCCATCCCTCCATCCCGCTCCATCCCTCCATCCCTCCATCCCCCTCCATCCCTCCATCCCCATCCCTCCATCCCTCCATCCCTCCATCACTCCATCCCCCCATCCCTCCATCCCCCTCCATCCCTCCATCCCCATCGCTCCATCCTCCATCCCTCCATCCCTCCATCACTCCATCCCCCCATCCCTCCATCCCCCTCCATCCCTCCATCCCCATCCCTCCATCACTCCATCCCCCTCCATCCCTCCATCCCTCCATCCCTCCATGCCCCTCCATCCCTCCATCACTCCATCCCACTCCATCCCTCCATCCCTCCATCCCCCTCCATCCCTCCATCCCCCTCCATCCCTCCATCACTCCATCCCCCTCCATCACTCCCCTCCCTCCATCCCTCCATCCCTCCATCCCTCCATCCCCCTCCATCCCTCCATCCCCCTCCATCCCTCCATCCCTCCATCCCCCTCCATCCCTCCATCACTCCATCCCCCTCCATCCCTCCATCACTCCATCCCCCTCCATCCCTTCATCCCCCTCCATCCCTCCATCCCTCCCCTCCATCCCTCCATCCCTCCCTCCATCACTCCATCCCCCTCCATCCCTGCCTCCCTCCATCCCTCCCTCCCTCCCTCCCTCCCTTTCCATATCCCTCCATCCCCCTCCATCCCTCCATCCCTCCATCCCCCCATCCCCCTCCATCCCTCCATCGCCCCATCCCCCATCCCTCCATCCCCCCCATCACCCCATCCCTCCATCACTCCCATCACTCCATCCCTCCATTGCTCCATCATCCATCCCTCCATCCCCCTCCATCCCTCCATCCCCCTCTATCCCTCCATCCTCCATCCCCCTCTATCCCTCCATCCCTCCATCCCCCTCCATCGCTCCATCCCCCCTCCATCCCTCCATCCTCCATCCCTCCATCCTCCATCCCCCTCCATCGCTCCATCCCTCCCCATCCCTCCATCCTCCATCGCTCCATCCCTCCTCATCCTCCATCCCCTCCATCGCTCCATCTCCCTCCATCGCTCCATCGCTCCCCATCCCTCCATCGCTCCATCCCTCCATCCCTCCCCATCCCTCCATCGCTCCATCCCCCCCATCCCTCCATCCTCCATCCCACTCTATCCCTCCATCCCTCCATCCCCCTCATCCCCCTCCATCCCTCCATCCCCCTCATCCCTCCATCCCTCACCCTCCATCCTCCATCCTTCCATCCCCCTCTATCGCTCCATCGCGCCATCCCTCCATCCCTCCATCGCTCCATCCCCCTCCATCGCTCCATCCTCCATCGCTCCATCGCTCCATCCCTTCCCCCATCACTCCATCTCCACCCCCCTCCATCGCTCCATCACTACTCCATCCCTCCCCATCCCTCCATCCCCCTCCATCCCTCCATCCCCCTCCATCGCTCCATCCCTCCCCATCCCTCCATCGCTCCATCCCTCCATCCATCCATCCCCCTCCATCCCCTCCCCCTCCATCGCTCCATCGCTCCAAATTCTCCATCGCTCCATCGCTCCATCCCTCCATCCCTCCATCCTTCCATCCCCCCCCCTCCATCGCTCCATCCCTCCATCGCTCCATCGCTCCATCCCTCCATCGCTCCATCCCCCTCCCCATCCCTCCATCGCTCCATCCCTCCATCGCTCCATCCCTCCATCCCTCCCCATCCCTCCATCCCCCTCCAAACCTCCCCATCCCTCCATCGCTCCATCCCTCCATATCCCTCCATCCCTCTCCTTCGCTCCATCCCTCCATATCCCTCCATCCCTCCCCATCCCTCCATCCCTCCATCCCTCCCTCCATCCCTCCATATCCCTCCATCCCTCCCCATCCCTCCATCCCTCCCCATCCCTCCATCCCTCCCCATCCTCCCCATCCTCCATCCCTCCATCCCTCCCCATCCCTCCCCATCCCTCCATCATTCCCCATCCCTCCCCATCCCTCCATCCCTCCCCATCCCCCCCCCCATCCCTCTCCATCCCTCCCTAGCAGGTGCTTCTGGTGCTGCTACGGTCTCTTATTAATTTGCTACATGTTCCGAATACACCCCTAAGGATCAAAAAGGACACTTGATTTCCCTCCTCTCTCCTCATTAAGTGCAGTGAGAAGGAGCATGGAAGCATCGAAGAACCTCTCGGGAGCCAGCTTGATTACCGTGTATCATTAACATCGCACTCAGCGGAGGCACGGGGGCCGAGCCCAACCCGCCTCGACGCACACGAACACATTAGCAAGGTGACCCTCTCTCGTTTTCATCCAGAGATGTACACTTGTACACCGAAGCAAGGCTCGTTAGATTTTAATTGTTAAGGCTAAGCCTAATACCCCGGCTGACTGTGTGATATTTTAAGGCTTGAGGGAGAGACGTAAAATACTATCCTTTCCACTCACACACTTTCACCATTAGCCCATTAAAGTGATGGTAAATACTTAAGCGATAGTAAATCCGTGATGTTAGGGATGTCTATTTATCCTGGCTGATTCACAGAACTGATTCATGCTGATATCAGTTGTGTTCAATTACTAAATAGTTAGTTAGCATATACATATTTATCTCCCCGCTAACTTTTCCGTTGTCTCTTTCACAATCTCTCTCTCTCTCTCTCTCTCTCTCTCTCTCTCTTTCTCACACACACACTTCCTCTACCTCCCTCTCTTTTCTCTCCTTTTCTTCCCCATCTATCTATCCTCTCTGTCTCCCCCACCCCATCCCCCACCCCTCCCTCTAGACCAGAATGTATATATCTTTTTTTTATCTGCTTTCTGCATCTCTCTAAGAACATTTTTTCACTGCTGTGATATTATTTCCTTCTATGTATAATATTACCATAAGTGATGTGCGCCTCGGCTGCATGTTGAAGGATTTTAATGGGACAGCATTTCCATTTCAGAGGGGGGTTTGGAAGGACGGAAGACGGGGGGGGGGCGACAGGAGTCGGCGACGGGGGAAAGAGAGGCAGTACAAAGAGAATTGTACAGTAGAGGCATTCCGTACGGAGCGTCAGCTTTAATGATATAGAGAGGAAGCAGTCATCTCCCCTCTAAACGACACACACACACACACACAGCCAGGCTGGATGTATCTGGATGGATAGAAGCAGCCCTCTGTATGGCCTAATCAAGAGGACCCACTAGTTCCTCATCCAGAGGCTCGCCTGAGAAATCCTCCCCAACATTAGAGGCTCAGGGTGAGATTCAGTCCCCTTGTCCCCATGGTCTTCACAGCACCCTTCAAGCTTCAAGTTTTAAAAAAGTAATGTGCACAAGTACATTGAAATGCCTTTCTTGCAACTCTAACCCCAACAACGCTGTAATCAATATCAACGTAATAATAAAAATAACAAGGTAGAACAAAAACACACGAGATATAAAAATAAGAAAAACACAGAAAGTAAGAATCTGTATACAGGGTCATTTCCAACACCATATTTACAATGTGCAGGGATACTGGAGTGATGGAGGTAGATATGTATAGGGGTAAGGGGACTAGGCATCAGGATATATGATAAACAGAGTAGCAGCAGTGTATATGAAGAGTGTATGTGAATGTCAGTGCCCTCCTGAATTATTGACACCTTACGCAAATATGAACAAAACAGGCTGTGAAAAAACATGTTGTTGTTGTTAATCAGCTTGATCTTACACTCAGTATATCATATGAATATAACCTTTAATTGAGTTAAAATTGTTCAAAGAAAAAAAACAAATTGTCATCAAGAAATCATTATTTTATTGGGAGAACACACCCTCCCTTTGATAACAGCTCTGAGTCGTCTCCGATAATGTTTGATGAGGAGGGAGAACACACCCTCCCTTTGCCAAGATAACATCTCTGAGTCGTCTCCTATAATGTTTGATGAGGTGAGAGAACACACACAGTATATTTAGACCTGTTGTGAAATATATTACGTCATTCAATGGCTGGTTATGACACCTACATAAGAGTGTCAAAACCCCCAAAACCTACCACACAAGGCAAAACATTCCATTACACCATAACCTACGTGTCAACAGTATCTTTATGTTATATGTTTGTTTTTGACCATGTTTAAATTATCATTGTAATTGCATTGATGTCAGACATGCACCTACCCCAGTGATCTGTTGCTGATGACTGGGATGAATGCAGGAGCAGATTTCAGGAGCAGGACAAGACACCCTCTTATTGACTGATGACTGATATAAGGGCCTGTAGGTGATAGGCCCATCTGGCTTATATGATTATGATGGTCATAATGCTCCATGACAGTGTCATAAAGTGTATTTTCTACTAGTTATTTAGAATATGATGGAGAAAAAAAAAACATCGCTGTAAAAAATTAATTACAACAACAATAAAGGATTTAAGAAACAAAACTTTCAAATGAAAGGAAACTTCTTGGCAGGGAAAAAAAACAACTAATTTGAATAAATATGGGTTTTGAAACACTTATGTAGGCGTCATAACCAGCCATAAAACAACGCAATATACGTCACAACAGGTGTAAATATATGAGGTCATGACAGTGTTATGACCATATTATGGACAGGTCATGACAAGTTATGTCAGTTGTTATGACATGTTATTACATGGTTATGACAGTGTCATGTGTTATAATAATAATAATAATAATAATAATAATAATAATAATAATATGCCATTTAGCAGACGCTTTTATCCAAAGCGACTTACAGTCATGCGTGCATACATTTTTTGTGTATGGGTGGTCCCGGGGATCAAACCCACTACCTTGGCGTTACAAGCGCCGTGCTCTACCAGCTGAGCTACAGAGGACCTCAAGTAAAGTGTTACCCAATATTGTTCTTCTCAGACCATCATATTTCAAAACGTGAGCTTTGATAACAAAATAGATCAGTTGGAGTAGCACTTGCGAGGCACAGCTGAGCATAAATTGAAATAATTAGCAAATAATTAGTTTTTTTTATTTTACTGCACTGATGGTACCTGCATCTGATGGCCATGGTGCTTTCAATACAACTGGGAACTCGGGAGGGGGGGGGAAACAGGTCAAATCCTGACATTAGCGATGTTCAGGTCAGAAAGACGGAGCTTTAGATAGATAGAGTATCCGACTTAGAATTCCAAGTTGGATGATGTTCAAAATGATTTTTCCCAGTCCAATCTCTTTTTTTCCCCCCAGAGTTCCCAGTTGTCTTCAATGCACTGAAGTCAGAAGTTGGAGCTTTCCGAGTTCCCAGTTGTTTTGAACACGGCATTAGTCTCAGCGGAGGGAGGGAGAGAGCAGCATAGGGTCCGCCTCTCACGGTTCCAGCTCTGTCCTTCCTTTCCTCCGGTGAGACTGACCAGAGAGAAGGGACACAGTCTTCCACAATTCATCATGTTCCTATGACCAGAGAAAGTGAAATATTCCTAGCTTTTAAAATAGACATGACGAGCTTGTAATAATAATAAAATGCGGGTCTATCGATCCACTTGGCTACTCATTCATTGCAGCTGCAGCGCTAGAGGAAGTAGGGACAAGTGTGTTTTATGTTTTGTAATAGTGTTGAATAAAAACAGTGTTGACAGAGGTGAATTTAAACTTAGACATGAACTCACTGACTTTTCAGACAAATGAAATGGTTCAAAATAGGAACCCTTTGTCTACCCAGTGCACAGGGCTTCTAATTCAAGTGTACCTACCGCCAACAGCACAACACTGATAAAAAAGGAGCGCAAGCCTTTATTGTTGGCTTTTCTACAGAAATGTTTGGTGATCAACTAGGATTGACTTGAAGGTCGCTGTCACGATCGTCTAATGAGGGAGACCAAAGCGCAGCGCGTTGAGCGAACATGACTTTATTAAATTAAAGTACTCACTACAAAAAACAACAAACAATGACGAATCGTGAAGTCCTCAGTTACAATGACTGACAAGGAACAAAAACCCACAACACTAAGGTGAACACTGACAGTTTAAATATGGCTCCCAATCAGAGATAACGAGCAGACAGCTGACACTCGTTACCACTGATTGGGAGTCACACGACCAAACAAGGAAACACAACCAAATACAACACAACCAATACCAAACACAACCAAATGAACACACCCTGGCTCAAAATACACAGTCCCGGAGCCAGAGCGTGACAGTACCCCCCCCTAAAGGCGCGGACTCCGACCGCGCCTACACCCCAAATAGGGAAGGGCTGGGTGGGTATTGCTCCTCGGAGGCGGCTCCGGCTCCGGGCTTGACCACCACCCTACTACAATCCCCCCGTAGTGCCCCCAGTCCGATCTGACCCAGTTAGCTGGATCAGGACTGCCGACGCGCACCCCTGGCTTGGCGCGTGAGGCAGGAATGGACCGGACCTGGCAGACGATACGCACCCTTTGCATGGTGCGTGGAGCCGGAACAGGCCTCACCAGGCTGAAGACTCGCATCCCTGGCTTGGTGCGAGTAGCAGGAATGGGCTGAATCCGGCTGACGACTCGCCCCCTTGACTTGGTGCGAGTGGCAGGAACAGGCAGAATCCGGCTGACGACTCGCACCCTTGGCTTGGTGCGAGTAGCAGGAACGGGCTGGACCAGGCTGGCGACTCGCACCCCTGGTTTGGTGCGAGTGGCAGGAACAGGCCGGACAGGGCTGACGAAACGCACCATAGACTTGGTGCGGAGAGCAGGCACGGGCCGGACAGGGCTGGCGACGCGCACCACTGACCTGGTGCGGGGAGCTTGGATGGGCCGGACTGGGCTGGCGACGCGCACCACAGACCTGGTGCGGAGAGCAGGAACGGGCCGGACAGGGCTGACGAAACGCACCATAGACTTGGTGCGGAGAGCAGGCACGGGTCTGACAGGGCTGGCGACGCGCACCACAGACTTGGCGCGGAGAGCAGGAACGGGCCGGACAGGGCTGACGACGCACACCACTGGCTTGGTGCGGGGAGCTTGGATGGGCCGGACTGTACTGGGGACACACACCACTGGCCCTACACCGGGATCTGGAACGGGCCGGACCGGACTGGCAACACACGCCAGTACCTCTCGCCGTGCCTCTACTTCCTCCATCCCCTCTTCGACCAGTGGCCCCCGTAACCCGACGGCCTCCTCCGGCAACCCACTGGACCGCTCTATCGCGGCCTCCTGCTGGTCCGACGTCGTGAGCCCCCCCCTAAAAATTTTCTGGGGTTCTCTCCTCTTCGTGGACCAGGCCTCCATCGTTCTCGCCAGACTATCACCCCACTGCTCCAACGTCCAACCTCTCTCCTCTTCTCTTGGCTTGGCCCAGTCGAGACTCCTACTCAACTGCTCCCAAGTCCATCCTCTCTCTTCTTCATGCTGCTTGATCTGGTTAAGGTGGGTTTTTCTGTCACGATCGTCTAATGAGGGAGACCAAAGCGCAGCGCGTTGAGCGAACATGACTTTATTAAATTAAAGTACTCACTACAAAAAACAACAAACAATGACGAATCGTGAAGTCCTCAGTTACAATGACTGACAAGGAACAAAAACCCACAACACTAAGGTGAACACTGACAGTTTAAATATGGCTCCCAATCAGAGATAACGAGCCGACAGCTGACACTCGTTACCACTGATTGGGAGTCACACGACCAAACAAGGAAACACAACCAAATACAACACAACCAATACCAAACACAACCAAATGAACACACCCTGGCTCAAAATACACAGTCCCGGAGCCAGAGCGTGACAGTCGCGATCGACCGGTTGGTAACCACTGCTCTAGCAGTTGTCTAGATATCCTCTAGCAGTTGTCTAGCTATCTTCTAGCAGTTGTCTAACTATCCTCTAGCTATCTTCTAGCAGTTGTCTAGCTATCCTCTAGCTATCCTCTAGCTATCCTCTAGCAGTTGTCTAGCTATCCTCTAGCTGTCCTCTAGCAGTTGTCTAGCTATCCTCTAGCAGTTGTCTAGCTATCCTCTAGCTATCCTCTAGCAGTTGTCTAGCTATCCTCTAGCTATCCTCTAGCAGTTGTCTAGCTATCCTCTAGCTATCCTCTAGCAGTTGTCTAGCTATCCTCTAGCAGTTGTCTAGCTATCCTCTAGCAGTTGTCTAGCTATCCTCTAGCTATCATCTAGCAGTTGTCTAGCTATCCTCTAGCAGTTGTCTAGCTATCCTCTAGCAGTTGTCTAGCTATCCTCTAGCAGTTGTCTAGCTATCCTCTAGCTATCCTCTAGCAGTTGTCTAGCTATCCTCTAGCTATCTTCTAGCAGTTGTCAAGCTATCTTCTAGCAGTTGTCTAGCTATCCTCTAGCTATCCTCTAGCAGTTGTCTAGCTATCCTCTAGCAGTTGTCTAGCTATCCTCTAGCAGTTCTCTAGCTAACCTCTAGAAGTTGTCCGACTACCCCAGTGTAACTAATGAAGAGATCAAGTAACTGAAGGGTTTTAAACATTAACATACAAAGAGGAATACTGAATAAAAAGCAATATATTCATCAGAACGTTAAACTACCTGAAATATAAATATGGGACATCATTAATAACTTTGGGATTGAATTCCTCCTGGAGGATTTCTG
>LR778259.1:36284576-36349576 GCA_902810595.1 Coregonus sp. 'balchen'
CACCTCACAAGTCACCATCTCAGTCATCACCTAGGGCCTCACAGTCACCACCTAGGGCCTCACAGTCACCATCTCAGTCATCACCTAGGGCCTCACAGTCACCGTCTCAATCATCACCTAGGGCCTCACAGTCACCGTCTCAGTCATCACCTAGGGCCTCACAGTCACCGTCTCAGTCATCACCTAGGGCCTCACAGTCACCGTCTCAGTCATCACCTAGGGCCTCACAGTCACGTCTATTTTTTTTGGACATTTTAGTCATTTAGCAGACGCTCTTATCCAGAGCGACTTACATGAGCAATTAGGGTTAAGTGCCTTGCTCAAGGGCACTTCGACAGATTTTTCACCTAGTCAGCTCGGGGATTAGAACCAGCAACCTTTCGGTTACTGGCACAACGCTCTTAACCACTAAGCTACCTGCCGCCCCGTCTCAGTCATCACCTAGGGCCTCACAGTCACTGTCTCAGGACTGCTGTTCATAATGGGGACAATTTAATTAGGAGGAGATGTGGTGTACTGGGCTTGTGCCGCAGAGCATTATGGGAGTTGGATATTTTGGAGATAATCACGTTCCAGATAAATGGTTGAACTGAATTCCTGTCTCATCATTATTGAATTGTTATAAAGACATGAGACATAACAAGAATGCTCGACTTTTACATTAGTGACTCCAGTCTCTAAACACACACACAGCTCTCTCTCATACACACGTACAGCTAACCTACACACACACACACACACACACACACACACACACACACACACACACACACCCTCTTACAAACCTTCACACACACTCCCCCATGCCACATATATACCCTTCCCGCAACCCACACACACTCCCTCTCCCCCACACTCCCTCTCCCCCACACTCCCTCTCCCCCACACTCCCTCTCCTCCATCAAACGCACAGCTGATGCCTGCTGAACTGTTAGTTGTATTTATACAGTACCCCATCCTGTTTATCTGTTTAGCCTCAGCTCAAACTCCATTACCAGTTGTTGTTGTCTCGAATAACACCTGTGATTGCTTTATGCCTCTCTCCCATGTCAATATGCCTAGCCTATTGCTGTTTCCGTCAGTTCTTACTGTACTATTTCACTGTAGAGCCCCCAGTCCCGCTCAAACTGCCTCAAATAGTTCCTTTGTTCCACCCCCCACACACGTGGAGACCGGCTCAATCGGTGCCTCCAGTGATGCTATGTCTTTCATTGTTACCCAACGCTTAGGTTTACCTCCACTGTACTCATATCCTTCCATATCCTTGTCTGTACATAATGCCCTGAATCTATTCTACAATGCCCGGAAATCTGCCCCCTTTATTCTCTGTACCCAACGCACTAGAAGACCAGTACTTAAAGCCTTTAGCCGTATCCTTATTCTACTCCTCTGTTCCTCTGGTGATGTAGAGGTTAACGCAGGCCCTGTAGCCCCCAGTATCACTCCTACTCCCCAGGCGCTGTCATTGAGGTCCTCTGTAGCTCAGCTGGTAGAGCACGGCGCTTGTAACGCCAAGGTAGTGGGTTCGATCCCCGGGACCACCCATACACCAAAAAAAATGTATGCACGCATGACTGTAAGTCGCTTTGGATAAAAGCGTCTGCTAAATGGCATATTATATTATTATTTGTTGACTTCTGTAACCATAAAAGCCTTGGTTTCTTGCATGTTAACATCAGAAGCTTCCTTCCTAAGTTTGAGTTATTCACTGCGTTAGCACACTCCGCCAACCCTGATGTTCTAGCAGTGTCTGAATCCTGGCTTAGGAAGGCCACCAAAAATTCTGAAATGTCCATCCCCAACTACAACATTTTCCGTCTAGATAGAACTGCAAAAGGGGGTGGAATTGCAATCTACTGTAGAGATAGCCTGCAGAGCTCTATCATACTATCCAGGTCTGTTCCCAAACAGTTTGAGCTTTTACTTCTAAAAATCCACCTTTCCAGAAATAAGTCTCTCACTGTTGCCGCTTGCTACAGACCCCCCTCAGCCCCCAGCTGTGCCCTGGACACCATATGTGAATTGATTGCCCCCCATCTATCCTCAGAGTTCGTACTGCTTGGTGACCTAAACTGTGATATGCTTAACACCCCGGCCGTCCTACAATCTAAATTAGATGCCCTCAACCTCATTGCCTGCGTCCGTAATGGGTCCGCGGTCAAACAACCACCCCTCATCACGGTCAAACTCTCCCTAAAACACTTCAGTAAGCAGGCCATTCTAATTGACCTGGCCCGGGTATCCTGGATGGATATCGATCTCATTCCATCAGTAGAGGATGCCTGGTTGTTCTTTAAAAGTGCTTTCCTCTCCATCTTAAATAGGCATGCCCCATTCAAATATACAGAACTAAGAACAGATATAGCCCCTGGTTCACCCCAGACTTGACTGCCCCTTGACCAGCACAAAAACATCCTGTGGTGTACTGCATTAGCATCGAACAGCCCCCGCAATATGCAACTTTTCAGGGAAGTCAGGAACCAATATACACAATCAGTTAGGAAAGCAAAGGGCTAGCTTTTTAACTCCAAAAAGTTTTGGGACACTGTAAAGTCCATGGAGAATAAGAGCACCTCCTCCCAGCTGCCCACTGCACTGAGGCTAGGAAATAATGTCACTACCGATAAATCTAGGATAATCAAACATTTCAACAAGCATTTTGCTACGGCTGGCCATGCTTTCCACCTGGCTACCCCTTCCCCAGCCATCAGCTCTGCACCCTCCGCTGCAACTTGCCCATGCCCCCCCCGCTTCTCCTTCACCCAAATTCAGATAGCTGATGTTCTGAAAGAGCTGCAAAATCTGAAATCTGGACCCCTACAAGTCAGCTGGGCTAGACAATCTGGACCCTTTCTTTCTGAAATTAGCCGCCAAAATTGTCGCAACCCCTATTACCAGCCTGTTCAATCTCTCTTTCGTATCGTCTGAGATCCCCAGAGAATGGAAAGCTGCCGCGGTCATCCCCCTCTTCAAAGGTGGTGACACTCTAGATCCAAACTGTTACAGACCTATATCCATCCTGCCCTGCCTTTCGAATGTTTTTGAAAGCCAAGTTAACAAACAGATAACCGACCATTTCGAATACCACCCTACCTTCTCCGTTATGAAATCTGGTTTCCGAGCTAGTCATGGGTGCACCTCAGCCACGCTCAAGGTCCTAAACGATATTATAACCGCGATTGATAAAAGACAGTACTGTGCAGCCGTCTTCATCGCCCTGGCCAAGGCTTTCGACTCAGTCAATCACCGCATTCTTATTGGCAGACTAAATAGCCTTGGTTTCGCAAATGACTGCCTCGCCTGGTTCACCAACTACTTCTCAGATAGAGTTCAATGTGTCAAATCGGAGGGCCTGTTGTCTGGCCGTCTCTATGGGGGTTCCACAGGGTTCAATTCTCGGGCCGACTCTATTCTCTGTGTATATCAATGATGTCGCTCTTGCTGCTGGTGACTCTCAGATCCACCTCTACGCAGACGATACCTTTTTGTATACATCTGGCTCTTCATTGGACACTGTGTTAACAAACCTCCAAATGAGCTTCAACTCCTTCCGAAGCCTCCAACTGCTCTTAAACGCTAGTAAAACTAAATACATGCTCTTCAATCGAAACCTGCTTGCACCCACCCGCCCGATAGCCATAGCAACACCCCATTTGCACTATGGCCTATTTATTGCCTTACCTCCATAACTTACTACATTTGCACACACTGTATATATATTTTCTATTGTGTTATTGACTGTACGTCTTTGTTTATTCCATATGTAACTCTGTGTTGTTGTTGTTTTTATCGCACTGCTTTGCTTTGTCTTGGCCAGGTCGCAGTTGTAAATGAGAACTTGTTCTCAACTGGTTTACCTGGTTAAATAAAGGTGAAATAAAATAAAATAAAATAAAAAACACAAACATCCCCTTCTCCTCTCCCTCTCCCCCACCACACACAAACATCCCCTTCTCCTCTCCCTCTCTACCTGTCACGCCCTGGCTCGGGGGACTCTCGTATGTTGAGCCAGGGTGTTAGTTTCTATGTTTTGTTGTGGGTCTAGGTTATTGTATTTCTTTGTTTGAGTGACTCCCAATCAGAGGTAACGAGTGTCAGCTGTTGGCTCGTTGTCTCTGATTGGGAGCCATATTTAACTATCTGTCTTTCACGTTGTGTTTGTGGTTTCTTGTTCATTTCGGTTTGTGTGAAACTGTAGACGTCACGTTATCGTTTATTGTTTTGATCGTGTGATCAGTAATAAAAAGATATGTTCACCTTCAACGCTGCGCCTTGGTCCTCCTCTATGTATGACGATCGTGACAGAAGAAACCACCAAGATGGGACCAAGCAGCGTGTCCAGGAGCCATCGCTAGGGAGATCCCTCACAGATCTCCTTCGCCTCCTGGACTGGGTCAAGCCGAGTGAGGAAGAGAAGGGCTTGACATTATGGCAGAAGGGCGAGAGGCTGGCGAGGGACATGGAGACCTGGGCCACGGGTAGGAGAGACGCCCCGAAAATTTTTAGGGGGGGGCTCACGACGTCGGACCAGCAGGAGGCCGCGATAGAGCGGTCCAGTGGGTTGCCGGAGAAGGCCGCCGGGTTACGGGGGCCACTGGTAGAAGAGGGGATGGAAGGTATAGAGGCACGGCGAGAGGTACTGGCGTGTGTTGCCAGTCCGGTCCGGCCCGTTCCAGATCCCGGTGTAGAGCCAGTGGTGTGTGTCCCCAGTACGGTCCGGTCTATTCCTGCTCCCCGCACCGAACCTGCGGTGCGCGTCGCCAGCCCAGTCCGGCCCATTCCTGCTCCCCGCATCAAGTCTGTGGTGCGTCTCGTCAGCCCGGCTCTGCCCGTTCCTGCTCCCCGCACCAGGTCTGTAGTGCGCGTCGCCAGCCCGGCCCATTCCTGCTCCCCGCATCAAGCCTGTGGTGCGTCTCGTCAGCCCGGCTCTGCCCGTTCCTGCTCTCCGCACCAGGTCGGTGGTGCGCGTCGCCAGCCCGGTCCGGCCCATTCCTGCTCCCAGCACCAAGTCTGTGGGGCGTTTCGTCAGCCCTGTCCGGCCCGCTCCTGCTCCCCACACCAAGCCAGTGGTGTGCGTCGTCAGTGCAGCACGGCCCGTGCCTGTTCCCCACACCAAGCCAGTGGTGTGCGTCGTCGGTCCGGCACGGCTCGTGCCTGTTCCACTGGAGCCGGATCCGCCGCCTAGGCGGAGTGCCCACCCGGTCCCTCCCCTGTTGTGTTTCGTTGGCGTGGTCGGAGTCCGCGCCTTTAGGGGGGGGTACTGTCACGCCCTGGCTCGGGGGACTCTCGTATGTTGAGCCAGGGTGTTAGTTTCTATGTTTTGTTGTGGGTCTAGGTTATTGTATTTCTTTGTTTGAGTGACTCCCAATCAGAGGTAACGAGTGTCAGCTGTTGGCTCGTTGTCTCTGATTGGGAGCCATATTTAACTATCTGTCTTTCACGTTGTGTTTGTGGTTTCTTGTTCATTTCGGTTTGTGTGAAACTGTAGACGTCACGTTATCGTTTATTGTTTTGATCGTGTGATCAGTAATAAAAAGATATGTCACCTTCAACGCTGCGCCTTGGTCCTCCTCTATGTATGACGATCGTGACACTACCCGATACTCCCTCTCCCCCACCACACACAAACATCCCCTCTCCTCGTCCCCTCCGTACCCGAACCCCGCCCCACCACCACACACAAACAGCCCCGGCGCCCGCCGCGCGCCCCACACGCCCCCCCACCACACACAAACACAGCCCGGCGCCGCCGCCCCCACACGCCCGCCCCCCCACCACACACAAACAGCCCCGGCGCGCCGCGCCCCACCACACACACAAACACCCCGGCGCCGCCCCGCCCCCACCACCACACACAAACACCCGGCCGCCGCCGCCACACGCCCCCACCACACACACACAAACAGCCCCGGCGCCCGCCGCCGCCCCCACACCCCCGCACCACACACACAAACAGCCCCGCCCCGGGCCGCGCCCACACTCCCTCCCCCACCACACCCGAACCCCCTCCGCTCCCCCCACCCCAACACAAAAACACACCGGCCCGCCCCCCAACACACAAACACCCCCTCTCCTCGCCCTCCCCCCACCACACACACCCCAACGCCCCCTCCCCACCACACCAACTCTCCCACCACCCTCCCCCACCACACACAAACACCCCTCTCCCTCCTTCTCCTCTCCCACAATCCCTCCCCCACCACACACAACATCCCTTCTCCCTCCTTCTCTTCCCACACATCCCTCCCCCCCACCACACACAAACATCCCCTTCTCCCTCCTTCTCTCTCCCACACTCCCTCCCCCACCACACACAAACATCCCCTCCCCCTCCTTCTCTCCCCACACTCCACCACTCCCTCCCCCCCCCCACCACACCCCCTCCCACACTCCCTCCCCCCCACCACACCCCCTCCCACACTCCCTCCCCCCCACCACCACCCCCTCCTCCCTCCCTGTGATTTCCTTCACGTGAACAATTCCACAATGACCTGAAAGTTACTGTTGCAACACTGGTTTCCTCTGCGAAGGCGGACTGATTACTCTCCTCCCGCACAGCAGACAACTGGACTGTAGTGACAGCTCAGTTCTCCTGGTCGTGACAGCTCAGTTCTCCTGGTTAGTGACAGCTCAGTTCTCCTGGTTAGTGACAGCTCAGTTCTCCTGGTTAGTGACAGCTCAGTTCTCCTGGTTAGTGACAGCTCAGTTCTCCTGGTCGTGACAGCTCAGTTCTCCTGGCAGTGACAGCTCAGTTCTCCTGGTTAGTGACAGCTCAGTTCTCCTGGTTAGTGACAGCTCAGTTCTCCTGGTTAGTGACAGCTCAGTTCTCCTGGTCGTGACAGCTCAGTTCTCCTGGTCAGTGACAGCTCAGTTCTCCTGGTCGTGACAGCTCAGTTCTCCTGGTTAGTGACAGCTCAGTTCTCCTGGTTAGTGACAGCTCAGTTCTCCTGGTTAGTGACAGCTCAGTTCTCCTGGTTAGTGACAGCTCAGTTCTCCTGGTTAGTGACAGCTCAGTTCTCCTGGTCGTGACAGCTCAGTTCTCCTGGCAGTGACAGCTCAGTTCTCCTGGTTAGTGACAGCTCAGTTCTCCTGGTTAGTGACAGCTCAGTTCTCCTGGTCGTGACAGCTCAGTTCTCCTGGTCGTGACAGCTCAGTTCTCCTGGTTAGTGACAGCTCAGTTCTCCTGGTCGTGACAGCTCAGTTCTCCTGGTTAGTGAAAGCTCAGTTCTCCTGGTTAGTGACAGCTCAGTTCTCCTGGTCGTGACAGCTCAGTTCTCCTGGTTAGTGACAGCTCAGTTCTCCTGGTCGTGACAGCTCAGTTCTCCTGATCGTGACAGCTCAGTTCTGCTGGTTAGTGACAGCTCAGTTCTCCTGGTCGTGACAGCTCAGTTCTCCTGGTTAGTGACAGCTCAGTTCTCCTGGTCGTGACAGCTCAGTTCTCCTGGTTAGTGACAGCTCAGTTCTCCTGGTTAGTGACAGCTCAGTTCTCCTGGTCGTGACAGCTCAGTTCTCCTGGTTAGTGACAGCTCAGTTCTCCTGGCGGTGACAGCTCAGTACTCCTGGTTAGTGACAGCTCAGTTCTCCTGGTAAGGTTGCAGTTGGAGCCGGTCTCCCTTTGATGATAATGTTCTTCACCTCTGATAACCCTGGGTTGTTTCTCCGCTCCTGTGTTGAAGTGACTGATGCATTTTCCACTTGTCTGAAGTAGAAGATATCCACTTGGCATGACTCTGGCTTGAACTCAGGTAGTGGTAACCTGGAAAGTCCATCTGACTCTGGCCTGACCACAGGTACTGGTAACCTGGAAAGTCCATCTTCGTGGCAGTGCAGTTCTGACTTGCGTTATTTGAGGTCGTAGGTGTTTGCTGACAACAACAATGTGACGGAATCCCAGTATGCGGTCCAAAGATGCTCGTCAGCGGACGGTGATCTGGTGAAACTTACGTACTCCAAAAACGATGCCTAGGGATTCTCATTTTTATCTGTGTGTACTTACTTTCTGCTTTGTTCAATGTCCTTGATGCGAAAGCGATCGGCTTCTCTTCACCGGAAAGCATGATATGGGAAATGACTGCTCCCACACCGTATGGACTAGCATCACAAGCTAATTAGACGGGTCGAAAATGTGTCAGTGCCTCAGATTTCAGGAGTGTCTCCTTGGTTTTCATGAACGCTTCCTTGCATTGTCTATTTCCATGTTTTTTTCCCTGACAAACCAAATGATGCAGCGGCTTCAGCTTCATTGCTAAGCTCGGAATAAAGCGACTGTAGTAATTCAGTAACCCCAGGAAAGAACGCATTTGGCACACATTCTGAGGAGCTGGGGCATCCGAGATATCCTTTACCTCGGACGGAGCCTTGTAACGTCCCGTACCGTTGATGATGTGTGCGAGGTATCCAACCAATGATTGGATGAATGCACATTTGTCCTCATGAACTCACAGTCCGAAGTCCTTCATCCACCTGTAAGTTCGCATCCAAGTTCCAAAGACGGTCCTCTTCATCTTTCCCAGTAACGATGATGTCATCCAGGTTGTACTACTGGCAATCCACTCAAGATCTGGTCCGTCGCCCTCTGGAACAGCGCTGATTCTAAACGGTACCTGAAGAGTTACTAGCATTGCTACACTGACGACACACAACTCATCTTCTCCTTTCCCCCTTCTGACAACCAGAGGTGGCGAATCGCATCTCTGCATGTCTGGCAGACATATCAGTGTGGATGACGGATCACCACCTCAAGCTGAACCTCGGCAAGACGGAGCTGCTCTTCCCCCCGGGGAAGAACTGCCCGTTCAATGATCTCGCCATCACGGTTGACAATTCCGTTGTGTCTTCCTCCCAGAGTGCAAAGAGCCTTGGCGTGACCCCGGACAACACCCTGTCGTTCTCCGCTAACATCAAGGCGGTGACCCGATCCTGTAGGTTCATGCTCTACAACATTTGCAGAGTATGACCCTGCCATACACAGGAAGCGGCACATGTCCTAATCCAGGCACTTGTCATCTCCCGTCTGGATTACTGCAACTCGCTGTTGGCTGGGCTCCCTGCCTGTGCCATTAAACTCCTACAACTCATCCAGAACGCCGCAGCCTGTCTGGTGTTCAACCTTCCCAAGTTCTCTCACGTCACCCCGCTCCTCCGCACACTCCACTGGCTTCCAGTTAAAGCTCACATCTGCTACAAGACCATGGTGCTTGCCTACGGAGCTGTGAGGGGAACCGCACCTCCGTACCTTCAGGCTTTTCATCAACGTGCATCTGCAAGTAGGCTTGGCAGAGGTCAAATTGGATGAACTTTTAAACCTGCTAAAGGTTGTTGATGTATGGTAGCTGATACTGCTCAGCAGACAACTCACGGTTAACTATGACTTTAAAGTATCCACATATTCTGATTCCACCATCCTTCTTAAGGACTGTTACGATGGGTGTTGCCCACTCACTCACGCTGACTGGCTCCAGTACTTTGTTCTTGAATAGAGAGTCCAACTCTCGACTTTTGGTCTGATAGCATAAGGGTCATGCTTTCAGAAACTTTGGTTTGCTGTCTGCAGTTTTGGGGAAGCTACTCTGAAGATATAGTTGACTAAGTACCAATTATTTCTTACTGGAAGAAGTTAAGCTACACTAAAGCTACCCCTAAGAAAAACATAGTTTACTTAACTAAAGTTACTTTGAAAAAGTAGCTCACTACATCAAAACTACTTTGTCAAACATTATCATATCTAAATCTGAAATGTCAATGACTACAAACTACAAGAACAGATCACTCTGGAGTCAGATGTTATCAGAATGTGTAATTTAACTTATTAAAACACACAAAAACTGTTTCAAGTGAAAATTACAAAGGGCTGATGCCAAAAAAAGAAAGGAAATTCTTGCCTACTTTACCCATATGTTATTTTCTTTTTGCCAAAACAGTAGTGTGTAGTTCCAGTAGTTAGCTACAACGCTACATGGCTAAACAGTAGTGTGTAGTTCCAGTAGTTAGCTACACCGCTACATGGTAAAACAGTAGTGTGTAGTTCCAGTAGTTAGCTACACCGCTACATGGCTAAACAGTAGTGTGTATTTCCTGTAGTTAGCTACACCGCTACATGGTAAAACAGTAGTGTGTAGTTCCAGTAGTTAGCTACACCGCTACATGGTAAAACAGTAGTGTGTATTTCCAGTAGTTAGCTACACCGCTACAATGTAAAACAGTAGTGTGTAGTTCCAGTAGTTAGCTACACCGCTACATGGCTAAACAGTAGTGTGTAGTTCCAGTAGTTAGCTACACCGCTACATGGCTAAACAGTAGTGTGTATTTCCTGTAGTTAGCTACACCGCTACATGGTAAAACAGAAGTGTGTAGTTCCAGTAGTTAGCTACACCGCTACATGGTAAAACAGTAGTGTGTAGTTCCAGTAGTTAGCTACACCGCTACATGGCTAAACAGTAGTGTGTAGTTCCAGTAGTTAGCTACACCGCTACATGGCTAAACAGTTAGTGTGTATTTTCCTGTAGTTAGCTACACCGGCTAGCATGGTTAAACAGTAGTGTGTAGTTCCAGTAGTAGCTTACACCGCTACATGGGACTAAACAGTAGTGTGTATTCCGGTAGTACACCGCTACATGTAAAAAACAGTAGTGTGGTAGTTCCAGTAGTAGCTACACCGCTACATGGTAAAAAAACAGTAGTGTGAGTATTTCCCGTAGTTAGCTACACCGTACATGGTAAACAATCGTGTTTAGTTCCAGTAGTTAGATACAACGCTACATGGCTAAACAGTAGTGTGTAGTTCCAGTGTTAGCACACCGTACATGGCTAAAAGTAGTGTGTATTTCCTGTATTAAGCTACACGTACATGGTAAAACAGTAGTGTGTAGTTCCAGTAGGTTTGCTACACCGATACATGGCTAAACAGTAATGGTGTAGTTTCCAGTGTTAGTACACGCTACATGGCTAAAACAGTAGTGTGTAGTTCCAGTAGTTAGCTATACCCCGCTACCTGGTAAAACCCGTAGTGTGTAGTCAGTAGTTAGCTACACGCTACATGGAAAACAGTAGTGTGTAGTTCCAGTAGTTAGCTACACCGCTACATGGCTAAACAGTAATGTGTAGTTCCAGTAGTTAGCTACACCGCTACATGGCTAAACAGTAGTGTGTAGTTCCAGTAGTTAGCTACACCGCTACATGGTAAAACAGTAGTGTGTAGTTCCAGTAGTTAGCTACACCGCTACATGGCTAAACAATAGTGTGTAGTTCCAGTAGTTAGCTACACGCTACATGGCTAAACAGTAGTGTGTAGTTCCAGTAGTTAGCTACACCGCTACATGGCTAAACAGTAGTGTGTATTTCCTGTAGTTAGCTACACCGCTACATGGTAAAACAGTAGTGTGTAGTTCCAGTAGTTAGCTACACCGCTACATGGCTAAACAGTAGTGTGTAGTTCCAGTAGTTAGCTACACCGCTACATGGTAAAACAGTAGTGTGTAGTTCCAGTAGTTAGCTACACCGCTACATGGCTAAACAGTAGTGTGTAGTTCCAGTAGTTAGCTACACCGCTACATGGTTAAACAGTAGTGTGTAGTTCCAGTAGTTAGCTACACCGCTACATGGCTAAACAGTAGTGTGTAGTTCCAGTAGTTAGCTACACCGCTACATGGTAAAACAGTAGTGTGTAGTTCCAGTAGTTAGCTACACCGCTACATGGTAAACAGTAGTGTGTGTTCCAAGTTCGTAGTTAGTACACACCGCTACATGGTCTAAACAGTAGTGTGTATTTCCAGTAGTTAGCTACACCGCTACATGGCTAAACAGTAGTGTGTATTTCCAGTAGTTAGCTACACCGCTACATGGCTAAACAGTAGTGTGTATTTCCAGTAGTTAGCTACACCGCTACATGGCTAAACAGTAGTGTGTATTTCCAGTAGTTAGCTACACCGCTACATGGTAAAACAGTAGTGTGTAGTTCCAGTAGTTAGCTACACCGCTACATGGCTAAACAGTAGTGTGTATTCCAGTAGTTAGCACTACACCGCTACATGGCTAAACAGTAGTGTGTATTCCAGTAGTTAGCTACGCAGGCTAACATGGATAACTACGAGAATTTTAGTTCAACTACCACCAAGCTAAGGCAACATGTAATTAAATTACTAGTTTAACTAAATGTACACCCCAACACTGGCTGTCTGGCTTAATGCTAAGCTTCCCTGTAATGTCTTTCATGCTACCCAGCTCTCCATTAAATACTTGGGCCTGTGTCTCTATGTGTCATTGTGCGCACTGATTGCCAGTCCAGTGTGATTTTCTCCAACCACGAACGCCCCATAGTGATGGATAGTCACCACTAACGCCCCATAGTGATGGATAGTCACCACGAACGCCCCATAGTGATGGATAGTCACCACTAACGCCCCATAGTGATGGATAGTCACCACTAACGCCCCATAGTGATGGATAGTCATCGTTCACAAAGTAGAGTAGCAGCTCTTCAGTTTGTCAGTTCACTGAACAGTGACATTTACATTTATATTGATGTCATTTAGCAGACGCTTTTTTGGGGGGGGGGGGGGTGGGGTAAAGGGGGGTAGAAGGATTTATTTTATCCTATCCCAGGTATTCCTTAAAGAGGTGGGGTTTCAAGTGTCTCCGGAAGGTGGTGATTGACTCCGCTGTCCTGGCGTCGTGAGGGATCTTGGTGACCTCAGTGATGCCTCTCACAGCGACATGTTCACCCTGTGTTAGTCTTTAACACGGTGTGTGCTGGCTGAAGTGGAAGGTGTTTCAGTGTCTTTAACACGGTGTGTGCTGGCTGAAGTGGAAGGTGTTTCAGTGTCTTTTGTAGACTGTGTCAATACGCTGCCCCTCTAGCAGGGGAGAGACATAGTAGCCGTGTGGAACCCCAGCAACAGGGGAGAGACATAGTAGCCGTCAGTGGAGGCTCCTCAGAGGACTAAAACTTTTTAAAAAAGTTTTCCTTTTTAGATAAAACTATACTAAATATATTCACGTCACCAAATAATTGATTAAACACACTGTTTTGCAATGAAGGTCTACAGTAGCCTCAACTGCTATCTGTAGGGTAGCACCATGGTGTAGCCGGAGGCAGCTAGCTTCCGTCCTCCTCTGGGTACATTGACTTCAATACACATTTTTTTTTTTATTATGACAACTTCCGGAGGGTGTCCAACATCCTTTAAGAGCTCTTGCAGCATGAACTGACATGTTGTCCACCCAATCAAAAGATCAGAGAATGAATCTACTACTGAAAGCATAAGCTACAGCTAGCTAGCACTGCAGTGCATAACATGTGGTGAGTAGTTGACGCAAAGAGAGAGAAAGACCATAGTTGTATAGTTTTCAACAATTAATTTCTTCAAAAATGAAGGAGAAGCAAGAGAGAGAGAGAGATGTATTTATTTTTGTTCATTTTCAGTTTCACTTACTTGGCTAGCAAATGCAGCTAGCTAGTTTAGTCTACTCAAACACCCTGATCAAACAGAGGGATGCTATGTTAGCTAGCTGGCTATGACTATCCAACACAACATTTACGTTTTACATTTTAGTCATTTAGCAGACGCTCTTATCCAGAGCGACTTACAGTTAGTGAGTGCATACATTTTTCATACTGTGTGCATACATTTTTGCTATTAGCCCATAGAAACACACTGAATAACAGATGAATGGAACAGATAGCCCCCCCAAAAAAAAATAGAATGGAAGTTTGTTCTGAGAGATATATAATTTTTTTCTCTCCATTTTTTACATGTATTTAACCATTTACGTGTACGTGTTCGTGAGACTCTCATCTTTCAACAGATGGGTCATATTAGTGTGTAGCCCCAAACTGTTTGGACGCTACAGACAGGAAGCTGGCAGATCGGCTGTACCGACTTCAGACGAGTCCCAAGACGCTTGTGGGGGTCATGAAAATGGAGATCACCATCGTGTTTGTGAGAGTCTCATCTCTCCGTAGATGGTCATAATAGTTTTGTAGGCAAACCGTTCGGACGCTAAAGACGATTTTGTGAGAATACCAACTTTCAGGATGTCTCATGGTCTGACAAACATCGCTCTAGCTCTGTCACCTTTAACCTCAGAAGCGGTAGTGCGACATAAGGCGAATTGGGAGGATTGAGACGCAGCCCGTGCCAAAAAACAGATATCTCTAGGTGAATGTGGAGGATTGAGACGCAGCCCATGCCAAAAAACAGATATCTCTAGCTTAAATTGACAAATGTTTATGGGGATTTTTTTATTATTATGCTAATTAGATTCCCACGGGGGCCGAGGACATCGACCTTAGGGGGTTTTAATAACGCAGCAGCAAACATTGTCACTGATTCTCCCTCTTCCTGATTTCTTCTGTGGAACCTTTCAGCAACAACTAGTTGTTTTGGTGAAAAGTGTCCTTTCAGTATCTCCACAATATCCCCATATGTATTTTTACCTGTAGGCACAATTTTGGCCTCATCAATGTAATTTGCAAGAACAAAATAGTCAAACCGTTCTGTATATGAGATCCACTGCTCAGTACTTTCATCAAACTGTCCAATGTTTCCAACAATTCCAGCCATTTTTTATTTCTCAATAGGCTCCTGACTGTCACTCACTTCAACATTGTCTCAACCACGACAATATTTTCCTCAGTCACATGATCTTCATTCACTTCACTCACTGACATTTCATCCTCAAGTTCGCGCATTTAGCCGTTTTTAATACCACATTACATTTTTTACATTTTAGTCATTTAGCAGACGCTCTTATCCAGAGCGACTTACAGTTAGTGAGTGCATACATTATTATTATTATATATATTTTTTTCATACTGGCACCCCGTGGGAATCAAACCCACAACCCTGGCGTTGCAAACGCCATGCTCTACCAACTGAGCTACATCCCTGCCGGCCATTCCCTCCCCTACCCTGGACGACGCTGGGCCAATTGTGCGCCGCCCCATGGGTCTCCCAGTCGCGGCCGGCTACGACAGAGCCTGGATTCGAACCAGGATCTCTAGTGGCACAGCCTTAGACCACTGCGCCACTCGGGAGAGTCTCATTTCACATACCAATTAGTATCCATACAGTATCACACATACCAATTAGTATCCATACAGTAAAACACATACCAACCTCCCGAGTGGCGCAGTGGTCTAAGGCACTGCATTGCAGTGCTAGCTGTGCCACTAGAGATCCTGGTTCGAATCCAGGCTCTGTCGTAGCCGGCCGTGACTGGGAGACCCATGGGGCGGCGCACAATTGGCCCAGTGTCGTCCAGGGTAGGGGAGGGAATGGCCGGCAGGGATGTAGCTCAGTTGGTAGAGCATGGCGTTTGCAATGGGACAGTATAAAAAAAAAAATAATGTCTGCACTCACTAACTGTAAGTCGCTCTGGATAAGAGCGTCTGCTAAATGACTAAAATACCAATTAGTACCCATACAGTATAACACATACCAATTAGTACCCATACAGTATGACACATACCAATTAGTACCCAGACATTATTTTCTGCTGTCCATGACGATGCTAAGTCTCTCTCTTAGCTAGCTCGACTATGCACTTGCTCTCTTGCTAGCAATACACTAACATTAGCCTCTGACACAGAAAATAACAGGTTTAGACATGTAAAAACCGACGTCTTCAGGATAGAATAGTTACTGTAGGTTCACACTTACTCATCTGCAATCTTTTGTTATGTCTCGTGGGTTTCATAACCACGTCTTTATAAGAATTAAATGATGATGAGACAGGAATTCAGTTCAACCATTTATCTGTAACGTGAAAATCTCCAAACATACCCAACTCCCATGATGCTCTGCGGCAAAGCCCCAATATGCTACAATTCTATTGAAAGAAATAATTGAATTCTCTTTTATGAAAATAGTATTTTGCTATGTTCAGCAGCTTCTATCCCCCAAGCCATAAGACTGATAAATAGTTTAATATTTAACCAATAACTAACCGGACTATCTGCATTGACCTTTTTCTGCACTACCTTCTGTAGCTCAATTGGTAGAGCATGGCGCTTGTAACACCAGGGTAGTGGGTTCGATCCCCGGGACCACCCATACGTAAAAATGTATGCGCGCATGACTGTAAGTCGCTTTGGATAAAAGCGTCTGCTAAATGGCTTTTTATTATTTATTTTAGTTAGTGTTTATATTTTATTTTTTATATATATATATATATTTTTTTTGACTCATCACATACGCTGCTGCTATTGATTATTATCTGTCACTTTATCCCTAGTTATATGCACATATCTACCTCAATTACCTCGTACCCCTGCACATCGACTCAGTACTGGTACCCCCTGTATATAGCCAAGTTATCATGGACTCAGTACTGGTACCCCCTGTATATAGCCAAGTTATCATGGACTCAGTACTGGTACCCCCTGTATATAGCCAAGTTATCATGGACTCAGTACTGGTACCCCCTGTATATATACAAGTTCAATCAATCAATCAATTTTATTTTATATAGCCCTTCTTACATCAGCTAATATCTCGAAGTGCTGTACAGAAACCCAGCCTAAAACCCCAAACAGCTAGTAATGCAGGTGTAGAAGCACGGTGGCTAGGAAAAACTCCCTAGAAAGGCCAAAACCTAGGAAGAAACCTAGAGAGGAACCAGGCTATGAGGGGTGGCCAGTCCTCTTCTGGCTGTGCCGGGTGGAGATTATAACAGAACCATGCCAAGATGTTCAAAAATGTTCATAAGTGACAAGCATGGTCAAATAATAATCAGGAATAAATCTCAGTTGGCTTTTCATAGCCGATCATTAAGAGTTGAAAACAGCAGGTCTGGGACAGGTAGAGGTTCCATAACCGCAGGCAGAACAGTTGAAACTGGAATAGCAGCAAGGCCAGGCGGACTGGGGACAGCAAGGAGTCACCACGGCCGGTAGTCCCGACGTATGGTCCTAGGGCTCAGGTCTCTCAGTTGGCTTTTCATAGCCGATCATTAAGAGTTGAAGACAGCAGGTCTGGGACAGGTAGGGGTTTCGTAACCGCAGGCAGAACAGTTGAAACTGGAATAGCAGCAAGGCCAGGCGGACTGGGGACAGCAAGGTGTCATCATGCCCGGTAGTCCTGACGTATGGTCCTAGGGCTCAGGTTCTCAGAGAGAAAGAGAGAACGATAGAATTAGAGAGAGCATACTTAAATTCACACAGGACACTGTATAAGACAGGAGAAGTACTCCAGGTATAACCAACTAACCCCAGCCCCCCGACACATAAACTACTGCAGCATAAATACTGGAGGCTGAGACAGGAGCGGTCCGGAGACACTGTGGCCCCATCCGAAGAAACCCCCGGACAGGGCCAAACAGGAAGGATATAACCCCACCCACTCTGCCAAAGCACAGCCCCCGCACCACTAGAGGGATATCCTCAACCACCAACTTACAATCCTGAGACAAGGCCGAGTATAGCCCACAGAGGTCTCCACCACAGCACAAACAAAGGGGGGGCGCCAACCCAGACAGGAAGATCACGTCAGTAACTCAACCCACTCAAGTGACGCACCCCTCCTAGGGACGGCATGAAAGAGCACCAGCAAGCCAGTGACTCAGCCCCTGTAACAGGGTTAGAGGCAGAGAACCCCAGTGGAGAGAGGGGAACCGGCCTGGCAGAGACAGCAAGGGCTGTTCGTTGCTCCAGAGCCTTTCCGTTCACCTTCACACTCCTGGGCCAGACTACACTCAATCATATGACCTACTGAAGAGATAAGTCTTCAGTAAAGACTTAAAGGTTGAGACCGAGTCTGCGTCTCTCACATGGGTAGGCAGACTGTTCCATAAAAATGGAGATCTATAGGAGAAAGCCCTGCCTCCCGCTGTTTGCTTAGAAATTCTAGGGACAATTAGGAGGCCTGCGTCTTGTGACCGTAGCGTACGTATTGGTATGTACGGCAGGACCAACTCGGAAAGGAGCAAGCCCATGTAACGCTTTATAGGTTAACAGTAAAACCTTGAAATCAGCCCTTGCCTTAACAGGAAGCCAGTGTAGGGAAGCTAGCACTGGAGTAATATGATCAAATTTCTTGGTTCTAGTCAGGATTCTAGCAGCCGTATTTAGCACTAACTGAAGTTTATTTAGTGCTTTATCCGGGTAGCCGGAAAGTAGAGCATTGCAGTAGTCGAACCTAGAAGTAACAAATGCATGGATTAATTTTTCTGCATCATTTTTGGACAGAAAATTTCAGATTTTTGCAATGTTACGTAGATGGAAAAAAGCTGTCCTTGAAACAGTCTTGATATGTTCGTCAAAAGAGAGATCAGGGTCAAGAGTAACGCCGAGGTCCTTCACAGTTTTATTTGAGACGACTTTACAACCATCAAGATGAATTGTCAGATTTAACAGAAGATCTCTTTGTTTCTTGGGACCTAGAACAAGCATCTCTGTTTTGTCCGAGTTTAAAAGTAGAAAGTTTTCAGCCATCCACTTCCTTATGTCTGAAACACAGGCTTCTAGCGAGGGCAATTTTGGGGCTTCACCATGTTTCATTGAAATGTACAGCTGTGTGTCATCCGCATAGCAGTGAAAGTTAACATTATGTTTTCGAATAACATCCCCAAGAGGTAAAATATATAGTGAAAACAATAGTGGTCCTAAAACGGAACCTTGAGGAACACCGAAATGTACAGTAAAGACCAAAGTTATCGTTACTCATTGTGTATTTATTATAACTTTTATTATTACGTGTTCTACTTTTCTATTATTTCTCTATTTTCTCTCTCTGCATTGATGGGAATGGCCCCGTATGTATGCATTTAATCCACACCTGTTGTTTACGAAGCATGCGATGAATACAATTTGATTTAATCTGATGTTGACTATATTCTCCATTGCAGCTTTTGGAAAAACATAATTGATTTGTGTCGTGGAGCAAGAGTAAAACAGAGATGCTTACAACAGTAAGTATTTGTGTGCTCTCCGACCCCAGGCCATTCTGTTTGGTCCCATTTCCTGGGTCCCTCCTGCACCGTGCTCTGCTCTGATCTGAGTTCAAACTGTGGAAATCACCATGTAAAGTCGTTTCCTTATGAGACAAGGCCGTACTTTCAGCTCTGAAGGATTTATTCTGTGTAAAGAACAGAACAAAGAGAAGCTTTAAAAAACTACAACAACAAATATTGCTTTGAATTCCGTTTCCCGTTTGAGCCGCCGCAGGGAGTTGGGCCCCGACAGAGCTGTGGGTTGCTGCTCACATCTCAGCACGTTGTCATGCTTTTAAAGACATCGCCATCCCACTGTCTATACTGCTGCCTTGATGGACAGGTGTCATTCCTACTCTGAGACCAAATCAAACTTCCCAAACGGAACGAGTGCTGGAGATGAGGCAGGCGAACCAGGGAGAGGGAGATTGGCAAAACCGCTGGATGAGGATTTGGGCTCGGCTTGTACACTGTAAAAAGTAACTGCCTAACGCATTAAATAAATTGAGTCGTGACAACGCAAAAAAACTCCAATGATCAGTAGAACTCAAATCATAAAAGTAGTACTAACTCAGATGTCAATAAGGTTTATCATCACTTAATGTTTTTAATGTTTGTATTGTTATCAAATATTAGGTTGTTGAGTAAAGCCAAATGTATTTATTTGTGTTCTGCTAATCTAAAGTTATTGTGTTTTTATATGTTCTGATTTTATTTTATTTTAAAGTCAAGCTAATATTTATTAAGTAAGTTATTCTTACTTGATTCTATTATGATTTACGTCTTTACTTAACATAATAAAGTAGTAGTCAGACACATTGATATTTGAACAGAAAACACTTTATCAGTGTTGTGCTGATATATAATTATTATTATTATTACTATTACTATTATTATTATTACTATTACTATTATTATTACTATTATTAGTAATATTATTACTACTATTATTATTATTATTACTTTTAGTATTATTATTATTATTACTATTACTATTATTATTATTACTATTATTATTACTATTATTATTATTACATTTTTTGCCAGTTATGAATACTTAATAGTGCCACATGGCTCTGTTTTTTGAGGATTGTGGGTAATTCAATTTTTTGGGACTTAAACGATGTTGTATGCATGTTTGAAGAAAGAAAAGTATATTTCCAAAACAGTATAAAGCAGTTTGTTGTGTAGCAGATCATGATGAACGGATATCAAAACCAGCGGACAAATTGATGTTCAATATTGAGACAAGCCTTTCCCATCATCAACAAGGTCATGTGCACCACTCTTAATGAGAGAGACAAATGCAGCACCCTGTAATGCTTAAAGCGCTTCCTAAGCGCTTCCTAATGCTAGAGGAATGAGCACTGTGCTCAACAATGACTGGTTACAGCTCTGCCTCCAGTTACTGCCAGAGGAATGAGCACTGTGCTCAACAATGGCTGGTTACATCTCTACCTCCAGTTACTGCTAGAGGAATGAGCACTGTGCTCAACAATGACTGGTTACAGCTCTACCTCTAGTTACTGTTAGAGGAATGAGCACTGTGCTCAACAATGACTGGTAAAGTGGGTTAAAATGACACATTTTAAAATACAAGAAACAATGTAAAACATTAAAGACATGACCACTGAACATTACTAATCAGAGCTACTTACACATGAAAATAATTAGCAATAAAGGTTAATCAAGGTTAATCATTTAAGTAGAAGTGACACATTATATTCACTACAACAAATATGAATGTTCAATTAACTTCAATATTTATAGTTCAGAATACATAATGCAATTGAGTGTCAAAAAGTTCATAAAACACAAAACAGTTAGTGATATGGGTGGTGTGTGGGTAGTATTGTGGGTGTTGATGTGGGGGGTGGTGTGTGGGGTGATGTGGGTGGTTGTGTAGGTGTTGATGTGGGTGGTGATGTGGGTGGTATTATATGAGTTGATGTGGGGGGTGATGTGGGTGGTATTGTATGAGTTGATGTGGGGGGTGATGTGGGTGGTATTGTGGGTGTTTTTGTGGGTGGTGATGTCCCTTTATTACTTTAAGTATTGGACACTGAAATACTTAGAGTTGGGTTACTCCAATGGTTCTAGGCAACGGGTTTCCACAGAAAAGTTAGTTAGCAGAACTAATAGCTTTATACAGTGTAGTGACCACGGACGGTGTGCCAGAAAACAGCACTTTCCCCTAAAGGGGGCCATTTCAGACACAGCCTGTGTTCCTGGCTGTGATGTCTGTCCAGCTTCAGGAGCCTGGATAACAGGTGGTGGTGGTGGTAGCAGGCCTCTGATGGGGCATGCCTTATGCATCCTACCTCCTCGCAGAATGCAGGACGCATGTTTGATCTATACCAAAAGTATGGATGATGAATGCCAAGAGTATGAATGATGAATGCCAACAGTATGAATGATGAATGCCAACAGTATGAATGATGAATGCCAAGAGTATGAATGATGAATGCCAACAGTATGAATGATGAATGCCAAGAGTATGGATGATGAATGCCAACAGTATGAATGATGAATGCCAAGAGTATGAATGATGAATGCCAAGAGTATGAATGATGAATGCCAAAAGTATGGATGATGAATGCCAAGAGTATGAACAATGAATGCCAAGAGTATCGTAGTGTAGAGCTGTGGTATAATGTAGTGTAGAGCTGTGGTATAATGTAGCATAGAGCGTTAGCCTAGTCAGCACCACTGAGGGAAAAGAGAGAAGGAACAAAAAGAACAACACCACACCATACTGTACGATTTCCCCCCCCCCCCCCCTGATCCTACCTCCGTTCCTTCGGTCCCCAGCAGCTGCTTTGATGAACCTTTTTGTCTCCTTTATAGCAACGGCAAATCCCTGGCTGCTTTCCCTTCAAGTTCCACAGGAGACTAGAACAATTTAGCGGTATCCATCTGAAAGATTAGCTTAGCACAGAGAGAAACACAGAATCCATCTGAAATATTAGCTTAGCACAGAGAGAAACACAGAATCCACCTGAAAGATTAGCTTAGCAGAGACAGAAACACAGAATCCACCTGAAAGATTAGCTTAGCAGAGACAGAAACACAGAATCCACCTGAAAGATTAGCTTAGCACAGAGAGAAACACAGAATCCATCTGAAAGATTAGCTTAGCACAGAGAGAAACACAGAATCCATCTGAAAGATTAGCTTAGCAGAGAGAGAAACACAGAAAATAAAGAAAAGTCTTAAGCTGAATGTTAGTTATTCAAGAAGAGGATCCTCGTCTTTTTAGACTTTCTTATGGTTTATTTTCTCCTATATAACGGTTTAAAGTCGGTGCTTTGTCAACGTTAACCATATCATCTGACGGAGTGTCGAAGGAGCTCTGTGTAAATGACGCAGTCCCTCTCCTCCTCTCCTTTCCGCTCCGCTACACAGCGACAGAAGCCTCTCAATCATGCATCAGAGGAGGATGAATGATGGAAGTATGGAAGAGAGGGAGGGGAGAGAGAGAGGACTGGAAGGGGGTGGGGGGGAGACAGTGTGATGCACAACTTTCTTTTTATCTTGCGGGATATCAAGACAAGGAAGTGTTCTTTCAGTGATATTTTTTGCTGCAGTTGTTTCTGCCGACCTCTACAGAATAACATATAAAGCCACTTTGATTTATGTTCACCAGGACAGGACAATGCTAAAGAAGTCCCTCACGTCAATATGAGATATGGAAGAAATAATAGCATTCTTTCAGTTTCACTCTCTACCTTCATATCATGTTTGCTTATAGATAGTTGAGTCTATAAAATGAGTACAGTGTTCTTCAAATGGGGTGATTTCCTGCGAAACAGAAATACATAGCTCTTTACTGTCCAACCTGATCCATCCATTCAGATTGGTAAATATATACAGTGGGGAAAAAAAGTATTTAGTCAGCCACCAATTGTGCAAGTTCTCCCACTTAAAAAGATGAGAGAGGCCTGTAATTTTCATCATAGGTACACGTCAACTATGACAGACAAAATGAGAAGAAAAAAATCCAGGAAATCACATTGTAGGATTTTTAATTAATTAATTTGCAAATTATGGTGGAAAATAAGTATTTGGTCAATAACAAAAGTTTCTAAATACTTTGTTATATACCCTTTGTTGGCAATGACACAGGTCAAACGTTTTCTGTAAGTCTTCACAAGGTTTTCACACACTGTTGCTGGTATTTTGGCCCATTCCTCCATGCAGATCTCCTCTAGATCAGTGATGTTTTGGGTCTGTCGCTGGGCAACACGGACTTTCAACTCCCTACAAAGATTTTCTATGGGGTTGAGATCTGGAGACTGGCCAGGCCACTCCAGGACCTTGAAATGCTTCTTACGAAGCCACTCCTTCGTTGCCCGGGCGGTGTGTTTGGGATCATTGTCATGCTGAAAGACCCAGCCACATTTCATCTTCAATGCCCTTGCTGATGGAAGGAGGTTTTCACTCAAAATCTCACGATACATGGCCCCATTCATTCTTTCCTTTACACAAATCAGTCGTCCTGGTCCCTTTGCAGAAAAACAGCCCCAAAGCATGATGTTTCCACCCCCATGCTTCACAGTAGGTATGGTGTTCTTTGGATGCAACTCAGCATTCTTTGTCCTCCAAACACGACGATTTGAATTTTTACCAAAAAGTTCTATATTGGTTTCATCTGACCATATGACATTCTCCCAATCCTCTTCTGGATCATCCAAATGCACTCTAGCAAACTTCAGACGGGCCTGGACATGTACTGGCTTAAGCAGGGGGACACGTCTGGCACTGCAGGATTTGAGTCCCTGGCGGCGTAGTGTGTTACTGATGGTAGGCTTTGTTACTTTGGTCCCAGTTCTCTGCAGGTCATTCACTAGGTCCCCCTTGGGATCATTTTGACCCCACGGGGTGAGATCTTGCGTGGAGCCCCATATCGAGGGAGATTGTCAGTGGTCTTGTATGTCTTCCATTTCCTAATAATTGCTCCCACAGTTGATTTCTTCAAACCAAGCTGCTTACCTATTGCAGATTCAGTCTTCCCAGCCTGGTGCAGGTCTACAATTTTGTTTCTGGTGTCCTTTGACAGCTCTTTGGTCTTGGCCATTGTGGAGTTTGGAGTGTGACTGTTTGAGGTTGTGGACAGGTGTCTTTTATACTGATAACAAGTTCAAACAGGTGCCATTAATACAGGTAACGAGTGGAGGACAGAGGAGCCTCTTAAAGAAGAAGTTACAGGTCTGTGAGAGCCAGAAATCTTGCTTGTTTGTAGGTGACCAAATACTTATTTTCCACCATAATTTGCAAATAAATTCATTAAAAATCCTACAATGTGATTTTCTGTTTTTTTTTTCTCAATTTGTCTGTCATAGTTGACGTGTACCTATGACGAAAATTACAGGCCTCTCTCATCTTTTTAAGTGGGAGAACTTGCACAATTGGTGGCTGACTAAATACTTTTTTCCCCCCCACTGTAATTACATATCAGAACTTTAACTGTAATTTAAAAGGACCTCTGTGCTGCTAAATGTCACACAGACACTGTTGTAACATCATTGTTGTACGACTGATTTCACCTAACACACACACGCACACGCACGCGCACGCGCACACGCACACGCACACGCACACACACACACACACACACACACACACACACACACACACACACACACACACACACACACACACACACACACACACACACACACACACACACACACACTCTTAGGCCTCGTCTGCTAGTCATTAGTCCTTTAGCAGTATCCTCAGCGAACACTTGTCATTCAAACAGCTACTTAGTGAGAGTTACTGTTTCCTCTCTGTTTCTCTAGTCAGATCCTCTCTGATTGTTCAGGATCTGTTTCCTCTCTGTTTCTCTAGTCAGATCCTCTCTGATTGTTCAGGATCTGTTTCCTCTCTGTTTCTCTAGTCAGATCCTCTCTGATTGTTCCGGATCTGTTTCCTCTCTGTTTCTCTAGTCAGATCCTCTCTGATTGTTCAGGATCTGTTTCCTCTCTGTTTCTCTAGTCAGATCCTCTCAGATTGTTCCGGATAATACATTCCAGATGCAGTAGGTGTCCCAGTCAGAAGTTAAAGTTCAACATTGAAAAGGCAAATGAAAAACAAGTATGAGAACAACAACAGTAATTAGTTAGTAAACCGAATTAACTTTAACACTTCAACACTTAAAATAAGTTACATACAACACTTCAACACTGAAATTAGTTTTACAAAAGCGGTTCAATACTGAAATGAGTTTTGGAGAGTCACTTGTTGGCAATTTAATTAATAGATTCCCACAAAGGCTTTTTCGTAGAAACTCTCATCATCACATGTGTTCATTAGCGAGATCATGTTGCCAACATATTATCTCCCAAACACTGATGCTGTGGAGTATCAGGATGGAAGCTGATAATATTACTGCTTTATCTACTTCCTACTTCTTACTGTGTGTGTGTGTGTGTGTGTGTGTGTGTGTGTGTGTGTGTGTGTGAACCACATGCTGTCAGATACAATCTGGATGTCATTGTATAAACTTAACAATGACAGATTCAGATTCTGCCAAGGTGCTAATTGGTGCAAAGGAGTGGAGAGGAGAGGGGATAGGATAGGAGAGGAGAGGGTGGAGCTCATGTCTTGGCAGTAGCACTGTAGACTACTTTATCACTGACCTCAACCCAGAGTCTCTCAGAGCGTTCACAGTCAGCCCACTGACACCAAAAAACAATTAGGCAAAAACAAATAAAATCCCTTTTAGACAAATTCCTGGACAAAACGTTCCACTGTAATAGTGAAGGTGTAAACTTGGCAGTAGAAAACCTAAACAGTATATTTTACCTCTCACCTTCCCTGTCAAAACTAAAAATCTTTAACAGAAAACCTAAGAAATGTAACAACAATGACAAATGGTTTGATGAAGAATGTAAAAACCTATTAAAGAAATTGAGAAACCTATCCAACCAAAAACATAGAGACCCAGAAAACCTGAGCCTACGCCTTCACTATGGTGAATCACTAAAACAATACAGAAATACACTACGGAAAAAGAAGGAACAGCATGTCAGAAATCAGCTCAATGTAATTGAAGAATCCATAGACTCTAACCACTTCTGGGAAAATTGGAAAACACTAAACAATCAACAACACAAAGAGCTATCTATCCAAAACGGAGATGTATGGGTAAACCACTTCTCCAATCTTTTTGGCCCTATAACAAAGAACAAACAGCAATAAATTATACATGATCAAATGCAAATCTTAGAATCAACTATAAAAGACGACCAGAACCCACTGGATTCTCCAATTACATTGAATGAACTACAGGACAAAATACAAACCCTCCAACCCAAAAAAGCCTGTGGTGTTGATGATATCCTCAATGAAATTATAAAATATACAGACCACAAATTCAAATTGGCTATACTTAAACTCTTCAACATCATCCTTAACTCTGGCATCTTCCCCAATATTTGGAACCAAGGACTGATCACCCCAATCCAAAAATTGGAGACAAATTTGACCCCAATAACTACCGTGGGATATGCGTCAACAGCAACCTTGGGAAAATCCTCTGCATTATCATTAACAGCACACTAGTTCATTTCATCAGTGAAAACAATGTACTGAGCAAATGTCAAATTGGCTTTTTACCAAATTACCGTACGACAGACCACATATTCACCCTGCACACCCTAATTGACAAAAAAAAACAACCAAAACAAAGGCAAAGTTTTCTCATGCTTTGTTGATTTCAAAAAAGCCTTTGACTCAATTTGCATGAGGGTCTGCTTACAAATTGATGGAAAGTGGGGTTGGGGGAAAAACATACAACATTATAAAATCCATGTACACAAACAACAAGTGTGCGGTTAAAATTGGCAAAAAACACACACACATTTCTTTCCACAGGGCCGTGGGGTGAGACAGGGATGCAGTTTAAGCCCCACCCTCTTCAACATATATATCAACGGATTGGCGAGGGCACTAGAACAGTCTGCAGCACCCGGCCTCACCCTACTAGAATCTGAAGTCAAATGTCTACTGTTTGCTGATGATCTGGTGCTTCTGTCACCAACCAAGGAGGGCCTACAGCAGCACCTAGATCTTTTACACAGATTCTGTCAGACCTGTGCCCTGACAGTAAATCTCAGTAAGACAAAAATAATGGTGTTCCAAAAAAGGTCCAGTTGCCAGGACCACAAATACAAATTCCATCTAGAAACCATTGCCCTAGAGCATACAAAAAATTATACATACCTCGGCCTAAACATCAGCGCCACAGGTAACTTCCACAAAGCTGTGAAAGATCTCAGAGACAAGACAAGAAGGGCCTTCTATGCCATCAAAAGGAACATAACATTTGACATACCAACTAGGATCTGGCTAAAAATACTTGACTCAATTAGGATCTGGCTAGAAATACTTGACTCAGTTATAGAACCCATTGCCCTTTATGGTTGTGAGGTCTGGGGTCCGCTCACCAACCAAGAATTCACAAAATTGGACAAACACCAAATTGAGACTCTGCATGCAGAATTCTGCAAAAATATCCTCTGTGTACAACGAAAAACACCAAATAATGCATGCAGAACAGAATTAGGCCGATTCCCGCTAATTATCAAAATCCAGAAAAGAGCCGTTAAATTCTATAACCACTTAAAAGGAAGCGATTCCCAAACCTTCCATAACAAAGCCATCACCTACACAGAGATGAACTTTGAGAAGAGTCCCCTAAGTAAGTGTCACGCCTTGACATAGAGTTCGCTAGTTGGTTTGGTCAGGGTGTGAGTATCTATGTAATGTGCATATCTATGTGGTGTATTTCTATGTCGGCCGGGTGTGGTTCCCAATCAGAGGCAGCTGTCGATCGTTGTCTCTGATTGGGGATCATACTTAGGCAGCCATTTTGCCTACCTATGTTGTGGGATCTTGACTCTTGTTTGGCTTGTTTGTGTGTAGCCATTGTGAGCTTCACGTTACGTTGCTTTTGATCATTTTGTCGTGTCTTAACTTGGTTAATAAACATGTATGCATTCCACGCTGCACCTTGGTCCAATCCTGTACTCAACGAACGTGACAGAAAATCCCACCACCAATGGACCAAGCAGCGTGGCCAGGAAAAACAAAAAGCCTGGACATGGGATACTGGAAGGAAAAGGATCATGGACGTGGGAAGAGATCCAGGATGGTATGGATCGCCTTCCTTGGGAGCAAACAGAGGCAGCGAAGGAGAAATGACGGCGACTCCAAAATGCGAAACGACAAAGGAGACCCGAGAGGCAACCCCAAGAACATTTTTTTTGGGGGGGGGGGGGGGGGGGGGGGGCACACGGGGTGGTCGACGAAGCAGCAGGAGGCCGTGAAAGGGAGGAGGAATTAGTGGACGCACGGAGAGAGGAGCCAGGCAACAGAAGGAGCGTGTGTTCATTGAGGAACCAAGTTATGCGGAGATACGCACTGCGTCTTCACAGCCCCATGTGCCGTGCGAAAGTGGGCATCCAGCCAGGATGGGTTGTGCCAGCTTTAAACTCCAGACCTGCAGTGCGCCTCCACGGTCCAGTATGTCCTGCTCCGGTTCTACACACTGGGTCACCAGTGCGCCTCTCCAGCCCGGTACGCCCCGTACCTGCTCCCCGCACCAAACCAGTTGTGCCTGTCGCCAGCTTGGTACACCCCGTACCTGCTCCCCGCACCAGACCAGTGGTGCGTGTTTCCAGTCCGGCACAGCCCGTGCCTGCTCCTCGCACCAGACCAGTGGTGCGTGTCCCCAGCCTGGTACGGCTGGTGCCAGAGCAGTCCGCTCCACCGTGGTCCAGATCAGCTCTGGTCAGCGGCTCCACTCCAGAACCAGACGTCAACCCCTCTCCAGGGTCGGGGTCTCCCACACCAGGGTCAAGACAGGGCTTGGTGCATCGCGGGGGGATTGCCGGTCCAGGCCCAGACGTCGGCCCCTCTCCAGGGTCGGGGTCTCCCACACCAGGGTCCAGACAGGGCTTGGTGCATCGTGGGAGGACTGAGAGGGGAAGCATCGTGCCGAGGTCCAGGGGTGCAACGTTAAGTTAGGTTTTGCGGCCGGAGTCCACACCTTTGGGGGGGGGGGGGGGGTACTGTCACGCCCTGACATGGAGTTCGCTAGTTGGTTTGGTCAGGGTGTGAGTATCTATGTAATGTGCATATCTATGTGGTGTATTTCTATGTTGGCCGGGTGTGGTTCCCAATCAGAGGCAGCTGCCGATCGTTGTCTCTGATTGGGGATCATACTTAGGCAGCCATTTTGCCTACCTATGTTGTGGGATCTTGACTCTTGTTTGGCTTGTTTGTGTGTAGCTATTGTGAGCTTCACGTTACGTTGCTTTTGATCGTTTTGTCGTGTCTTAACTTGGTTAATAAACATGCTGCACCTTGGTCCAATCCTGTACTCAACGAACGTGACAGTAAGCTGGTCCTAGGGCTCTGTTCACAAACACAAACAGACCCCACAGAGCCCAGGACAACAACACAATTAGACCCAACCAAATCAAGAGAAAACAAAAAGAGAATTACTTGTCACATTGGAAAGAATTTAAAAAACAGAGCAAACTAGAATGCTATTTGGCCCTAAACAGAGAGTATACAGTGGCAGAATACCTGACCACTGTGAATGACCCAAACTTAAGGAAAGCTTTGACTATGTACAGACTCAGTGAGCATAGCCTTGCTATTGAGAAAGGCCGCCGTAGGCTGACCTGGCTCTCAAGAGAAGACAGGCTATGTGCATTCTGCCCACAAAATGAGGTGGAAACTGAGCTACACTTCCTAACCTCCTTCCAAATCTATGACCATATTAGAGACACATATTTCCCTCAGATTACAGCGATCCACAAAGAATTCAAAAACAAACCCAATTATCTACTGGGTGAAATACCACGGTATGCCATCACAACAGAAATATTTATGACCTGTTGCCACAAGAAAAGGGCAACCAGTGAAGAACAAACACCATTGTAAATACAACCCATATTTATGTTTATTTATTTTCCATTTGTACTTTAACTATTTGCACATTGTTACAACACTGTATATATACATAATATGACATTTGAAATGTCTTTATTCTTTTGGAACTTCTGAGTGTAATGTTTACTGTTAATATTTATTGTTTATTTCACTTTTGTTTACTATCTACTTCTCTTGCTTTGGCAATGTTAACATACGTTTCCCATGCCAATAAAGCCCTTAAATTTGAAATTGAAATTAAATTGATAGGAGGGGAGAGGAAAAGAGTGTGAAGGGGAGAGGAGAGGAGAGGAGATGAGAAGGGAGAGGAGAGGAGAGGAGAGGAGAGGAGAGGAGAGGAGAGGAGAGGAGAGGAGAGGAGAGGAGAGGAGAGGAGAGGAGAGGAGAGGAGAGGAGAGGAGAGGAGAGGAGAGGAGAGGAGAGGAGAGGAGAGGAACAAATGTAGACTGTAGACTCAAAGTAGCCACTTAGCTGAAGTATCTTTTCACTGGTTCTATCTCAGTTCATGTCATTCTGTCTCTACGGATGTTTCTCTCTCAGTTCATGTCATTCTGCCTTTAAAGATGTTTCTCTCTCAGTTCATGTCATTTTGTCTTTACAGATGCAGTGTCAAGTCTCTTCTCGCTTAACAACGAGAGAAGTTAATTCTGATATAGTGAGAGTTAACCTGTCTTAACCTGTTGTTTAGTTCACACCTACGTCTCTGCTATAGACGGCCTTCTCCCAGACATGCTAGACCAATTAGTATTCAGTCCCACTATGATGATGATACGTTAGTATTCAGTCCCACTATGCCCCTAGAGAAGGAATAAAAGTAAATGATGTTATGCTTCCTGAATGAAGTTAAACGAGCCTCAGACCAGCCTTCCTGATTTAACTTTCTTAAAGCATATTATAATGTGAGAGCTGACGCACTGCTCCCCTGTTTGATACTGTCTGTACGGTCTTTGAAGCTACATTGTCACTATGTGTTTTCTCTTGAAATATTTCAATAACACCTACAGCTGAAGAGCAGAGAGGCTCTCTGTATTTCACACCATCATAAAAAAGCAACAGCTCTGGGTGGCAGGTGGGGAGGAGGGAAGGAGAACATCACAGCTTGGAGAGGAGAGGTGGGGGAGGGAGGGAGGGAGGGAGGGAGGGAGGGAGGGAGGGAGGGAGGGAGGGAGGGAGGGAGGGAGGGCTTGGAGGAGGGAGAGGGTGGGGGAGGGAGGGAGGGAGGGAGGGAGGGAGGGAGGGAGGGAGGGAGGGAGGGAGGGAGGGAGGAGAGAACATCAACAGCTTGGAGAGGAGAGGTGGGGGAGGGAGGGAGGGAGGGATAGAGGGATAGAGTGAGGGAGGGAGGGAGGGAGGGAGGGAGGGAGGGAGGGAGGGAGGGAGGGAGGGAGGGAGGGAGGAGAGAACATCACAGCTTGTGCTTAAGTGTATTTTTGTGGCGCAAAACATTTTGTGGAAGGTACAACATCGCGCACAAATCCCCTTTGCACTCAACGTCATTGAGATACGTTGAGTTTGCTTGTAGGCCTATTTAGCAGGGAAACTGTGAAGCCAGCTGTACAGCCTATTGCCGGTTTCTGTTTCTGAGTCTTTTATTAAAGAATGTAAAACAATATTGTGTCTGTTTGAGACTTTTCATTACATCGTTGTTAGCTTTTCTTTATATGGCCTAAAATACATGTGTTCATGTGGGCAGAATATTATCTATACAGTGAGGGGAAAAAGTATTTGAGATCCTGCTGATTTTGTACGTTAGCCCACTGACAAATAAATAATCAGTCTATAATTTTAATGGCAGGTTTATTTGAACAGTGAGAGACAGAATAACAACAAAAAAATCCAGAAAGACGCATGTCAAAAATGTTATAAATTTATTTGCATTTTAATGAGGGAAATAAGTATTTGACCCCCCTCTCAATCAGAAAGATTTCTGGCTCCCACGTGTCTTTTATACAGGTAACGAGCTGAGATTAGGAGCACACTCTTAAAGGGAGTTCTCCTAATCTCAGCTTGTTACCTGTAGAAAAGACACCTGTCCACAGAAGCAATCAATCAATCAGATTCCAAACTCTCAACCATGGCCAAGACCAAAGAGCTCTCCAAGGATGTCAGGGACAAGATTGTAGACCTACACAAGGCTGGAATGGGCTACAATACCATCGCCAAGCAGCTTGGTGAGAAGGTGACAACAGTTGGTGCGATTATTCGCAAATGGAAGAAACACAAAATAACTGTAAATCTCCCTCGGCCTGGGGCTCCATGCAAGATCTCACCTCGTGGAGTTGCAATGATCATGTGAACGGTGACGAATCAGCCCAGAACTACACGGGAGGATCTTGTCAATGATCTCAAGGCAGCTGGGACCATAGTCACCAAGCAAACAATTGGTAACACACTACGCCGTGAAGAACTGAAATCCTGCAGCGCCCGCAAGGTCCCCCTGCTCAAGAAAGCACATATACAGGCCCGTCTGAAGTTTGCCAATGAACATCTGAATGATTCAGAGGAGAACTGGGTGAAAGTGTTGTGGTCAGATGAGACCAAAATCGAGCTCTTTGGCATCAACTCAACTCGCCATGTTTGGAGGAGGAGGAATGCTGCCTATGACCCCAAGAACACCATCCCCACCGTCAAACATGGAGGTGGAAACATTATGCTTTGGGGGTGTTTTTCTGCTAAGGGGACAGGACAACTTCACCGCATCAAAGGGACGTTGGACGGGGCCTAGCCAGTCTCCAGACCTTAATCCCATAGAAAATCTGTGGAGGGAGCTGAAGGTTCGTGTTGCCAAACGTCAGCCTCGAAACCTTAATGACTTGGAGAAGATCTGCAAAGAGGAGTGGAACAAAATCCCTCCTGAGATGTGTGCAAACCTGGTGTCCAACTACAAGAAATGTCTGACCTCTGTGATTACCAACAAGGGTTTTGCCACCAAGTACTAAGTCATGTTTTGCAGAGGGGTCAAATACTTATTTCCCTCATTAAAATGCAAATCAATTTATAACATTTTTGAAATGCGTTTTTCTGGATTTTTTTGTTGTTATTCTGTCTCTCACTGTTCAAATAAGCATACCATTAAAATGATAGACTGATCATGTCTTTGTCAGTGGGCAAACGTACAAAATCAACAGGGCGTCAAATACTTTTTTCCCCTCACTGTAGGTTAAAGACATAGCATAATGAATTTTGATCAGTTATGAAAATAAAACATTTAATGCGGAAAAAATTGATTGGGTAAAAGGAAGACATTTCAATTAAATAAACTTTATGCTTTCGAATGCCGAGGTCGCATAACCCTCACTGACGCGGTTATCTCCAAGTTAACCAATGTTCATACATACTGCAGGATGCCACTACAGTAACAGGTCATAGCGACAACTGATAACCTTTCAGACAATTTAAAAAAGGCATCAGAAGCTTCTGTACGAATTCTGTTCTGGCATAGAATGTTCGGTATTGTTTCCCTGACAACAGAAAACATTGCTGATTGATGTGCAGTTGTGTTGTTTTTCTGCTGTTTTTTTATGGTAGGGTAGATAGATGTGTTCTCTTTCTACTAAATATATTGGTAAGTTATTGTATTTAACCTCTTAAGGATTACACCCTTCTTTTCAATTTCAGCCTAAAATGACATCCCCAAATCTAACTGCCTGTAGCTCAGGACCTGAAGCAAGGATATGCATATTATTGATACTATTTGAAAGAAAAAGATTTTGAAGTTTGTGTAAATGTGAAATAAATGTAGGAGAACATAACACAATAGATCTGGTAAAATATCAAACAAACAAAAAAACGTATGTTTTCTATTTTTGTTGCATCATCTTTGACATGAAAAATAAAAGCCATAGATTCAGGTAGGAAGCTGGATGTCATTTAGATGTTGTTCACAAGAGGTCAACAGTGTATGTGCAAAGTTTTAGACTGATACCTTCAAGAATGAGCGAGATACATAACATTTAGTTTGAAGTCACCCAGGTGTCCCTCAAATGTACCCAAGTGGCCTCCAAGTGTTGGAAAATTGATACATTTTTCAAGTACGTAACTATAGAGAACATACAGAAATGTTACGGTAATAAAAATGACAAGTTTACACACTCCCAGGAATATCATACATGATGGATCATTAGCTTCCCTACATAAAGACACTAACCTTCACACCTCTAGATGGCCGGGTGGGGTGGGTGTGGAGCCAGAGAACAGCAGCAGGGGTCTGACTGAATGAACCAGTTTCTACTGGAGGACTTGAATGTGGTCTCTTTGGTGTTGGCTCCCAGAGGTCATCTGAGTCAGAGTCTCTAGCACTATAGAAGATCAAAAAAATTCAGTGAGAACTCAAGTTTACGATCACTTATTTTATTGAACCTTTATTTTAGCAGGGGGTGTGCCCTGCATCAATACTTTTACGGATGAGCCCTGCATCAATACATCAAGTAAACAACACATATCTATAAACATATATTTTGTAGAGTTTGGGGAACACAATCACTATAATGAAATATGTTTACAAATAGTAAATAGGGCACAGATCTACAATGTATTTAAACAGACCTAAAATGTATTAGCATAGCCATTGTGTATTTTATGTTGACTGAGTCTCTAGCACTATAGAAGATTTTAAAAAATCAGTAAGAACTCAAGTTTACTATTACTTATTTGATTGAACCTTTATTTTAGCAGGGGGGTGAGCCTTGCATCAATTATTTTAGCAGGGGGTGAGCCTTGCATCAATTATTTTAGCAGGGGGTGAGCCTTGCATCAATTATTTTAGCAGGGGGTGAGCCTTGCATCAATTATTTTAGCAGGGGGTGAGCCCTGCATCAATTATTTTAGCAGGGGGTGAACCCTGCATCAATTATTTTAGCAGGGGGTGAGCCTTGCATCAATACTTTTAGCAGGGGGGTGAGCCCTGCATCAATTATTTTAGCAGGGGGTGAACCCTGCATCAATTATTTTAGCAGGGGGTGAGCCTTGCATCAATACTTTTAGCAGGGGGTGAACCTTGCATCAATACTTTTAGCAGGGGGTGAGCCCTGCATCAATTAATTTAGCAGGGGGTGAGCCCTGCATCAATTATTTTAGCAGGGGGTGAGCCTTGCATCAATACTTTTAGCAGGGGGTGAGCCTTGCATCAATTATTTTAGCAGGGGGTGAGCCTTGCATCAATTAGTTTAGCAGGGGGTGAGCCTTGCATCAATTATTTTAGCAGGGGGTGAGCCTTGCATCAATTATTTTAGCAGGGGGTGAGCCTTGCATCAATTAGTTTAGCAGGGGGTGAGCCTTGCATCAATTATTTTAGCAGGGGGTGAGCCTTGCATAAATTATTTTAGCAGGGGGTGAGCCCTGCATCAATTATTTTAGCAGGGGGTGAGCCTTGCATCAATTATTTTAGCAGGGGGTGAGCCTTGCATCAATTAGTTTAGCAGGGGGTGAGCCTTGCATCAATTATTTTAGCAGGGGGTGAGCCTTGCATCAATTAGTTTAGCAGGGGGTTAGCCCTGCATCAATTATTTTAGCAGGGGGTGAGCCTTGCATCAATTAGTTTAGCAGGGGGTGAGCCTTGCATCAATTATTTTAGCAGGGGGTGAGCCTTGCATCAATTATTTTAGCAGGGGGTGAGCCTTGCATCAATTATTTTAGCAGGGGGTGAGCCTTGCATCAATTAATTTAGCAGGGGGTGATCCTTGCATCAATACTTTTAGCAGGGGGTGAGCCTTGCATCAATTATTTTAGCAGGGGGTGAGCCTTGCAGCAATACTTTTAGCAGGGGGTGAGCCTTGCATCAATACTTTTAGCAGGGGGTGAGCCTTGCATCAATACTTTTAGCAGGGGGTGAGCCTTGCATCAATTATTTTAGCAGGGGGTGAGCCTTGCATCAATTATTTTAGCAGGGGGGTGAGCCCTAGCCAATGTGTATTTTATGTTGACTATTACATGCTGTGCCTATGGTTTTTGAGTGCCCTATTCACCATTGGTAAACATATTTCATTATAGTGATTACATATATAGCAATCAAATAAAAATATCTCAAATAAATAATATGCAAGGTTTTAAATAAGTGCATTCGCATGAGAAGAAATCAAGTATTTTACTTCCCAGTCCAAAGTTAGGTATTTCCCATCCAATAGAAATCAGAGTGAGTCTACAGTGTAATCGCTAACTGAGTCCTCATCAACTTCTATGTCACTTTCCAGATCGATTTCTGCAATAATCTCGTCCAAATCTGTATACTTGGTCTTCTATGTTCTCTCGATTTGAATGGGAGAAGGTCATGTGGTCTGATGAGACAAAAATAGAGCTTTTTGGTCTAAACTCCACTCACCGTGTTTGGAGGAAGAAGAAGGATGAGTACAACCCCAAGAACACCATCCCAACCGGGAAACATGGAGGTGGAAACATCATTCTTTGGGGATGCTTTTCTGCAATGGGGACAGGACGACTGCACCGTATTCAGGGGAGGATGGATGGGGCCATGTATCGCGAGATCTTGGCCACTAACCTCCTTCCCTCAGTAAGAGCAATGAAGATGGGTCGTGGCTGGGTCTTCCAGCATGACAACGACCCGAAACACACAGCCAGGGCAACTAAGGAGTGGCTCCGTAAGAAGCATCTCAAGGTCCTGGAGTGGCCTAGCCAGTCTCCAGACCTGAACCCAATAGAAAATCTTTGGAGGGAGCTGAAAGTCCGTATTGCCCAGCGACAGCCCCGAAACCTGAAGGATCTGGAGAAGGTCTGTATGGAGGAGTGGGCCAAAATCCCTGCTGCAGTGTGTGCAAACCTGGTCAAGACCTACAGGAAACGTATGAGCTCTGTAATTGCAAACAAAGGTTTCTGTACCAAATATTAAGTTCTGCTTTTCTGATGTATCAAATACTTTTGTCATGCAATAAAATGCAAATGAATTACTTAAAAATCATACAATGTGATTTTCTGGATTTTTGTTTTAGATTCCGTCTCTCACAGTTGAAGTGTACCTATGATAAAAAATTACAGACCTCTACATGCTTTGTAAGTAGGAAAACCTGCAAAATCGGCAGTGTATCAAATACTTGTTCTCCCCACTGTACATGCCTACACACATACACACACACACACACACATGCATTCCTTAGTTATCGCCGTCCTCACAATATCCTGCATACTCCTTAAAAAAACCTAACAGTCTCTCTCCTCCCTAAATTGGGAGGCCTCTTTATCTTGGTTTCTCAGTTGCCTGGTCTAACTCTTACTCACATTGCTAAATAGTAGCTCAATGTCATAGTCTTTACTGGTCCTACACTCACACATTTCTAACACATTTCACACAGTTTCAGGGTGTAATAATTAGTCATTCATAATTAATCTATCAGTCCGTGAAAATTGGCTTTTTGTTTACAACGTCATCGTAGTCCCATTATCCGTATTGAGCAACAACTGTCCCGATTTCGGGACACCCATCCAGCAGAGGTTAACAAACTTCAAAGTACTTTTCTTAGGTGTGAGTGGTCTGTGTGCAGAAAGCAGACAGACAGGCTGCGCGCAGGCAGCTCCAGATAATTTGATTGACAGTTCTCGTTGCCTAGTGATGGACTTTAGCCCCGCTTCAGAAGCGGCATTCTTTTACCGACAAGTTAAATGCCCATGTCACGAATTCAGCCGAGGCTGCCCCTCCTCCTTGCTCGGGCAGGCTTCGGCGTTCGTCGTCACCGGAGTACTAGCTGCTACCGATCCATGTTTCTATGTTCTACTTGTTTTGTCTGTATTGGTCTCACCTGTTTCCCATCATGTAGTTATGTCTTCCCTATTTAACCCTCTGGCTCACACTGTTTGTTGTGCGTGTTTGTTCATGTTTTGGTTGTCGTATGTGAGCGGGTTTGTTCCTCCCTGCGTGGAGGCGTGTTCATTAAGATACCTACGAGTAAAGTCCGTTTTATCGAGTAGCTCTGTGTCCTGCGCCTGACTTCTTCCTACCACATTACACTGATGCCTTGACAGCCCAATCAGTGGCGCTTTGAAACTATCTCCAGAGAAGGTAAGGTTTTGTCCCTTATATGATCTAAATTGATATTGTTTTATGATGATACCAATTATCTTTTCATATTTGTGCAAATCATTCTAAAACTGGACACAATTCAATAGATATCAATCAACAAATAGTTAAGAATATGTATGCTATAAGAATATGTTGAAGACTAGCTGTGTTGGGTGCAGATGACTGAACTGCTCACTTTTGTGTCTGTGTCTGCAGGTTTACAGACGAGGAGGCATACAAAGGTATGTCAATTGGTATTGGTATGATATGCAGATCACATGTACCATCCTCCTCCCTTACCTCTTCAATGAATGTCCCATAGGCCTCTACATTATGGACAAGGTACGTGTATGAAAACCATTATCAAAATAGTTTTCTTTTCATTCACATTTACCACAAAAACCAAGGTATGAATACTGTCATGTGAATGTTTTGTTTAACATCTGTATAATTGCAATTTTTTGGATTCACAGACTTCACCTCTGATGAATATAACAAGAAACTTAAATATATTTTATAAGGGGAGTGGAGGGAGGGAGGGAGGGAGAGAACAGCTGGGTAACTAGCAGGACAGTACTGGGACCTGGGTAACTAACAGGACAGTCCTGGGACCTGGGTAACTAACGGGACAGTCCTGGGACCTGGGTAACTAACGGGACAGTCCTGGGACCTGGGTAACTAACAGGACAGTACTGGGACCTGGGTAACTAGCAGGACAGTACTGGGACCTGGGTAACTAACAGGACAGTACTGGGACCTGGGTAACTAGCAGGACAGTACTGGGACCTGGGTAACTAGCAGGACAGTACTGGGACCTGGGTAACTAGCAGGACAGTACTGGGACCTGGGTAACTAACAGGACAGTACTGGGACCGGGGTAACTAACAGGACAGTACTGGGACCTGGGTAACTAACAGGACAGTACTGGGACCTGGGTAACTAACAGGACAGTACTGGGACCTGGGTAACTAACAGGACAGTACTGGGACCTGGGTAACTAACAGGACAGTACTGGAACCTGGGTAACTAACAGGACAGTACTGGGACCTGGGTAACTAGCAGGACAGTACTGGGACCTGGGTAACTAACAGGACAGTACTTGGACCTGGGTAACTAGCAGGACAGTACTGGGACCTGGGTAACTAACAGGACAGTACTGGGACCTTGGTAACTAACAGGACAGTACTGGGACCTGGGTAACTAACAGGACAGTACTGGGACCTGGGTAACTATCAGGACAGTACTGGGACCTGGGTAACTAACAGGACAGTACTGTGACCTGGGTAACTAGCAGGACAGTACTGGGACCTGGGTAACTAACAGGACAGTACTGGGACCTGGGTAACTAACTGGACAGTACTGGGACCTGGGTAACTAACAGGACAGTACTGGGACCTGGGTAACTAACAGGACAGTACTGGGACCTGGGTAACTAACTATAGAGGGTGCCATTTGGGACAGGCTGTTTCTGTGAGGCCAGCTTGTTGCATTTAGAGCTGTAAAATGTGGTAGTAATAAAAATTTTATTGCGAGGGGTCAACGGGATGCTAATGTTGTTTATCCTTTGTGCTGCGACCCGCTGGCAAGGCTAGGCAGGGGTCAGATTAAATGCGCGCGTACACTAAACCCACACACACACACACACACTGAGAAACGTATTAGACCGCTACGTCTTATAGCTTCAAACTGCTTGCCCCCTGGCAGAGAACACCATTCAGTTCACACACACACACACACACACACACACACACACACACACACACACACACACACACACACACACACACACACACACACAGTTCAGAACAAGTCTCAGTGTCTTTGACTGTCTGGAAGGAGGGAGGGAGGGGGAGGGAGGGAGGGAGGGAGGTGGTAAGCAAAGCAGAAAAGACAAGAAGAAAAATATAATATTGTTAGAGTGTTAGAGAAGATTTGGATGTCCAAGGAACAATGAAGCCTTTTCATTTTCCGCCTCATAAACAGTTCAAACAGACTGCTGTGTGTCAGTGTTGAGGCAGTGGCCCGTTACAGACTGCTGTGTGTCAGTGTTGAGGCAGTGGAACGTTACAGACTGCTGTTTGTCAGTGTTGAGGCAGTGGCCCGTTACAGACTGCTGTGTGTCAGTGTTGAGGCAGTGGCCCGTTACAGACGCTGTGTGTTAGTGTTGAGGCAGTGGCCCGTTACAGACTGCTGTGTGTCAGTGTTGAGGCAGTGGCCCGTTACAGACTGCTGTGTGTCAGTGTTGAGGCAGTGGCCCGTTACAGACTGCTGTGTGTCAGTGTTGAGGCAGTGGAACGTTACAGACTGCTGTGTGTTAGTGTTGAGGCAGTGGCCCGTTACAGGACTGCTGTGTGTCAGTGTTGAGGCAGTGGCCCGTACAGACATGCTGTGTGTCAGTGTTGAGGCATGAAGCCAGTTTACAGACTGCGTGTGTGTCAATGTTAGGCAGTGGCACGTAAGTAACACAGTGTAGTGTAATAGGTAAGGTCAATGGCCGTTACAGGAACTAGGTGTAGTTGACATGGAAAGTACAGACAGGTGTGTAAGTGCTTGAGTGGGTAAGTAACACTGGACGTACACAGGGTGTACATAGGGTGAGGAGTGACGTTACGACTGGGTAGTAACAGTGGTGAAGGTAACATGGCGTTAAGACTAGGGTAGTACACAGTGTAAGGACACAGTGGCCGTTAAGAACATGGTGTAGTAGATTGAGGGCAGTGCAACAGGTAAGTACATCAGTGGTAAGTAACATAGGGTAAGTAACATCAGGGTAAGTAACACAGGGTAAGTACAGAGGTAAGTAACACAGGGGGTAAGTAACATAGGGTAAGTAACACAGGTAAGTAACACATGTAAGTAACAATGGGTAAGTAACATAGGGTAAGTAACATAGGGTAAGTAACACATGGTAAGTAACAAGGGTAAGTAACATAGGGTAAGTAACTCATGGTAAGTAACATATGGTAAGTAACATAGGGTAAGTAACATAGGGTAAGTAACTAGAAGTAACAGGTAAGTAACACAGGGTAAGTAACATAGGGTAAGTAACACAGGGTAAGTAACACGTAGTCATGTAAGTAACAAGGGTAAGTAACATAGGGTAAGTAACATAGGGTAAGTAACACATGGTAAGTAACACAGGTAAGTAACTAGGTAAGTAACTCATGGTAAGTAACACAGGGTAAGTAACATAGGGTAAGGTAACTCATAGGTAAGTAACAAGGGTAAGTAAACACAGGGTAAGTGAACATCATGGTAAGTAACACAGGTAGTAACAAGTAGAACATAGGTAAGTAACATAGGGTAAGTAACATAGGGTAAGTAACACATGGTAAGTGAACAATGGTAAGTAACATAGGGTAAGTAACACATGGTAAGTAACACAGGGTAAGTAACATAGGGTAAGTAACTCATGATAAGTAAACAAAGGGTAAGTAACATAGGGTAAGTAACATCATGGTAAGTAACACATGGTAAGTAACACAGGGTAAGTAACATAGGGTAAGTAACAGGGTAAGTAACACAGGGTAAGTAACATAGGGTAAGTAACACAGGGTAAGTAACACAGGGTAAGTAAGTAATAAGTCATGGTAAGTGACATATGGTAAGTAACTTAGGGTAAGTCACATGGGGTAAGTAACACATGGTAAGTAACACATGGTAAGTAACGTATGTTAAGTAACTCATGGTAAGTAACACAGGGTAAGTAACATAGGGTAAGTAACTCATGATAAGTAACAAAGGGTAAGTAACACAGGGTAAGTAACTCAGGGTAAGTAACACAGGGTAAGTAAGACCATGGTAAGTGACATAGGTAAGTAACATTAGGGTAAGTACACATGGGGTAAGTGAAACATGGTAAGTAACACATGGTAGTAATATGTAAGTAACCATGGTAAGTAACACAGGGTAAGTAACATAGGGTAAGTAACATGTAAGTAACAAAGGGTAAGTAACACAGGGTAAGTAACTCATGATAAGTAACAAGGGTAAGTGACACATGGTAAGTAACATAGGGTAAGTAACATAGGGTAAGTAACTCATGGTAAGTGACATATGGTAAGTAACATAGGGTAAGTAACACATGGTAAGTAACACAGGGTAAGTAACATAGGGTAAGTAACACAGGGTAAGTAACACAGGGTAAGTAACACAGGGTAAGTAAGACCAAGGGTAAGTAACACAGGGTAAGTACCTCATGGTAAGTGACAATGGTAAGTAAATAGGTAAGTAACCATGGTAAGTAAGGGTAACACATGGTAAGTAACTAGGGAAGTAAATAGGGTAAGTAACTCATGGTAAGTTGAGTAAACATAGGTAGTACTTGGAGTAACACGGGTAACTAGGGTAGTAACTAGGGTAAGTAACACAGGTAAGTAACTCATGGTAAGTGACTATGGTAAGTAACATAGGGTAAGTAACCAGGGTAAGTACACTGGGAATAACTCGAAGTGGTAAGTAACATAGGGTAAGTAACCACAGGCGTAAGTGGGTAAGTAAACTCATGTAAGTGACATATGGTCAAGTAAATTAGGGTAAGTAACTCATGGTAAGTGACATATGGTAAGTAACATAGGGTAAGTAACTCATGGTAAGTAACATTTACATTACATTTACATTTGTCATTTAGCAGACGCTCTTATCCAGAGCGACTTACAGTTAGTGAATACATCTTCATACTAATCTCTTCAAATTGCATTCAATACAATATTCAGGGTTTCGCGAATGAGCTGCTTAGTTTGATACACCGACCACACGGTTAACCTGCCCTTCAGGGTCTGGAGAACATGTTGGGAGTAGGTCAGCAACCTGATTCTGCACCGCAACGCGTCAAGAGAAAACACAGGATGGGCAGCCATTATGGTGGGAAGCCCCTCCACCTCTCTATGGAACCAGAGTGCTGTGTGTGATGGAGGAGTCTGGTCTCAGACTGACCAACCAGACTGCAGCACACCTGAGGGATGGGGTGAGGGCAGTTCACATAGACTGACACCAGACTGCAGCACCCAACTCCTGAAGAGGTGAAGGCAGCCTCGGATATCATCGACTTCCTACAGCCGCCCTTGTAGGCAGACCGAAAGCCTCATTTCAGAACAGACCAGCCTCAGTGCCATCAGAACCCCAAAGGTATCGGGTCATTTTATGACGGATGCATGGTAAGTAACATAGGGTAAGTAACACAGGGTAAGTGACATATGGTAAGTAACATAGGGTAAGTAACTCATGGTAAGTGTCATATGGTAAGTAACATAGGGTAAGTAACTCATGGTAAGTGACATATGGTAAGTAACATAGGGTAAGTAACACAGGGTAAGTGACATATGGTAAGTAACATAGGGTAAGTAACTCATGGTAAGTGACATATGGTAAGTAACATAGGGTAAGTAACACAGGGTAAGTGACATATGGTAAGTAACATAGGGTAAGTAACTCATGGTAAGTGACATATGGTAAGTAACATAGGGTAAGTAACACATGTAAGTAACATAGGGTAAGTAACACAGGGTAAGTAACATAGGGTAAGTAACACAGGGTAAGTAACACAGGGTAAGTAACATAGGGTAAGTAACATAGGGTAAGTAACACAGGGTAAGTGACATATGGTAAGTAACATAGGGTAAGTAACTCATGGTAAGTGACATATGGTAAGTAACATAGGGTAAGTAACATAGGGTAAGTAACACAGGGTAAGTAACACAGGGTAAGTAACATAGGGTAAGTAACATAGGGTAAGTAACACAGGGTAAGTGACACATGGTAAGTAACATAGGGTACGTAACATAGGGTAAGTAACTCATGGTAAGTAACACAGGGTAAATAACACAGGGTAAGTAACATAGGGTAAGTAACACAGGGTAAGTAACATAGGGTAAGTAACACAGGGTAAGTAACATAGGGTAAGTAACACATGGTAAGTAACACAGGGTAAGTAACATAGGGTAAGTAACTCATGGTAAGTGACATATGGTAAATAACATAGGGTAAGTAACATAGGGTAAGTAACACATGGCAAGTAACACAGGGAAAGTGACATATGGTAAGTAACACATGGTAAGTAACACATGTAAGTAACATAGGGTAAGTAACATAGGGTAAGTAACATAGGGTAAGTAACACATGGTAAGTAACACATGGTAAGTGACATATGGTAAGTAACATAGGGTAAGTAACACATGGTAAGTAACATAGGGTAAGTAACACAGGGTAAGTAACACAGGGTAAGTAACATAGGGTAAGTAACACAGGGTAAGTGACACATGGTAAGTAACATAGGGTAAGTAACACAGGGTAAGTAACATAGGGTAAGTAACATATGGTAAGTAACACAGGGTAAGTTGCATGATAAGTAACACAGGATAAGTGACATATGGTAAGTAACACTGGGTAAGTAACACATGGTAAGTAACGTATGGTAAGTAACACAGGGTAGGTAACATAGGGTAAGTAACTCATGTAAGTAACATAGGGTAAGTAACATAGGGTAAGTAACTCATGGTAAGTAACATAGGGTAAGCAACATAGGGTAAGTAACATATGGTAAGTAACACTGGCTAAGTAACATAGGGTAAGTAACATATGGTAAGGAACACAGGGTAAGTTACATGATAAGTAACACAGGGTAAGTGACATATGGTAAGTAACACAGGGTAAGTAACACATGGTAAGTAACACATGTAAGTAACGTATGGTAAGTAACATAGGGTAAGTAACACATGGTAAGTAACACATGGTAAGTAACGTATGGTAAGTAACTCATGGTAAGTAACACAGGGTAAGTAACACATGGTAAATTACACAGGGTAAGTGACATATGGTAAGTAACATAGGGTAAGTAACACAGGGTAAGTGACACATGGTAAGTAACACAGGGTAAGTGACACATGGTAAGTAACATAGGGTAAGTAACATAGGGTAAGTAACACAGGGTAAGTAACACAGGGTAAGTAACATAGGGTAAGTAACACAGGGTAAGTAACACATGGTAAGTAACATAGGGTACGTAACATAGGGTAAGTAACACAGGGTAAGTAACATAGGGTAAGTAACACAGGGTAAGTAACACAGGGTAAGTAACATAGGGTAAGTAACACATGGTAAGTAACACAGGGTAAGTGACACATGGTAAGTAACATAGGGTAAGTAACACAAGGTAAGTAACAAAGGGTAAGTAAGTCATGGTAAGTGACATATGGTAAGTAACATAGGGTAAGTAACACAGGGTAAGTAACACATGGTAAGTAACATAGGGTAAGTAACACAGGGTAAATAACTCATGGTAATTAACACAGGCTAAGTAACAGAAATAAAAATAGAACAGGGTATCAATATTCCTAAGTAAATGAGCAGGCTGGGAATGTTACCTGATCATATTGTCTTGTATTGTACTGGCTCCATACATTGCTCATCCCACATCAACATCCTCAATAGAAATTGCCATTCAATTAATGTCTCTCCCTTTTCTATACGATTTTCTAAATACAGACAGAGATCTTAGTGCCTTGATATGAAGTTAAAAACACTCAGCACACCAGACATGTATATTAATTAGAATTCTATACAAACTCAGCACACCAGACATGTATCATTAATTAGAATTCCTCACCAGCCATTACCATTTCTCATTACTCACACTGCTAGCAAACACCTGTCATGGAAATATCTCCAGGATTGCATCCCAATTGACAACCTATACCCTATATAGTGAAATACTTTTAACCATAGGGCTCTAGTCAAAAGTAGTGCACTATATAGGGAATAGGGTGCCACCTAGATTCTCACTGGAACTTGAAGAGCGATGGAGTTACGTTTTCACTGCCTGACGGAAGTAAAGTTCCTGTTTTAATGGTGAGATTTGTTTTTTGAGGTTGGAGGTTTTGGTATGCAATGTGTGTGATGTCACATTCAGGTTGTTCCCCAGACAGACAGATATGGCCAATTGCGTTGCGCTACTGTCAGACTGATCTCGCGTCTGCAGAGCAAAGTTGATGAAAGCGAAATGGCAGTCGACTCAAAGTCCTGACATTTGTGTTATTGAAGAGGGTCTTCATTCAGATGCTATTTGCATGGAGCCAGGACTGACCTTTAGGGTTGATCTGATCGACTAGATGTAGGGAGATCTCATCTGTCTGTAACACTAAATGGGAGAGAAGGGAACACGGACAGGTAAACGTGCATTGTTTCCTGAAACATCTATTCTTTCATGCTTTATGTTTAAATCACGTTTTTTCTTTCTCTATCTCTCTGTTCCTTTCGTTGCACGATGGGAATAGAGATCCTGACATTGTGTGATCTTGAGGCTTGAAATCCTTGAGATGTTTCTACAACTTGATTGGAGTACAACTGTGGTAAATTCAATTGATTGGACATGATTTGGAAAAGCACACACCTGTCTATATAAGGTCCCGAATGCACTCTATCTATCTATCTATCTATCTATCTATCTATCTATCTATCTATCTATCTATCTATCTATCTATCTATCTATCTATCTATCTATCTATCTATCTATCTATCTATCTATCTATCTATCTATCTATCTATCTATCTATCTATCTATCTATCTATCTATCTATCTATCTATCTATCTATCTATCTATCTATCTATCTATCTATCTATCTATCTATCTATCTATCTATCTATCTATCTATCTATCTATCTATCTATCTATCTATCTATCTATCTATCTAGAGTCAGCATCGACTCCGGGATGCTGACCTTCTAGGCAGAGTTGCAAAGAAAAAGCCATATCTCAGACTGGCCAATAAAAAGAAAAGATTAAGATGGGCAGTCTGAGATATGGCTTTTTCTTTGCAACTCTGCCTAGAAGGTCAGCATCCCGGAGTCACCTCTTCACTGTTGATGTTGAGTCTGGTGTTTTGCGGGTACTATTTAATGGAGCTGCCAGTTGAGGACCTGTGAGGCGCCTGTTTCTCAAACTAGACACTCTAATGTATTTGTCCTCTTGCTCAGTTGTGCATCGGGGCCTCGATTCTGTGAAGGGAGTAGTACACAGCGTTGTACGAGATCTTCAGATTCTTGGCAATTTCTCGCATGGAATAGCCTTCATTTCTCAGAACAAAAATAGACTGACGAGTTTCAGAAGAAAGTTATTTGTTTCTGGCCATTTTGAGCCTGTAATCAAACCCACAATTGCTGATGCTCCAGATACTCAACTAGTCTCAAGAAGGCCAGTTTTATTGCTTCTTTAATCAGCACAACAGTTTTCAGCTGTCCTAACATAATTGCAAAAGGGTTTTCTAATGATCAATTTGCCTTTTAAAATGATAAACTTGGATTAGCAAACACAACGTGCCATTGGAACACAGGACTGATGGTTGCAGATAATGGACCTCTGTACGCCTATGTAGATATTCCATAAAAAATCAGGTGTTTCCAGCTACAATAGCCATTTACAACATTAACAATGTCTACACTGTATTTCTAATCAATTTTATGTTATTTTAATGGACAAAGAAATTGCTTTACTTTCGAAAACAAGGACATTTCTAAGTGACCCCAAACTTTTGAACAGTAGTGTATTTACTACCAGTCAAAAGTTTCAGAACACCTACTCATGAAAGTTTTTCTCGTTTCTTTTTACTATTTTCTACATTGTAGAATAATAGTGAAGACATCAAAACTATGAAGTAACACATCTGGAATCATGTAGTAACCAAAAAAGAGTTGAAGAAATCAAAATATATTTTATATTTTATGTTCATCAAAGTAGCCACCCTTTGTCTTGTTCAAAGCTTTGTGCACTTTTGGCATTCTCTCAACCAGCTTCATGAGGTAGTCACCTGGAATGCATTTCCATAACTGGCTCTCATGAGAACCGCCACAGGAATGGAAGACCCAGAGTTACCTCTGCTGCAGAGGTTAATTTCATTTGAGTTCACCGCACCTCAGATTGCAGCCCAAATAAATGCTTCACAGAGTTCAAGTTACAGACACATCTCAACATCAACTGTTCAGAGGGGACTGTGTGAATCAGGCCTTCATGGTCGAATTGCTGCAAAGAAACTACTACTAATGGACACCAATAAGAAGAAGAGACGTGCTTGGGCCAAGAAACATGAGCAATGGCCATTAGACCGGTGGAAATCTGTCCTTTGGTCTGATGAGTCCAAATGTGAGATTTTTGGTTCCAACCTCCGTGTCTTTGTGCGACGCAGAGTAGGTGAACGGATGATGATGATAGCCGCATGTATAGTTCCCACCGTGAAGCATGGAGTAGGAGGTGTGATGGTGTGGGGGTGCTTCGCTGGTGACACTGTCTGTGATTTATTTAGGTTTCAAGGCACCCTTAACCAGCATGGCTACCACAGCATTCTGCAGCGATACGCCATCCCATCTGGTTTGCGCTTAGTGGGACTATCATTTGTTTTCCAACAGGGAAATGACCCAAAACACACCACCAGGCTGTGTAAGGGCTACTTGAGGGATGGTGCTGCAACAGATGAATTGATCTCAACCCAATTGAGATGGTTTGTGATGAGTCGGACGGCAGAGTGAAGGAAAAGCAGCCAACAAGTGCTCAGCATATGTGGGAACTCCTTCAAGAGTGTTGGAAAGGCATTCCAGGTGAAGCTGGTTGAGAGAATGCCAGGAGTGTGCAAAGCTGTGATCAACTTTTTTGGTTACAACATGATTCCATATGTGTTATTTTATAGTTTTGATGTCTTCACTGTCATTCTAAAATGTAAAATAAATTGTAAAAAGAAAGAAAAACCTTGAAATGAGTAGGTGTGTCCACACTTGACTGATACTGTATACATACATATACCGTGCCTTGAAAAAGTATTCAGACCCTTTGATTTTTCCACATTGTTTTACATTACAGCCTTATCTAAAATTGATTTAAATGTTTTTTTCCATCATTAATCTACACACAATACCCCATCACAAAAAAAACAGTTTTTTAGAACATTTTGCTAATTTATTAAAAATAATAAACAGAAATATCACTTTAACATAAGTATTCACACCGTTTACTCAGTACTTTGTTGAAGCACCTTTGGCAGCGATTACAGCCTTGAGTCTTCTTGGGTATGGTGCTTGGCTTTGTACTTAGGATCGTTGTCCTGTTGGAAGGTGAACCTTCACCCCAGTCGGAGGTCCTGAGCGCTCTGTAGCAGGTTATCATGAAGGATCTCTCCATACTTTTCTGCGTTAATCTTTGCCTCGATCCTGACTAGTCTCCAAGTCCTTGCTGCTGAAAAATATCCCAACAGCATGATGTTGCCACCAACATGCTTCACCGTAGGGATGGTGCCAGGTTTCCTCCAGACGTGACGCTTGGCATTCAGGTGAAAGAGTTCAATCTTGGTTTCATCAGACCAGAGAATCTTCTTTGTCATGGTCTAAGAGTCTTTAGGTGCCTTTTGGCAAACTCCAAGCGGGCTGTCATGTGCCTTTTACTGAGGAGTGGCTTCCGTCTGGCCACTCTACCGTAAAGGCCTGATTGGTGGAGTGCTGCAGAGATGGTTTTCCTTCTGGAAGGTTCTCCCATCTCCACAGAGGAATTCTAGAGCTCTGTCAGAATGACCATAGGTTTCTTGGCCACCTCCCTGACCAAGGCCCTTCTCCCCCGATTGCTCAGTTTGGCCGGGCGGCCAGCTCTAGAAAGAGTCTCGGTGGTTCCAAACTTCATCCATTTAAGATTGATGGAGGCCACTGTGTTCTTGGGGACCTTCAATACTGCAGACATTTTCTGATACCCTTCCCCAGATCTGTGCCTCGACAAAATCCTGTCTCAGAGCTCTACAGACAATTCCTTCGACCTCATGGCTTGGTTTTTGCTCTGACATGCACTGTCAACTGTGGGGCTTTATAAAGACAGGTGTTCACCTTTTCAAATCATGTCCAATCAATTGAATTTACCACAGGTGGACTCCAATCAAGTAGTAGAAACATCTCAAGGATGATCAATGGAAACAGGATGCACCTGAGCTCAATTTCGAGTCTCGTAGCAAAGGGTCTTAATACTTATGTAAATAAGGTATTTCTGTTTTATTTTAAATACATTTGCAAAGATTTCTAAAAAACTGTTTTCACTTTGTTTTTATGGGGTATTGTGTGTCAATTGCTGTTTTTTAAAAGTTTTTTTTAATACATTTTCAAATAAGGCTGTAACGTAACAAAATGTGGAAAAAGTCAAGGGGTCTGAATACTTTTTGAAGGCACTGTATCTCTCTATGTCTCTCTGTCTCCTCTAACACTCAGACAGAACGGGTGTCAGAAACTGTAATATCTGCAAGGTTATGCCGTGCCCAGACAAGGTCCCGGGGCATTCACACACTCAATGGAGCTTGACTAAAACTACTGTGAAGTTGTGTCAGTACGGAGAGAACAAGGCCAGGTTGAGGACAGTTAGTCTCCTTGTTGTTCCTACCAAACAGGAAAAGAGGTCTACTGTCCTGATGACCTGAGAAGAGGGTAGAGGGAAGGTTACACAAACAGCTTCTGCTCTTCTCCTAGTGTGCTGTTGCCCTTAGTTCTCTTCATTGCTTCCAAACTGGCTGGTCCTCTGCCTGCAGTGACTGCAGCATGGCTTCCACAGCTCTCCCAGGCCCTTGACAGCTCAGACAGATCCAGGTCATGAGCTCCATCAGCAGAAGATTATTATTTTATTGAATGGAAACCCCAATACACCACCAGGCCTCCATGAGCAGAGGGAAGGAGGCAGAGCTGGAGGATGGGGCGGGTGGAGGAGTATGCCAGAGAAGTGACAGAGATGACCCAGAGACCCAGAGAAATAGGAAGGACAGGAATAGATAGGGGTTAAGAGTGGAAGGTTATGATAGGAATACTGGTCAGGGTTTAAAGCACGGCTGATGATATCTCTCTCAGGGTTAGATCATATTGTATACTGTGGCTTGCGAAAGTTTTCACCCCCCTTGGCATTTTTCCTATTTTGTTGCCTTACAACCTGGAGTAAAAATTGATTTTTGGGGGGTTTGTATCATTTGATTTACACAACATGCCTACCACTTTGAAGATGCAAAATATTTTTTTCTTGTGAAACAAACAAGAAATAAGACCAAAAAACTGAACTTGAGTGCTGTCAATGGCTGATGTAAGTGTGGTGTGGAAGTCAGGCGCAGGACACCGAAGCTTAGTCCAACAAAGTTTACTAGTTAACCACTAGGCAAAAAATACAATAAATGGCCTCAAAAACACACAGAGGCGAGCGATTACGCAAACTGTGCGTAAACTCCAAAACAACAAACAGAGCAAACACGCAGCACTAACTGACATGCGAAAACAACACACAACCTAACCAATACAAAACAGGCAACTTATAGAACACATAATCAGACACAAACGGACACAGGTGCAATAGACAGACAAAAACAATCAAACATAGAAACATTCAACGGTGGCAGCTAGTACTCCGGGGACGACGAACGCCGAAGCCTGCCCGAACAAGGAGGAGGAGCAGCCTCGGCAGAATCCGTGACAGTACCCCCCCCCCCTTGACGCGCGGCTCCAGCCGTGTGCCGACCCCGGCCTCGGGGACGGCCAGGAGGACGCGGACCCGGGCGCGTGGGATGCCCACGGTGGAACTCAGTCAGGAGGGATGGATCTAGGATGTCCCTCCTAGGCACCCAGCACCGTTCCTCCGGACCGTACCCCTCCCACTCCATGAGATACTGGAGACCACTCATCCGGAGCCTCGAGTCCAAGATGGTCCGGACCCTGTACTACGGGGCCCCCTCGATGTCCAAAGGGGGCGGAGGGGTCTCTCCTATCTCATCTTCTTGGAGTGGGCCAGCTACCACCGGCCTGAGAAGAGACACATGGAACGAGGGGTTAATGTTCTTGTAATCAATAGGCAGTTGTAACCTGTAACACATCTCGTTCAATCTTCTCAGGACTTTAAAGGGCCCCACAAACCGCCGACCCAGCTTCCGGCAGGGCAGGCGGAGGGGCAGGTTTCGAGTCGAGAGCCAGACTCGATCTCCCGGTGCGCATACCGGTCCCTCATTGCGGTGGCGATCGGCGCTCGCCTTTTGTCGACTGATGGCCCGCTGCAGATGGACATGTGCAGCGTCCCACGTCTCCTCCGAGCGCCGAATCCACTCATCCACCGCAGGGGCCTCGATCTGGCTCTCGTGCCATGGTGCCAGGACCGGCTGATACCCTAAAACACACTGGAAAGGTGTTAAATTGGTGGAGGAGTGGCGGAGAGAGTTCTGGGCCATCTCTGCCCAGGGGATATACCTAGACCACTCCTCCGGCCGGCCCTGGCAATAGGACCTCAGAAACCTACCCACATCCTGGTTGACTCGTTCAACCTGCCCATTGCTCTCTGGGTGGTATCCCGAGGTAAGGCTCACCGAGACCCCCATCCGTTCCATGAACGCCCCCCAGACTCTGGAGGTGAACTGGGGACCTCGGTCAGACACAATATCCTCGGGGACCCCATAGTGCCGGAACACATGGGTAAATAGCGCCTCAGCGGTCTGTAGGGCAGTAGGGAGACCCGGCATTGGGAGGAGACGACAATGCCGGGTCTCCGATCCACAACGACCAAAATGGTGGTATTCCCCTGGGAGGGGGGAAGGTCGGTCACAAAATCCACCGAGAGGTGGGACCATGGTCGTTGTGGAACGGGCAGGGGATGTAACTTTCCCCTGGGCAAATGTCTAGGCGCCTTACACTGGGCGCACACCGAGCAGGAGGAGACATAAACCCTCACATCCCTAGCTAACGTTGGCCACCAGTATTTCACGCTAAGGCAGTGCACTGTCCGGCCAATACCTGGATGTCCAGAGGAGGGTGATGTATGAGCCCAATAAATAAGGTGGTCACGAACCTCGACCGGTACGTACGTCCGCCCCACAGGACACTCTGGGGGAGTAGGGTCGGTATGTAACGACCGCTCGATCTCCGCATCGACCTCCCACACAACCGGAGCCACCAGACAAGACTCCGGCAGTATGGAAGTAGGCTCGATGGACCTCTCCTCTGTGTCATACCGCCGGGACAGGGCATCTGCCTTACCGTTCTGGGACCCTGGGATGTATGTGATCTTAAAAACAAACCGGGTCAGGAACATGTTCCACCTAGCCTGACGAGGGTTCAATCTCCTAGCTGTCCGGATGTACTCCAGGTTACAGTGGTCAGTCAGAATGAGGAAAGGGTGTTGAGCCCCCTCAAGCCAATGCCTCCACACCTTTAGGGCTTGGACTACAGCCAACAGCTCCCTGTCCCCTACGTCATAATTACGCCGAGCTGAGCTTCTTAGAGTAGAACGCACAGGGGCGGAGCTTGGGTGGCGTGCCAGACCGTTGCGACAGGATTGCCCCAATACCGGCCTCGGACGCGTCTACCTCAACTTGAAATGGTAAAGCGGGGTCCGGATGCGCCAGCACCGGAGCCGAAGTGAACAGGTTCTTCAGTCTAACAAATGCCCTGTCCGCTTCAGCTGACCACTGCAAACGCACCGGACCCCCCTTTAGCAGAGACGTAATGGGAGCTGCCACCTGTCCAAAGCCCCGGATAAACCTCCGGTAGTAATTAGCAAAACCCAAAAACTGCTGCACCTCTTTTACAGTGGTTGGAGTTTGCCAATTACGCACGGCCGACACACGGTCAACCTCTATCTTCACAACAGACGCGGACAATCGATAACCCAAAAAGGAGAAGGACTCCTGGAAAAACAGGCATTTCTCTGCCTTAACATACAAGTCATGCTCCAACAGCCTCCTCAATACTCGGCGCACCAGGGCTACATGCTCGGCTCGGGTAGAAGAGTACACTAGGATGTCGTCAATGTATACTACCACACCCTGCCCATGCATGTCCCGGAAAATCTCGTCAACAAAGGATTGGAAGACTGAAGGAGCATTCATTAACCCGTATGGCATGACGAGATACTCGTAATGACCCGAGGTGGTGCTAAATGCTGTTTTCTATTCATCCCCCTCCCTAATGCGCACCAGATTGTACGCGCTCCTGAGATCCAACTTTGTGAAGAACCGCGCTCCGCGTAATGACTCCGTCATAGTCGCAATCAGAGGAAGAGGGTAACTGTACTTAACCGTGATCTGATTGAGACTACGGTAATCAATACACGGGCGCAAACCCCCGTCCTTCTTCTTCACAAAGAAGAAACTCGAGGAAACCGGGGAAGTGGAGGACCGGATGTATCCCTGTGCCAAGGACTCGGCTATGTAAGTCTCCATAGCCGCTGTCTCCTCTTGAGACAGGGGATACACACGGCTCCGCGGAAGTGCCGCTCCTGTCTGGAGATCTATCGCACAATCCCCCTGTCTATGAGGTGGTAGCCGTGTTGCCCTAGTTTTGCTGAACACAAGTGCTAAATCCTCATATTCAGGGGGAATGCGCATTGCGGGCACTTGGTTCGGACTCTCCACCGAGGTCGCCCCTAAGGAAACACCTAGACATTTCCCTACACACTGGGCAGACCACTCCATAAGAGCCCTCTGTTGCCACGCAATGGTAGGATCATGGGCGCTTAACCAGGGAAGCCCCAACACCACGGGATACGCAGGAGAGTCGATCAGATAAAACTGAATGATCTCCTCATGACCCCCCTGCGTCGTCATCTTAAGTGGTGCTGTGACTTCTCTGATCAACCCCGACCCCAGCGGCCGGCTGTCTAGGGCATGAACAAGAAAAGGGACTTCTACCGGCCGGAGGGGAATTCCTAGCCTATAACAAAATTCACGATCAACAAAATTCTCAGCTGCGCCTGAATCTACTAGCGCCTTATGCTGGGAATGAGGTGCCACCTGTGGAAATCTCACAGGTATACTCATGTGACCAACAGAGAGCTCTGGGTAAGTGGGGCGCCTACTCACCTGAAATGACTCCCCGGTGCGTGACCTGTTGTCCCCTCTCCCAGGAGACCCTCCCCTAGCACCTAGCCGCAGTGTGTCCTCCACGGCCACAGTTGGTGCAGGGGACGGCCCCCCTCGGGCTCTCTCTCCTCCTCTCCCTAGCGCCAGCACCCCCCAGCTCCATGGGAATCTGCTCGGAGGTGCCGGAGGGTGGAATGGACGACCCCCACTCGGAACGTCTGCGGGTAGCCAGCAGGGTGTCGAGACGGATGGAAATGTCCACCAACTGGTCGAAGGATAGGTTGGTGTCCCTGCAGGCCAGCTCACGACGAACGTCCTCTCGTAGGCTACACCGGTAATGGTCGATGAGGGCCCTCTCATTCCACCCCGCATCCGCCGCTAGAGTCCGGAACTCCAGGGCGAACTCCTGTGCACTCCTCTTCCCCTGTCGGAGGTGGAACAGACGCTCCCCCGCTGCCTTCCCCTCAGGTGGATGATCGAACACAGCCCTGAAGCGGCGGGAGAACTCCGCGTAGGTGATGGTAGCGGCGTCTATTCCCCTCCATTCGGCGTTGGCCCACTCCAACGCCTTGCCGGATAGACAGGAAATGAGGGCGGAGATGCTCTCGTATCCCGAGGGCACCGGGTGTATGGTGGCCAGGTATAGTTCCACCTGCAGGAGGAACCCCTGACACCCGGCTGCAGAACCATCATATGCCCTCGGGAGCAAGAGCCAAATGCCACTGGGTTCCTGTGCTGGGAGAGGAGGACTGGCCGATGGTGATGGTAAGGTGTGTGAAGGCGTGGGCACCTCTCCCGTAACCAACCGGCGTAGAGTGTTGGACACCTCGTTCATGGCGGCCCCAAGTTGCCGGATCATGGTGTCTTGGTCGCTGATCCGATCCTCCTGCGACTTGGGTGCCGCCGCTGCTCCTGCTGACTCCATAATGTTGTGTTGTTCTGTCAAGGGCTGATGTAAGTGTGGTGTGGAAGTCAGGCGCAGGACACCGAAGCTTAGTCCAACAAAGTTTACTAGTTAACCACTAGGCAAAAAATACAATAAACGGCCTCAAAAACACACAGAGGCGAGCGATTACACAAACTGTGCGTAAACTCCAAAACAATACACAGAGCAAACACGCAGCACTAACTGACATGCGAAAACAACACACAACCTAACCAATACAAAACAGGCAACTTATAGAACACATAATCAGACACAAACGGTCACAGGTGCAATAGACAGACAAAAGCAATCAAACATAGAAACATTCAACGGTGGCAGCTAGTACTAAGGGGACGACGAACGCCGAAGCCTGCCCGAACAAGGAGGAGGAGCAGCCTCGGCAGAATCCGTGACAAGTGTGCATTACTATTCAAAGACAATACTTTGTAGAGCCACCATTTGTAGCAATTACAGCTGCAAGTCTCTTGGGGTTTGTCTCTATAAACTTGGCACATCTAGCCACTGGGATTTTTGCCCATTCTTCAAGGCAAAACTGCTCCAGCTCCTTTAAGTTGGATGGGTTCCGCTGGTGTACAGCAATCTTTAAGTCATACCACAGATTCTCAATTGGATTGAGGTCTGGGCTTTGACTAGGCCATTCCAAGACATTTAAATGTTTCCCCTTAAACCACTCAAGTGTTGCTTTAGCAGTATGCTTAGGGTCATTGTCCTGCTGGAAGGTGAACCTCCGTCCCAGTGTCAAATCTCTGGAAGACTGAAACAGGTTTCCCTCAAGAATTTCCCTGTATTTAGCACCATCCAACATTCCTTCAATTCTGACCAGTTTCCCAGTCCCTGCCGATGAAAAACATCCCACAGCATGATGCTGCCACCACCATGCTTTACTCTGGGAATGGTGTTCTCGGGGTGATGAGAGGTGTTGGGTTTGCGCCAGACATAGCGTTTTCCTTGATGGCCAAAATGCTAAATTAAAGTGTCATCTGACCAGAGTACCTTCTTCCATATGTTTGGGAAGTCTCCCACATGCCTTTTGGTGACCACCAAACATGTTTGCTTATTATTTTCTTAAAGCAATGGCTTTTTTCTGGCCACTCTTCCGTAAAGCTCAGCTCTGTGGAGTGTACGGCTTAAAGTGGTCCTATGGACAGATACTCCAATCTCAGCTGTGGAGCTTTTCAGCTCCTTCAGGGTTATATTTGGCCTCTTTGTTGCCTCTCTGATTAATGCCCTCCTTGCCTGGTCTGTAAGTCTTGGTGGGCGACCCTCTCTTGGCAGGTTTGTTGTGGTGCTATATTCTTTCCATTTTTTAATAATGGATTTAATGTTGCTCCGTGGGATGTTCAAAGCTTTGGATATTTGTTTATAACCCAACACTGATCTGTACTTCTCCACAACTTTGTCCCTGACCTGTTTGGAGAGCTCCTTGGTCTTCATGGTGCCGCTTGCATAATGGTGTTGCAGAGTCTGGGGCCTTTCAGAAGAGGTGTATATATTCTGAGATCATGTGACAGATCATGTGACACTTAGATTGCTCACAGGTGGACTTTATTTATAGTTGTCTGTAGCACTCACCACTTTTCCGTTATTTACATTTTAGAATTTTTGGGATTTTTTTTTTTTTTTTTACTTCACCAATTTGGACTATTTTGTGTATGTCCATTACTTGAAATCCAAATAAAAATCAATTTAAATTACAGGTTGTAATGCAACAAAATAGGAAAAACGCCAAGGGGGATGAATACTTTTGCAAGGCAATGTATTATGCTGAAGAGAGAAGTAGAACGCCTTGATAAGTTCTTTTCCTGAGGATGGCTCACCCCTCACAGTTCTGGGTGACTTCAACCTCCCTACGTCTACCTTTGACTCATTTCTCTCTGCCTCCTTCTTTCCACTCCTCTCCTCTTTTGACCTCACCCTCTCACCGTCCCCCCTACTCACAAGGCAGGCAATACGCTTGACCTCATCTTTACTAGATGCTGTTCTTCTACTATTCTCACTGCAACTCCCCTCCAAGTCTCCGACCACTACTTTGTATCATTTTCTCTCTCACTCTCCTCCAACACTACTCACTCTGCCCCTACTCAGATGGTAATGCGCCGTCGCAACCTTCGCTCTCTCTCTCCCGCTACTCTCTCCTCTTCCAATCCTTCTCCCTCCAATCTCCTGATTCTGCCTCCTCAACCCTCCTCTCCTCCCTTTCTGCATCCTTTGACTCTCTATGTCCCCTATCCTCCCGGCCGGCTCGGTCCTCCCCTCCTGCTCTGTGGCTTCACGACTCATTGCGAGCTCACAGAACAGGGCTCCGGGCAGCCGAGCGGAAATGGAGGAAAACTAGACGCCTGTGGACCTGGCATCTTTTCACTCCCTCCTCTCTACATTTTCTTCCTCTGATTCTGCTGCTAAAGACACTTTCTACCATTCTAAATTCAAAGCATCTGCCTCTAACCCTAGGAAGCTCTTTGCCACCTTCTCCTCCCTGCTGAATCCTCCTCCACCTCCCCCCTCCTCCCTCTCTGTGGATGACTTCGTCAACCATTTTGAAAAGAAGGTTGACGACATCCGATCCTCGATTGTTAAGTCAAATGACAGCGCTGGTCCTGCTCACACTGCCCTACCCTATGCTTTGACTTCTTTCTCCCCTCTCTCTCCAGATGAAATCTTGCAATTTATGACGGCCGGCCGCCCAACAACCTGCCCGCTTGACCCTATCACCTCCTCTCTTCTCCATACCAATTTCCGGAGACCTTCTCCCTTACCTCACCTCACTCATAAACTCATCCTTGACCGCTGACTATGTCCCTTCCGTCTTCAAGAGAGCGATAGTTGCACCCCTTCTCAAAAAACTTACACTCGATCCCTCCGATGTCAACAACTACAGATCAGTATCCCTTCTTTCTTTTCTCTCCAAAACTCTTGAGCGTGCCGTCCTTAGCCAACTCTCTTGTTATCTCTCTCAGAATGACCTTCTTGATCCAAACCAGTCAGGTTTCAAGACTGGTCATTCAACTGAGACTGCTCTTCTCTGTGTCACGGAGGCTCTCTGCACTGCTAAAGCTAACTCTCTCTCCTCTGCTCTCGTCCTTCTAGACCTATCTGCTGCCTTTGATACTGTGAACCATCAGATCCTCCTCTCCACCCTCTCCGAGTTGGGCATCTCCGGCGCGGCTCACTCTTGGATTGCGTCCTACCTGACAGGTCGCTCCTACCAGGTGGCGTGGCGAGAATCTGTCTCCGCACCACGTGCGCTCACCACTGGTGTCCCCCAGGGCTCAGTTCTAGGCCCTCTCCTATTCTCACTATACACCAAGTAACTTGGCTCTGTCATATACTCACATGGCCTCCTATAATTGCTACTCAGACGACACACAATTAATCTTCTCCTTTCCCCCTTGTGATAACCAGGTGGCGAATCGAATCTCTGCATGTCTGTCAGACATATCAGTGTGGATGACGGATCACCACCTCAAGCTGAACCTCGGCCAGACGGAGCTGCTCTTCCTCCCGGGGAAGGACTTCCTGTTACATGATCTCGCCATCACGGTTGACAACTCCGTTGTGTCCTCCTCCCAGAGTGCAAAGAGCCTTGGCCTTACCCTGGACAACACCCTGTCGTTCTCCGCTAACATCAAGGAGGTGACCCGATCCTGTAGGTTCATTCTCTATAACATTCATAGAGTACGACCCTGCCTTACACAGGAAGCGGCACAGGTCCTAATCCAGGCACTTGTCATCTCCCGTCTGGATTACTGCAACTCGCTGTTGGCTGGGCTCCCTGCCTGTGCCATTAAACCCCTACAACTCATCCAGAACGCCGCAGCCCGTCTGGTGTTCAACCTTCCCAAGTTCTCTCACGTCACCCCGCTCCTCCGCACACTCCACTGGCTTCCAGTTGAAGCTTGCATCTGCTACAAGATCATGGTGCTTGCCTACGGAGCTGTGAGGGGAACGGCACCTCCTTACCTTCAGGCTCTGATCAGTCCCTACACCCAAACGAGGGCATTGCCTTCATCTCCCTCTGGCCAGCTGGCCCCCTTACCTCTGCGGAAGCACAGTTCCCACTCAGCCCAGTCAAAACTGTTCGCTGCTTTGGCACCCCAATGGTGGAACAAGCTCCCTTCACAATGCCAGGACAGCGGAGTCACTCCCCACCTTCCGGAGACACTTGAAACCCCACCTCTTTAAGTAATACCTGGAATAGGATAAAGTAATCCTTCTACCCCCCTTACCCCACCCCAAAAAATAAAAACATATTGTAAAGTGGTTTTCCCACTGGCTATAAGGTGAATGCACCAATTTGTAAGTCGCTCTGGATAAGAGCGTCTGCAAAATGACGAAAATGTAAATGTAAAATGTAGAAAGACTGCAGTGTTAGAGTACAAGGCAGTAACCTACAGCAACAGTAACCTACAGTAACAGTAACCCACAGTAACAGGAGGCTGTCAGCTCAACAGTAACCTACAGTAACATACAGTAACAAAGGCAGTCTGCTCAACAGTAAACTACAGTAACAGTAATCTACAGTAACAGTAACCTACAGTAACAGGAGGCAGTCAGCTCAACAGTAACCTACAGTAACAGGAGGCAGTCAGCTCAACAGTAACCTACAGTAACCTACAATAACAGGAGGCAGTCAGCTCAACAGTAACCTACAGTAACAGTAACCTACAGTAACAGGAGGCAGTCAGCTCAACAGTAAATTACAGTAACAGTAACCTACAGTAACACAGGAGCAGTCAGTGCTCAAACAGTAAACCTACAGGAAACCAGTAACCTACCAGTAACACGGAGGCAGTCAGCTCAACAGTAAATTACAAAACCAAAAATTTTACAGAAAAAGAATTTACAGTAGAAAGGAGGCAGTTTGTCAACAAAAACCTACGAAACATTTAACCTCCCAAAAAAGGGGGAGGCAGTCAGTTTAAAAACAGCCCCCTACATAAACAAAAACCAACGTAACAGAAACCCCTTACTTTAACAGGGGGGCATTTCACTCTACAGTAACCCTACGAAAACCTACGTAAATAAAGGCAGTCAGTCAACGGGAACCTAAGAAAACAGTAACCCCTAAAATAAAAGGGGGGCGGGCCCTTTTAAAACGGGAAACCCAAACGTAACTTTAATCTACAGTAACAGGAGGCAGTCCGTTTAACAGTAACCTACAGTAACTAAACCACAAAACAGGAGGAGCCCGGGCTCAACAGTAACCTCAGAAAACAGTAACCAAAAACGGTAACATTAACCAAACGGGAAAAACTTTTAACCTACAGTAACAGTCCTACAGAAACCCAAGAAAACCTCCCGGAAACCCAAAACCAGTAACAGGATCCCGTCTGTTTCAACAGTAAATCCCAGAAAACAGAACCTACGGAAAACATTAACCTAAAAAGTAACTTTAATACAAAACAGTAACCTCCCGAAAACAGTAACCTCCCGGAACCCTACAGTAAAAAGGATGCAGTCTGTTTCAACAGAAAACCTACGAAAAGTCCCTACTCCCCTACAGTAAAAGGAGGGGGGTTTCCTCCTCAACAGAACCCTCAGTAACATTTAACCTAAAATAAAAAAAAACCCTCCATTTAACGAAACCCCCTACAGAAACAGAAAACCTCCCCGAAAAACAGGATCCCGTCGGGCTAAAACAGTAAACTACAGTAAAGTATTCTACAGTAACAGAAAACCCTACAGTAACGGGGGGGGGCCCCTGCTCAACAAAACCCCTACTAACAGAAACCCAAAACAGAAAAACAGAAAACCTCCCAAAAACAGGGGGCAGTCCTTCAACAGTAACCTCAGAAACCCTTTTAATATCAGAACCTACATAACATAACCTACAGTAACCTACAGTAACAAGGGGCCCAGTTGCTCAACGAAACCTACAGAAAACCGTAACCTACAGTAACAGAAACCTTTAACAGTAACAAAAACCTAAGAACAGGAGGCAGCTGTTTAAAACAAAAACTACAGTAACAGAAAAACCTACGGTAAACTTTAAACCTACAGTAATTTTAAACCTACAGTAACAGTAACCTACAGTAACAGTAACCTACAGTAACCTACGTAACGGATTGCAGTCGTAAACCCGTAAACTACAGTAAACAAAAACCTAAAAGTAACCTACAGTAAACAGGTTTGCGGGTCAGTAAAAACCAGAAAAATTACATTTAACAGTATCAAAAATTTAACAGTAACCAAACAGTAAACGGGAAATGCAGCCCTGTCAACAGAAAACCTACAGTAACAGGGGGCTGTCAGCTAAACAGAAACCCTAAAATAAAAAATACAGTAACAAAGGCCCCCTGCTCAAACAGAAAAACCCCAGTACAGAAATCTACAGTAACCGAAACCCTTCCCCGTAACAGGAGGCGCCCAGTTTAAACAAAACCCTACAAAAAACAGGGGGGAGTCAGTTTAAAACATAACCTACAGTAAAACGTAAAAAAGAAAGTCTGCTAAACGTAAATACAAGTAACATTAATTACAGTAACGGGAACCTCCCTAACAGGAGGCAGCAGTAAAACATTTTAACCCTACGGGGAAAAACAGGAGGCTGTCAGTAAACCCAGTAACCTACAGTAACAACAGTAAAAAAGGCAGTCTGCCTCAACAGTAAAACAAAAACGTAAAAAATCGTAAAACAAAACAGAAACCCAAAAGGAAGGGCAGACAGCTTAACATTTAACCTACAGTAACAAACCTACAATAACAGGAGGCAGCCCAGCTCAACAGTAACCTAAAAGAAACCCAGTAAACTACGGGAAAAACAAACCTACAAGTAACCAAACAGAACGGGAGGCACCCCCTTGCTCAACAAAAACCTTACATAACGGGAAAACCTCCAGTAAACAGGAGGCATTGCTAAAAATTTAACCTACAGTAACATTAACCTACAGTAACAGTAACCTACAAAAACAGAAAACCTTTAAAATTACCTACATTAACGGGAAGGCCCATTTCAGCTAACAGAAAATTTTACAGTAACAATAATCTAAAGTAACAGTAACCTACAGTACAGGGGGCCATTTGGGCTCAAAAAGAAAACCTACGGGAACCAGAACCAAACAGTAACGGGAGGCAGTCAGCTTAACAGAAACCCCTACAGAACGAAACCCTACGGGAACGGAGGCATTTCAGCTCTCCAGAAAATTTAACAGAAATTTTTAAATCTACAGTAACATAACCTGCGTAGAGGGGGGCCCAAGTCTGTAAAACAGAAAAACTCCAGAAAACGGGAAACCTACAGTAACCTCCCAAGTAAACAGGGGGCAGTAAACCAAATTAAAATACAGTAACAGAACCTAAAAATAACAGGGGCAGCCCTTTTAAACCGGAAAACCTCCATAAAAGAAAATCTACAGTAAAGGAGGCAGCCCCGTTTAACAGAAACCTACAGAAACAGAACCTACAGTAACGGGAAAAGGCAGTTGCTCAACAGTAACCTACAAAACCATTTAACCAAGGGAAACCTTAACCTACAGTAACATTAACCACAGTAAACATTTAACCCAAAACAGAACAGTCCCCCTACAAAAACCTCCAGTAACGGGGAGGGCGGGTCCCTTGTAACAGAAAACTCAGAAACAGTAACCTACGGAACTTTTAACCCTACATAACATTTAACCAAACCGAAACAGTAACCACAAAAAAGAAACCCCTACGAACCCTTTAACAGTAACGGGATGCAGTTGCTCAAAAAGTAAACAAACAGTAAAAAAGAAACCTAAGAAACTACAGAAAAGGTTTCCCATTTTCGCTCAACAGTAAAAAAAAGAAAACAGTTTTTCTACAGAAACCCGAACCTAAAAGAAACCAGGATGCAGTTCCCTCAAAAATTAACCTACAAAAAAACAGTAACCAAAAGAAACCCAAAACCTACAGTAACAGTAACCTACAGAAACCCTCCCCAGTACGGGAAGGTGGTCTAAAAACAAACCTACAGTAAACCAAAAAACCCAAAACAAAAACCAAAAAACCTACAGTAACAGTAACCACAGAAACGAACCTACATAACAGGATGCGCCCAGCTCAACAGTAAACTACAAAACCCTTTATTCTACAGAAACAGTAACCAAAAGTAACAGGTGCATTCTGTAACAGAAACCCTTACTTTAACATAACCAAACGGGTTAACAGAAACCACAGTAAAGGAGGCAGTCTGCTCAACAGTCCCCTACGAAACCTACAGAAACCCGTAACCAAAAGTAACAAAACCTACAGAAAACCTACAAAAAAAGAGGCATTCTGCTCCCCATTTTTAAAAACCACATTTAACAGAAACCTAAAAGAAACGTAACCACGAAACCCGTAAAAATACAGAAAAACAGAAAACCCCGAAAACAAAAACCCAGCTGTAAACCGAAAAAATTTCCAAGTAAAAAGAAACCCTACGGAAAACATTAACCTACAACAAAAACCTACAGTAACAGAAAACCCCCAGTAACAGAAACCCTACAGTAAACCAAAACATTAAAAGGATGCAGTCTGCTCAACAGTAAACTACAGTAACAGTAACCTACAGTAACCTACAGTAACAGGATGCAGTCAGCTCAACAGTAAACTACAGTAACAGTATTCTACAGTAACAGTAACCTACAGTAACAGGATGCAGTCTGCTCAACAGTAACCTACAGTAACAGTAACCTACAGTAACAGTAACCTACAGTAACAAAATGATTGGAGAAGTGGTTTATCCATATATCTCCATTTTGGATAGATAACTCTTTGTGTTGTTATTTGTTTTCCAATTTTCCCAGAAGTGGTTAGTCTATGGATTCTTCAAGTACATTGAGCTGATTTCTGACATGCTGTTCCTCCTTTTCCCGTAGTGTATTTCTCTTTTGTTTTAGTGATTTACCATAGTGAAGGCGTAGACTCAGGTTTTCTGGGTCTCTATGTTTTTGGTTGGATAGGTTTCTGAATTTATTTCTTAGGTTTTTGCATTCTTTGTCAAACCATTTCAAATCAAATCAAAGCTAATTGTAATTTTCACATGCGCCGAATACAACAGGTGACCTTACCGTGAAATGCTTACTTACAAGCCCTTAACCAACAATACAGTTCGAGAAATAGAGTTAAGAAAATACTAAAATACAAAACATTCTCACATAGGTGTTATTTTTGTCCAGGTAGGAAAGGGCAGTGTGGAGTGCGATTGAGATTGCGTCATCTGTGGATCTGTTGGGGCGGTATGCAAATTGGAGTGGGTCTAGTGTTTTCAGGGATGATGGTGTTGATGTGAGCCATGACCATCCTTTCAAAGCACTTCATGGGTACTTCGTGGTCTACTTTAAACATTTAGGTATTACAGACTCGGTCAGGGAGAGG
>LR778259.1:36354576-36503797 GCA_902810595.1 Coregonus sp. 'balchen'
CTGCACGACAGGGGAGGTAGAAACAGAGATGCACTTTCTCCTTTACTGTGATAAATATTCCTCATGAAGAGATTCAATATTCACAGAAATGACTACATTTATTCCAGATTTTAACATATTAAACCCAGAGGAAAAACAAGAAATAGTCATGGGCAAGGGGCAATGGCTCCTCTTGCAGCCAAATATGCATTTGCCTGCCATAGCCTGAGGGACACTGAATAATAACATATGCATAGTAAACAGTAACTTACTTATTATTAGTGTTATTGTTTTGACTATTATTATTATTAGTAGTAGTAGTATTATTGTTGTGATTATTATTTTAAATAGTAGGGGTGATGGTAATGATAGCAGTTTAATGATGACACTTTATTTTAAGAATGTGAAATGTCAGAATAATAGTAGAGAGAATGATTTATTTCAACTTTTATTTCTTTCATCACATTCCCAGTGGGTCAGAAGTTTACATACACTCATTTAGTATTTGGAAGCATTGCCTTTAAATTGTTTAACTTGGGTCAAACGTTTCGGGTAGCCTTCCACAAGTTTCCCACAATAAGTTGGGTGAAATTTGGCCCATTCCTCCTGACAGAGCTGGTGTAACTGAGTCAGGTTTGTAGGCCTCCTTGCTCGCACACGCTTTTTCAGTTCTGACGACAAATGTTCTATAGGATTGAGGTCAGGGCTTTGTGATGGCCACAACAATAACTTGACTTTGTTGTCCTTAAGCCATTTTGCCACAACTTTGGAAGAATGCTTGGGGTCATTGTCCATTTGGAAGACTCATTTTCGACCAAGCTTTAACTTCCTGACTGATGTCTTGAGATGTTTCTTCAATATATCCACATCATTTTCCTTCCTCATGATGCCATCTATTCATGATGCCAAGTGCACCAGTCCCTCCTGCAGCAAGGCACCCCCACAGCATGATGCTGCCACCCCCGTGCTTCACGGTCGGGATGCTGTTCTTCGGCTTGCAAGCATTCCCCTTTTTCCTCCAAACATAACGATGGTCATTATGGCCAAACAGTTCTACTTTTGTTTCATCAGACCAGAGGACATTTCTCCAAAAAGTACGATCTTTGTCCCCATGTGCAGTTGCAAACCTTAGTCTGGCTTTTTGATGGCGGTTTTGGAGCAGTGGCTTCTTCCTTGCTGAGCGGCCTTTCAGGTTATGTTGATATAGGACTCTTTTTACTGTGGATATAGATACTTTTGTACCTGTTTCCTCCAGCATCTTCACAAGGTCCTTTACTGTTGTTCTGGGATTGATTTGCACTTTTCGCACCAAAGTACGTTCATCTCTAGACAGAACGTGTCTCCTTCCTGAGCGGTATGACGGCTGCGTGGTCCCATGGTGTTTATACTTGCATACTATTGTTTGTACAGATGAAAGTGGTACCGTCAGGCATTTGAACATTTCTCCCAAGGATGAACCAGACTTGTGGAGGTCTACAATTTTTTTTCTGAGGTATTGGCTGATTTCTTTTGATTTTCCCATGATGTCAAGCAAAGAGGCACTGAGTTTGAAGGTAGGCCTTGAAATACATCTACAGGTACACCTCCAATTGACTCAAATTATGTCAATTAGCCTATCAGAAGCTTCTAAAGCCATGACATAATTTTCTGGAATTTTCAAAGCTGTTTAAAGGCAGTCAACTTACTGTATGTAAACTTCTGACCCACTGGAATGGTGATACAGTGAATTATAAGTGAAATAATCTGCCTGTAAACAATTGTTGGAAAAATTACTTGTGTCACGCACAAAGTAGATGTCCTAATCGACTTGCCAAAACTATAGTTTGTTAACAAGAAATTTGTGGAGTGGTTGAAAAACAAGTTTTAATGACTCCAACCTAAATGTATGTAAACTTCTGACTTCAACTGTATACATACACATAAACATACATATAAATACACATACTGTATACATATCCTTTAAAAATGTTTTATTTCCCTTTATTACTTAGCATACATTTATATTACCAACCCCAACACCCCTTCCCTAATTGGAGTAAACTAGTGAACAACAATGCTTCGGCCTCTACTTCCAGCTTATACATACTATATACATTTTATGGACACAGTCAATTTTACAATAATTATATTTTGTTTGTTTTTACTCCTGAACTTCCTCTGCCCTCAACCTCTCCGATCATTTTCATGATGTCCATCTGGTTTGCTTCTATATGCCATATCTTTCTAACTGTGCTCTTTCACAAAAGCTCTCAACCTATAACCTATATCCTTATTATGGACACAGTATGCTTTACATTAGTTATCTAGTTGTTATTAGTTGTTTTTAGTCCCATCCTTCAGCTCCATTCAACACCTCCCATATATCTCTTAACACCATCCATATTGGATTTATATTTGCCTGTCATATGATGTTTCATAAAAGTTCTGAACCTTTCTATTCTCATTGTTTCTACAGATTGTAAATTGAAAATATATATATTTCTAAAAGTATTATTATATTATTGATCGATTGACTATGACTTTTCATAACACCCAGTAGTGCTATCTGCAGGGTTATCTCCAGGTAAATATTGCTGTATCAGTTCATAAACACTATGCCATGGAATCGGTACATCAAAAATCTCTCCTCAACTATTTTGCAATCAATATGGGATGGCTATATAGTTAGTTATAGTTTAGTTGTAGTTTCATTTTCCATGTTTAGCCTTTTACATTTATTGTATTTCTACTATTGACTGTTATAGAGGCGAAAGAAACGCCCACCTATTTAGGCGAGGTGCTGGCTAAGGGAGGAGAACACCTAGCCAGCACCTCTCCTAAATAGGTGTTCTACTCCGTTAGCCAGCAATCTACTTTGTGCGTGACACAAGTAATTTTTCCAACAATTGTTTACAGACAGATTATTTCACTTATAATTCACTGTATCACAATTCCAGTGGGTCAGAAGTTTACTTGCACTAAGTTGACATCATCATAACAATCCCCCATTTTCTATATTTTTGTTGTTGCAAGTAGAATTCCATTACTTAAATCAAACAATTCAAAACATTCAAATGGATTCCTAATCTCCTGACATCATCCCAGAAAATACATTGATTCATGACAAGTAGTAAATTACATGGAAATTATAATATATTCAAATGAATATAACATCCTGTGAATATGAATATATCCCTATAAAAATTACTTCAATCTTCTTTATCAATTTTCATTCAGGGGAACCTTTTCTCTGGTCACTTGGTGCTAACTGATCCACTGAGATAGTCTTGTTTCCACATCTTCAATCCTCTAAACCTTAACTTCCACGTTGTACAGTTCCAACTTAACATTCCCCATTCCTCAATCAACATTATCAATTAACTCTACACTGGAATAACATGATATAGATGAAGGATTAATACTCTTAATACCTTCCTGTATGTCTCTAATATTTCCCATAGCTTTACTTAAATTCCCAATACCTTACTAATCCTGATGTCAAGCCTGTACAACATGATTTTCCCCTTACAATCGCATACATTCCCCTTTTATCTACTATTATAGCATCCGATGCTATGCGATTATCACTTGCATATTGTCTGATGAGTTCCATCTTAGAACCAATAGCTTGAAAAACCCATGACTGTTAAAATATACTATGTTCAACTCTGTTCAACCCCTTATATGCCTGAGGAGAGATACACAGTATAAAATCTATGTTAAATCTGCAACTGTGTATAGTGACTAACACAGTGGGGGAAAAAAGTATTTAGTCAGCCACCAATTGTGCAAGTTCTCCCACTTAAAAAGATGAGAGAGGCCTGTAATTTTCATCATAGGTACACGTCAACTATGACAGACAAAATGAGAAAAAAAAATCCAGAAAATCACATTGTAGGATTTATGGTGGAAAATAAGTATTTGGTCACCTACAAACAAGCATGATTTCTGGCTCTCACAGACCTGTCACTTCTTCTTTAAGAGGCTCCTCTGTCCTCCACTCGTTACCTGTATTAATGGCACCTGTTTGAACTTGTTATCAGTATAAAAGACACCTGTCCACAACCTCAAACAGTCACACTCCAAACTCCACTATGGCCAAGACCAAAGAGCTGTCAAAGGACACCAGAAACAAAATTGTAGACCTGCACCAGGCTGGGAAGACTGAATCTGCAATAGGTAAGCAGCTGGGTTTGAAGAAATCAACTGTGGGAGCAATTATTAGGAAATGGAAGACATACAAGACCACTGATAATCTCCCTCGATCTGGGGCTCCATGCAAGATCTCACCCCAAGGGGTCAAAATGATCACAAGAACAGTTTGTGGAAAATCCCAGAACCACACGGGGGGACCTAGTGAATGACCTGCAGAGAGCTGGGACCAAAGTAACAAAGCCTACCATCAGTAACACACTACGCCGCCAGGGACTCAAATCCTGCAGTGCCAGACGTGTCCCCCTGCTTAAGCCAGTACATGTCCAGGCCCGTCTGAAGTTTGCTAGAGTGCATTTGGATGATCCAGAAGAGGATTGGGAGAATGTCATATGGTCAGATGAAACCAAAATAGAACTTTTTGGTAAAAACTCAATTCGTTGTGTTTGGAGGACAAAGAATGCTGAGTTGCATCCAAAGAACACCATACCTACTGTGAAGCATGGGGGTGGAAACATCATGCTTTGGGGCTGTTTTTCTGCAAAGGGACCAGGACGACTGATCCGTGTAAAGGAAAGAATGAATGGGGCCATGTATCGTGAGATTTTGAGTGAAAACCTCCTTCCATCAGCAAGGGCATTGAAGATGAAACGTGGCTGGGTCTTTCAGCATGACAATGATCCCAAACACACTGCCCGGGCATTGAAGGAGTGGCTTCGTAAGAAGCATTTCAAGATCCTGGAGTGGCCTAGCCAGTCTCCAGATCTCAACCCCATAGAAAATCTTTGGAGGGAGTTGAAAGTCCGTGTTGCCCAGCGACAGCCCCAAAACATCACTGCTCTAGAGGAGATCTGCATGGAGGAATAGGCCAAAATACCAGCAACAGTTTGTGAAAACCTTTTGAAGATTTACAGAAAACGTTTGACCTGTGTCATTGCCAACAAAGGGTATATAACAAAGTATTGAGAAACTTTTGTTATTGACCAAATACTTATTTTCCACCATAATTTGCAAATAAATTCATAAAAAATCCTACAATGTGATTTTCTGGATTTTGTTTTCTCATTTTGTCTGTCATAGTTGACGTGTACCTATGATGAAAATTAGAGGCCTCTCTCATCTTTTTAAGTGGGAGAACTTGCACAATTGGTGGCTGACTAAATACTTTTTTTCCCCACTGTATGTGAATGCAGTTAATGAACATATTCATGATTTCAGTCATAATCCTCACATTAATTTCCAAGTTTCAAACAATGTCTACTCAAAACAAAGCATATAAATGTATCCTAAGACATTACTATAACGTATCACTGTTTTAACCCATAACATCTATATAAGACAATTCTAAATTATACAATCAATATACTTTATTCTGAAAATAGTTATTCTAATATATACTAATGATTTACTTAAATCACTCAGTCATCTTATAAATTATAACCAAAACCAATCACTTATCTCAACCAAATTGAAAATGACAATTCTTACTCATTCACATTGGTCCTATCCCTCAAAATTAAAAATCCTATAGTATAAACACCCATAATTCTATTATGACTTTCCTCATCCTGCGAATAAATACAGATCATTATCTCAATGCATTCTTAATACTACAAATTTAGCAAAGTATATGCATTCTATTCAACTTAGCAAATGTAGATAAATCCCAATTTTTTTTTATCCAACCCCCTCTGTCTCCGGCACTCAAATCTTCTGGCATCTCTTCATAAGCTAGGAACCAATATACACAAGCAGTCAGGAAAGCAAAGGCTAACTTTTTCAAACAGAAATTTGCATCCTGTAGCACTAACTCCAAAAAGTTTTGGGACACTGTAAAGTCCATGGAGAATAAGAGCACTTCCTCCCAGCTGCCCACTGCACTGAGGCTAGGAAACACTATCACCACCGATAAATCTACAATAATCGAGAATTTCAACAAGCATTTTGCTACAGCTGGCCATGCTTTCCATCTGGCTACCACTAACCCGGCCACCAACTCTGCACCCTCTGCTGCAACTTGCCCATGCCCCCCCCGCTTCTCCTTCACACAAATTCAGACAGCTGATGTTTTGAAAGCGCTGCAAAATCTGGACCCCTACAAATCAGCTGGGCTAGACAATCTGGACCCTTTCTTTCTAAAACTAGCCGCTGAAATTGTCGCTACCCCTATTACTAGTCTGTTTAACCTCTCTTTCATAACGTCTGAGATCCCCAGAGATTGGAAAGCTGCCGCGGTCATCCCCCTCTTCAAAGGGGGTGACACTCTAGATCCAAACTGCTACAGACCTATATCCATCCTGCCCTGCCTTTCGAAAGTATTCGAAAGCCAAGTTAACAAACAGATCATCGACCATTTCGAATACCACCGTACCTTCTCCGCTATGCAATCCGGTTTCCGAGCTGGTCACGGTTGCACTTCAGCCACGCTCAAGGTCCTAAACGATATTATAACCGCGATTGATAATAGACAGTACTGTGCAGCCGTCTTCATCGACCTGGCCAAGGCTTTCGACTCTGTCAACCACCGCATTCTTATTGGCAGACTAAATAGCCTTGGTTTCTCAAATGACTGCCTCGCCTGGTTCACCAACTACTTCTCAGATAGAGTTCAGTGTGTCAAATCGGAGGGCCTGTTGTCTGGACCTATGGCAGTCTCTATGGGGGTGCCACAGGGTTCAATTCTTGGGCCGACACTTTTCTCCGTGTATATCAATGATGTCGCTCTTGCTGCTGGTGACTCTCAGATCCACCTCTACGCAGACGACATCATTTTGTATACATCTGGCCCTTCATTGGACACTGTGTTAACAAACCTCCAAACGAGCTTCAATGCCATACAACAATCCTTCAGTAGCCTCCAACTGCTCTTAAACACTAGTAAAACTAAATGCATGCTTTTCAATCGAACGCTGCTGGCACCCGCCCACCCGACTAGAATCACCACTCTCGACGGGTCTGACCTAGAGTATGTGGACAACTACAAATACCTAGGTGTCTGGTTAGACTGTAAACTCAACTTCCAGACTCACATAAAGAATCTCCAATCCAAAGTTAAATCTAGAATCGGCTTCCTATTTCGCAATAAAGCCTCCTTCACTCATGCTGCCAAACATGCCCTCGTAAAACTGACTATCCTACCGATCCTTGACTTCGGCGATGTAATTTACAAAATAGCCTCCAACACTCTACTCAGCAAATTGGATGTAGTCTATCACAGTGCCATCCGTTTTGTCTCCAAAGCCCCATACACTACCCACCACTGTGACCTGTACGCTCTTGTTGGCTGGTCCTCACTACATGTTCGTCGTCAAACCCACTGGCTCCAGGCCATCTATAAATCACTGCTAGGTAAATCCCCGCCTTATCTTAGCTCATTGGTCACCATAGCAGCACCCACCCGTAGTCTGCGCTCCAGCAGGTATATCTCACTGGTCATTCCCAAAGCCAACACCTCCTTTGGCCGCCATTCCTTCCAGTTCTCTGCTGCCAATGACTGGAACGAATTGCAAAAATCTCTGAAGCTGGAGACTCTTATCTCCCTCAATAACTTTAAGCATCAGTTGTCAGAGCACCTTACCGATCACTGCACCTGTACACAGCCCATCCGAAATTAGCCCACCCAACTACCTCATCCCTATATTGTTATTTATTTTGCTCTTTTGCACCCCAGTATCTCTATTTGCACATAATCTCTTGCACATCTAGCATTCCAGTATTAATACTATTGTAATTATTCTGCACTATAGCCTATTTATTGCCTTACCTCCATAACTTGCTACATTTGCACACACTGTATATATATTTTCTGTTGTATTTCTGACTTTATGTATTTTTTTTACCCCATATGTAACTCTGTTGTTTTTATTGCACTACTTTGCTTTATCTTGGCCAGGTCGCAGTTGTAAATGAGAACCTGTTCTCAACTGGCTTACCTGGTTAAATAAAGGTGAAAAAAAAAAAAAAAAAAAAAGAAATTTCTTCAGACAGCTTCATAGTTCAAAATGAATTGCCCATGACAATGGCCCGACTTCAATGTCTCATCCGAGTCACCACCAACTCTACAACCTTATTGTCTTTTGTCCATTTGCCAAACATTATACCAACAACATGAGACATGTTACCTTTTTTGAACTTATCGTTCTCCATTCTCACTCAAATGGTGGACTCCTGTCCCACTCTCTTGATATAAAAACCGGAGAAAATCAGTTGATAGATTCTATTGGCTGTCGTACACCTGTAGAAGTGGTGCTGTACAGACAACGCCTCTGATGTTCATCTTCAGAGGTTGTTTCTTTTTAAGGTTCACACCGCTCTAGTCCAAATTATCCCTGCTATGCATCAAGACACCATCTGTATTTACCTCACTAGAAGACAAATTGATTTAATTTCTAATCCAAGAAATCATATAAGCATTGACTATATGACAAATTATTATGTTATACCAATTATTCTTAATACCAATTTCTAATATACTTCCCAATTTCTGTTCACATCGCTCTGTGTAGTGTGTCCTTCTTTCAGCGTACCAATAGGGAAGTTGAGATTCCTCCTAGATTTTGTCCATCTCTGACCGCTTTAATCCATTACCACCAGTCTCCACGGTGCAGAAAATGCCCAGATTCTCCTGTTAGTTCTGGCAGAGAAGCCTTCACCCTTTGGAAAGAAAGTCAGATGATACACCCCTATGCTCCTATATCATATCATTCAGTAGAAAACTTGATATAAGACAGTGCACATTTTGTTCAGCTTGTTATAGTCCACTAGGTTTCCTAGACAGGCCTCCTCTACATCCTGCCTCATACCACAAATACCTTTTCACCTAAAACATTTAATCTAACCCACAACACATTAATTACTACTGCTCATATCCTTAATACAATTAGCATATATAACAAAAAACCTCATTCAAGCATTACTACCCCCATTTGGACACATGACTCACCTCGTGATTCATGCGTTCAAAAACAAAACAACGACATTGTTTGTTAAACCAAAATAATGAATTAAATTAACATGACAACCTTTGACAATACCTTAACTCAATTGTATCCCTTAAAATAATTCAAGAAAAGTCAAATTGACTAGTGATAGTTATCTCTCATTCCAAACTATTTCACTCTGTCTTTCTTTTTGTTCGATTCATATATATAACTATTGCCAAATTATACATATATTCTTATCTCTGTATTATAAATGACCTTAAATTACTCATCCCATGCCTTTTCAGTGTGGGTGATCAATTCACACTAGAAAGTCAGGACAGAGTTCGTTTACATTTTAGTCATTTAGCAGACGCTCTTATCCAGAGCGACTTACAGTTAGTGATTACATATATTTTTTTTTTATACTGGCCCCCCGTGGGAATCGAACCCACAACCCTGGCGTTGCAATCGCCAGGCTCCATCAACTGAGCTACATCCCTGCCGGCCATTCCCTCCCCTACTCCTGGAAGTTCAGAGGTTATACAAATCCTTCAAAGAAGCGTTCCATGCTATAGTATAAACTAATCTTTAACAACAGTCAAAACATTTCATACATGTTATGTATCCCAAGCGTATATTAAGTCCTCATGACATTTATTCTCAAAATAAATAATGTTTTTAGCCCAAAAGTCACTACCCCCCCCAAAAAAAATAATCTGTGTGTGCCCCTTTAAGACCCCCTAAAATAAAAATAAAAAGCCCTATCTAAACATCATGTGTGGTTATTTGAAAAACCCAATTGGAAAACAAAAAAAACAAAAATGGCCAGGCTTCATTTAATTTGGTAGCTCCCTTTTACGACCTAAAAATAAGACTACTGAATTTTACTAACTGTTCCTATCCTATCCCACAGACTTTTGAAACATCCCAATGAGGAAATCCCCATTCTCCTGGAAGAGAAAGTATACATTTTCGTTAACATTGAATTATAATCAGCAATCCAAAAAATATGAATTACACACAAAATATGATGCAGATATGCCTTGTTCTATCTCACATCAATAATCGTTTGTTTTAATCTAATTCCTCAATAACTACTCCAAAAGAAGATTACATAAAATCTTTCAAAAGATGAAAACCTCTTAAATTTCTTTGAGTTTACAATGAGTGTTTTTAATTGATTACTCTTTAAACCCCATTCTCTGTATTCTCACAATGAATATTCAACCCTAAAATGTGCTCAGTTTGATCCCATTTCAAATAATCATGGTATCGTTACTGGATGACATCCCCCTTAGATTGTTCCTGTCCCCCTCAAAATGTGATATTTGAAACTTTCACAAATATAATCACTTACTACGCTTAAAGAATCAATGATATCCCAAGCGCCTATTAAAAAGTTGTTTGAGACGTGATCTCCTACGTCTTCCTTAACATACCACGTTTCTTTGAGTTGACCACACCTTCTCTCTAAACCTATAACCCCTTTTTGGTAATTTAATCATCTCCACTTGTTGCACTGATGTATTAAAACATAAACCTATTGTTTAATGAATTCAAAACTTACAAAAAAAATGTTTTACTTCTTCATCATAGTAAAAACGATCTCCTATTGTTCAACATACCATAAACAAATTATCGTTTTTAGAATTAATGGACTGTCTGCATAACTCCTTGTTGTTTAAACAAACTATAGAATTTAACAATAATAATACAAATTGTCAAAGAACGTTCCATATTCAACTCTCTAGATATCTCTGATAATAATAATAGCTCCACATTATCCCAATGCGTCCTACATATGTCAATATAGCCCACTTATCACTACTTTCTTTCACCCTCTTACAAAATCATGGCATTAGTAAATTCTATCCACAAACCACTACTATGTAATAACATATTTTCATAAACTTTACTATAAATAATTATTTTAACACCAGTCTACTTAAACAATCCAATTCAACATTTCTCATCACCCAATTAACCTACTTCCGTCTTCTACAAATCCAGTCCTCTACAATCTCTATTATCCTCTATTGCTGACTTTCTATCTAAAGGTACTTTAACAGATGACAAATTATTGTGAAGTTATAGTCAAAACAAAGAAAACATCTATTCAACAGAGATGCAACTTTAATTACTATATTATACTATCCGCTATGTGTTGGTAAGACAATCTCTTACCTATAATGTTATCAATTCACCCAGTGATCTAGGTCAACAGCATTAATGTAAACGTTTTGCTTCCTTCCCTACATGGTCTTGAACCAGGGACCCTCTGCACACATTAAAAATAGTAACCTTCGAAGCACCATTACTCATTATTTCAACAAAATCCGCAACCTTTGCAAAGCAAGGCAAACAACTACTTCCATGTCACAGAGCAAGTTACGTCACCACTCTAAACGCTACTAGTTCTCACCACTAACTAGCTAGCCCTTTCCCACTGGTAACATTCATCACCCTTTGACTTCCTCCTTTTCCACAACAACCAGTGATCCGGTTACACAACATTTATTCCATCATGACACTTACAGCCCTCTCACGTTTCAGCGAGACCCAGCTGCTAACACCCACAGATCAACACCTAGAAACTCTCCAGACAACAAGTAAAAACCATTCTCAATCATTTAATCTAGCAAACCATTATGCAACCCCAAAAAAATGACTACCACGAAATAATCTCGCTATTCCTGTTAAATGAGTGAGTCTTTCCATTTGAACTACTTTGTTGTATCTATCTAAGCAACACATACCAGCAGTTGAATTACACTCAGAACCCCATATTTGTATACTCTATGCCATTGCCCCAATGCCATTGAACTGACACAGACCTCCCACAAATTGCGCAATTGTCTTCTTACCCTCTGATACAAAATGAAGTTCCTTCAGTTCACCACCTTAGCCCTGCAATGATAATTCGTTTAATGGAAACCCTAAATTGGCTTTCTACAATATAATTATGGGCAGTTCATTTCTTAAATCGTATCTCTAACAAAGGATCTAACAACGTCTCAGACTCAGAAAACCTGTATTTATTATTTCCCATCCATGACGTACGTCTACGTTTGGGTGAGCAAATTAATACATACGTAGCATTCTAATTATGATTCTCTCACTTGGAGTAATCGACTACCCACATAAACTACATCCTATTTCCACATCGTCACAAACTCCATATAGAACGTTAGAAACTTCTAGGTACTCGCATCAAAGAATACTTTCGTGTTTGTGACGATTCTCAATAGACACAACTCAACTTCTAAAAAACATACTCCCAGCGGAACCAAAAAACCAGACTGTAGTTTCCAGGACACTGACCTTCCTGTCATTGGACCCTCGCCGGGTTTTCTAACCTTCAGGAAACTCCGTCAAATTCAAGCCTCTCATTAAAACATATACTTCTCCATTACACTCTAAAATAACCTCACGTTCTCCATACGACTCCTTCATATCATACGATGGGCATTGATATACGGAAACATAATATAATGTTCTATCAAAAGCTTATTATCCAAAACTTATATCAACATATCATACACATTCATATAATTGATTATGCACTCTTTCAAATTAAAATTACTTTCTGCTCTTTGTTCATAAAATAGCCTGTTGTTCCATATACCTCGATGCCATCTGTTGAACAAAAAATGGTTGCATCGAGTTTACTTAAAAGTTTTTTTATTTCCCATGAACGACATAGTAGTTATAGCGTTTACTATAAATGAATGTTGATTAATTAATATCCTCCTAATCAATGTGTAATGGGAGAGATACAGTATATCCTCCTAATCAATGTGTAATGGGAGAGATACAGTATATCCTCCTAATCAATGTGTAATGGGAGAGATACAGTATATGCTCCTAATCAATGTGTAATGGGAGAGATACAGTATATCCTCCTAATCAATGTGTAATGGGAGAGATACAGTATATGCTCCTAATCAATGTGTAATGGGAGAGATACAGTATATCCTCCTAATCAATGTGTAATGGGAGAGATACAGTATATCCTCCTAATCAATGTGTAATGGGAGAGATACAGTATATCCTCCTAATCAATGTGTAATGGGAGAGATACAGTATATCCTCCTAATCAATGTGTAATGGGAGAGATACAGTATATGCTCACTTTGCATAGTTTCACTAATTCTGATACACTGGACTTCCTGTTTACGTAAAGGACACCTTCAACCTCTCACTGGACTTCCTGTTTACGTAAAGGACATCTTCAACCTCTCACTGGACTTCCTGTTTACGTAAAGGACACCTTCAACCTCTCACTGGACTTCCTGTTTACGTAAAGGACACCTTCAACCTCTCACTGGACTTCCTGTTTACGTAAAGGACACCTTCAACCTCTCACTGGACTTCCTGTTTACGTAAAGGACACCTTCAACCTCTCACTGGACTTCCTGTTTACGTAAAGGACACCTTCAACCTCTCTAGGTTTATTCTGGGAGTTAGGGTGCGGTTGGGCAGGAGTCCAATTTCCTCTCTCTATCTCCCCCGATTATTACGGTTCCCTCGCTTCAACGAAAAATTCCATACTTGTATTTGCTAATCTATTGTTCAAATTGAAATTTTGGTTTTGTTTGATTATTGTAAATATCATTTTACGTTCCTTTCCCACACGCTCTCTAGTAGATCTAATTTTTTCAATGTTTATTCGTCCTGTATGACCTCTAAACTTTCTTTCTGCCGGTTCAAAAGCTCAACTAAACCTTTGTAACCACAATGCCATGCATTCCTCGCGCCACCGTTTGATCTCAAAAGTTATCTATTTTAACTATAGGAATAGCCCATGTGGACTGACACTCTTCATTAAGTAGATTATGTTGCTCCATTACCAAAATACATAACATCATAACTGACTTTTCCTCCGTCCTACTTATATGTACCAGACATGGTGCACACATTAACTCCCATGCGGTATACACCTCTTTCATGTCCTCTATATCCCATTTCGGGTTGCTCATGGCTGTTTTATCCATGATATATTTTCGTGCAATTTATTCCTTTTAAAACTACCATCAAGAGGATAGTCATTATCTGTCCATGCTGATAAATCACTAAGATATTGTCGCACATAGAAAAATCCTAATTTACTTAAATCAAAATAATGTGCAAATGGATGTTATCTTACTGTTACAAGAGACTTGTTCTAAGTGCAGATTTGTCTGTAATAATTTCATCATTTCCAGTCTCTCTCTTGGAGTTAAATGAAGCTCTGCTTTACTCTTAATGGTGACTGTTTTTCCAGATACCGATCTACTAAGCTGGCCATTCATTACTGTTATGAGTTCATTCAATATTAGTAATCAAATACCTAAATCAAATCCCAATCTGTATAAACATTTAGTTTGCCTATGTTTGTCATTTATTATATATTATTCAATATGTTACATTGTATCTGCTCCCTCACCTGGCCGTTTTGAGTAATTCACAAAATACTAATTCTCTCTTCATCACAGACATTTTAGTCATTTAGCAGACGCTCTTATCCAGAGCGACTTACAGGAGCAATTAGGGTTAAGTGCCTTGCTCAAGGGCACATCGACAGTTCACCTAGTCGGCTCGGGGATTAGAACCAGCGACCTTTCGGTTACTGGCACAACGCTCTTACCCACTAAGCTACCTGCCGCCCCGAGCAGTACTCTACTAATGGCTTATTTTAACTGTAACCTTTTACCAAGGACTTTAACCTTCACCCAAGTACTACCAAGGATTTTAACCTTCAACCAAGTACTACCAAGCATTGTAACCTTCAACCAAGTACTACCAAGCATTTTAACCTTCAACCAAGGACTACCAAGGATTTTAACCTTCAACCAAGTACTACCAAGGATTTTAACCTTCAACCAAGGACTTGAACCTTAATATCTATATCTAGGACTTGAACCTATTTTATCTACCTTATAATCTAGTCATTTTGAGGACTCGAACCTCTGACCTATTGTACAATGTCGTACACATTAAAACACTCTACGCACAATCTTGTTAAAATCACTCTACTTCTTCTGTTTTGTGTTTTGGTCCTTACTCTACAAGACCATGGTGCTTGCCTACGGAGCTGTGAGGGGAACGGCACCTCCGTACCTTCAGGCTCTGATCAGTCCCTACACCCAAACGAGGGCATTGCGTTCATCCCACCTCTGGCCTGCTGGCCCCCTTACCTCTGCGGAAGCACAGTTCCCGCTCTGCCCAGTCAAAACTGTTCACTGCTCTGGCACCCCAATGGTGGAACAAGCTCCCTCACGACGCCAAGACAGCGGAGTCACTCACCACCTTCCGGAGACACTTGAAACCCCACCTCTTTAAGGAATACCTGGGATAGGAAAAAAGTAATCCTTCTACCCCCCATTACCCCACCCCCAAAAAAATTCATATAATAATAATAATAATAATTGTAAAATGGTTGTTCCAGTGGCTATCATAAGGTGAATGTCCAATTTGTAAGTTGCTCTGGATAAGAGCGTCTGCTAAATGACTGTCAGTAATGCTGTAGGTGGGTGTAGTGGTGGAATCAAGCGCAGGACACCGAAGTATAGTCCAAAAGACTTTAGTGAAATCCAACAAGGAAAAATCGAACAAACTTGCCCGAAGGCGAAACTACGCACGTAGGCGACAATAAACAAAAGGCGCACTACACAGGTGCGTAAAACGCTCCAACACAGTGGAGTAAAGCTCAACCGAGCGAAATGTAATTCTACAAGCAAACACACGACAGAAACAAATCAATCACACACAACACTAGACAAACACAACGAGAAACTTATAGGACACTAATTACACTAAACGATAACAGGTGTCACAACAAACAGACAAAAGCAAACGAACATAGAAACATGCAACGGTGGCAGCTAGTATTCCGGAGACAACGAACGCCGAAGCCTGCCCGAACAAGGAAGAGAGGCAGCCTCGGCCGAAACCGTGACAGTACCCCCCCCTTGACGCGCGGCTCCAGACGTGCGCCGACTCCGGCCTCGGGGACGACCAGGAGGACGCGGAGCAGGGTGCGTCGGGTGCCCACGATGGAATTCCGTCAGGAGAGACGGGTCCAAAATGTCTCTCCTCGGCACCCAGCACCGTTCCTCCGGACCGTACCCCTCCCACTCCACTAGATATTGGAGACCCCCCATCCGACGTCTCGAATCCAAGATGGACCTCACGGAGTACGCCGGTGCCACCTCGATGTCCAATGGGGCGGAGGAGTCTCCCTGATCTCACTTTCTTGGAGTGGGCCAGCTACCACCGGCCTGAGAAGAGACACATGGAACGAGGGGTTAATACTTTTATATTCAACAGGTAGTTGTAATTTGTAACACACCTCGTTCAACCTTCTCAGGACTTTAAATGGCCCTACAAACCGCCGACCCAGTTTCCGACAGGGCAGGCGGAGGGGCAGGTTTCTGGTAGAGAGCCAGACTCGATCACCAGGTGCGTACACCGGTCCCTCACTGCGGTGGAGATCGGCGCTCGCCTTATGACGACGGAGGGCCCGCTGCAGGTGGACGTGTGCAGCGTTCCATGTCTCTTCCGAGCGCCGCGCCCACTCATCCACCGCAGGAGCCTCGATCTGGCTCTGCTGCCAAGGTGCCAGAACCGGCTGGTAACCTAACACACATTGGAAAGGGGTTAGGTTAGTGGAGGAATGGCATAGGGAATTCTGGGCCATCTCGGCCCAGGGAACGTACCTTGCCCACTCCTCCGGCCGGTCCTGGCAGTATGTTCTAAGAAACCTACCCACATCCTGGTTCACGCGTTCCACCTGCCCATTACTCTCCGGGTGGTAACCCGAGGTGAGGCTCACCGAGACCCCCAACCGCTCCCTAAAGGCTCTCCAGACCCTGGAGGTAAATTGGGGACCTCGATCAGACACAATATCCTCGGGTACCCCGTAGTGCCGGAACACATGGGTGAATAGTGCTTCGCCAGTTTGCAGGGCAGTAGGAAGGCCCGGCATGGGGAGCAAACCACAGGCCTTAGAAAACCGGTCCACAACGACCAGTATAGTGGTATTCCCCTGTGAAGGAGGAAGGTCAGTAAGGAAATCCACCGAGAGGAGAGACCATGGTCGTTGTGGAACGGGCAGGGGTAGTAACTTACCCCTAGGCAGATGTCTAGGCGCCTTACACTAGGCGCACACCGAGCAGGAGGAAACATAAACCCTCACATCCCTTGCCAACGTGGGCCACCAGTACTTGGCACTAAGACAGTGCACTGTCCGGCCGATACCAGGGTGTCCAGAGGAGGGTGACGTGTGAGCCCAATAGATCAATCGATCCCGAACGTCGAGCGGAACGTACTTCCGACCCTCCGGGCATTGCGGTGGACTAGGGTCGGTGCGTAACACCTGCTCGAGCTCAGCATCGACCTCCCACACTACCGGTGCCACCAGACACGACTCCGGCAGTATGGGAGTGGGCTCCACGGACCTCTCCTCCGTGTCATACCGCCGAGACAGTGCATCTGCCTTACCGTTCTGTGACCCAGGGATGTACGTGATCTTAAATGTAAACCGGGTCAAAAACATATTCCATCTTGCCTGACGAGGGTTCAGCCTCCTCGCTGCCCGGATGTACTCCAGGTTACGGTGGTCTGTCAAAATGGTAAAGGTAAACAGGTCCTTCAGCCTCCCAAACGCCCTGTCCGCCTCGGCAGACCACTGCAGACGCACCGGACCCCCCCTTCAAAAGAGACGTGATGGGAGCTGCCACCTGTCCAAAACCCCGGATAAACCTCCGGTAGTAATTCGCAAACCCCAAAAACTGCTGCACCTCCTTCACAGTGGTTGGTGTTTGCCAATTACGCACGGCTGACACCCGGTCTACCTCCATCTTCACCCCTGACGCAGACAACTGATACCCCAAAAAGGAGACCGACTCCTGGAAAAAACAGACACTTCTCTGCCTTAACATACAGGTCGTGCTCCACCAGCCTCCGCAACACTCTGCGCACCAGGGCCACATGCTCGACTCGGGTAGGCGAGTACACGAGAATGTAATCTATGTACACAACCACCCCCTGCCCCTGCATGTCCCTGAAGATCTCATCCACGAATGATTGGAAAACTGACGGAGCGTTCATCAACCCGTATTGGCATGACAAGATACTCGTAATGGCCCGAGGTGGTACTAAAGGCTGTCTTCCATTCATCGCCCTCCCTGATGCGCACCAAGTTGTACGCGCTCCTGAGATCTAATTTAGTGAAGAAACGCGCCCCATGCAATGACTCAGTCATGGTCGCAATCAGCGGGAGTGGATAACTGTACTTCACCGTGATCTGATTGAGACCACGGTAATCGATGCACGGGCGTAACCCACCATCCTTTTTCTTCACAAAAAAGAAACTCGAGGACGCAGGGGAAGTGGAAGGCCGTATGTATCCTTGTCTCAGAGATTCGTCTATGTAAGTCTCCATAGCTTTCTTCTCCTCCTGAGACAGAGGATACACATGGCTCCGTGGGAGCGCAGCTCCTGCCTGGAGGTCTATCGCACAATCTCCCTGCCTATGGGGCGGCAACTGCGTCGCCCTCGACTTACTAAACGCAATAGCCAAATCCCCATACTCAGGGGGAACGTGCAATGCGGGCACCTGGTTTGGACTCTCCACCGAGGTAGCCCCTACGGAAACGCCCAAACATCGACCCACACACTGGGCAGACCACTCCATCAGAGCCCTCTCCTGCCACGAAATAGATGGGTTTTGGGTACTCAACCAGGGCATGCCCAGCACCACCAGATACGCAGGCGAGTCGATCAGAAATAGCTGAATCATCTCCTGATGACCCCCCTGCGCACACATCCTAAGTGGCGCAGTGAAACTCCCTGATCAAGCCCGCACCCAACGGACGGCTCTCTAGGGCATGAACGGGGAAAGGGACATCAACAGGGAGAAGGGGAATCCCTAAGGCTAAACAAAACTTCTTATCAACAAAATTCCCAGCCGCGCCTGAATCTACCAGCGCCTTATGCTGGGAATGAGGTGCTACCTGTGGAAAACGCACAGGTATACAGAAATGTGCAACAGAGAGCTCTGGGTGAGTGGGGCGCCTACTCACCTGGAAGGACTCCCCAGTGCGGGACCTGTCGTCCTCTCCCCTAGGAGGCCATCCCCAGCACCTAGCCGCGGTGTGTCCTCCCCGACCACAGTTGGTGCAGGAGATGGACCCCTCGTAAGCCGACCCCTCCTCTCTCTAGCGCCAGCGCCCCCGAGCTCCATGGGGCACGGCTCGGAGGCGCTGGAGGGTGAAATGGACGGACCCCCCTCGGAACGTCCGCGGGAAGCTAGCAGGTTATCCAGCCTGATGGACATGTCGACCAACTGGTCGAACGAGAGGCTGGTGTCCCTAAAGGCCAGCTCCCGACGGACGTCCTCGCGTAGACTACATCTGTAGTGATCGATGAGAGCCCGCTCATTCCACCCTGCATCCGCCGCTAGAGTACGGAATTCTAAGGCGAACTCCTGGGCACTCCTCTTCCCCTGCCGGAGGAAGACCAGACGCTCCCCCGCCGCTTTCCCCTCCGGGGGATGGTCAAACACCGCCCTGAAGCGGCGGGAGAACTCGTCGTAGGTGATGGTGTTCGCGTCGATCCTCCTCCACTCTGCGTTGGCCCATTCCAACGCCTTCCCGGAAAGGCAGGAGATCAGGGCGGACACGCTCTCATGTCCCGAGGGCGCCGGGTGCACAGTGGCCAGGTAAAGCTCCACCTGGAGAAGGAATCCCTGACACCCGGCCGCGGTCCCATCGTAGGCCCTCGGGAGCGAGAGTCGAACTCCTCTGGGTTCCGGAGCGGGAATGGGCTGACTTGCCGATGGTGCTGGCAGAGAGGATGGCGGTGGAGGAGTCCCCCAGCCTCGGATGGTGGTGATCACCTCCTGCAGTGCGGACCCCCATCTGCAGGATCTGGTCACTCTGTTCACGGACCCTGTCCTCCAGCGTCGCCTGGGCTGCTGCGGCTCCTGCTGATTCCATTATTGATGGTGTGTGATTTTGTCAGTAATGCTGTAGGTGGGTGTAGTGGTGGAATCAAGCGCAGGACACCGAAGTATAGTCCAAAAGACTTTAGTGAAATCCAACAAGGAAAAATCGAACAAACTTGCCCGAAGGCGAAACTACGCACGTAGGCGACAAAAACAAAAGGCGCACTACACAGGTGCGTAAAACGCTCCAACACAGTGGAGTAAAGCTCAACCGAGCGAAATGTAATTCTACAAGCAAACACACGACAGAAACAAATCAATCACACACAACACTAGACAAACACAACGAGAAACTTATAGGACACTAATTACACTAAACGATAACAGGTGTCACAACAAACAGACAAAAGCAAACAAACATAGAAACATGCAACGGTGGCAGCTAGTATTCCGGAGACAACGAACGCCGAAGCCTGCCCGAACAAGGAAGAGAGGCAGCCTCGGCCGAAACCGTGACAATGACGTAAATGTAAAAAAAAAAAAAATGTAAATGTACTCTGACCCAGACCCTGCTTAGAACAATAGCGCCATATTATTGTTTAATTTGATCCTTCTACGTACATCCGTTATGCCTGTACACCTCAAACACCACTCACCGTCCCCCCTTAAAAATATGATTATTTAAACGTTCGTCACATTTTAGCCTTACCACAGATGAGACTTTCACATATTTCAAAAAAATATGAAAGTCTGCTTACCGGTTAGTTCGACTGTAAACTGCATCCTGTTTGTTTAGACGCCAATCTGTTATGATGAGTTTCTGGTATTGAGAAGTTCAGGATGCAAGAGAGAAGTTGACACAGATGGGAGATTGGATTCAGTCATTATTTAATGGTTACAATGTTTGATTCAATGACAGGCTGCACGTGCTTTGCCTTCTGCCATCTGAATGACTCCCGTAGACAATCTCTCAGCGTATATACTGCTGCCTCCTGCCATCTGAATGACTCCCGTAGACTATCTCTCAGCGTATATACTGCTGCCTCCTGCCATCTGAATGACACCCGTAGACTATCTCTCAGCGTATATACTGCTGCCTCCTGCCATCTGAATGACTCCCGTAGACTATCTCTCAGCGTATATACTGCTCTTCCAACCTACTTCTATCTTATCCAGTTGCTAATCATTATTGATTGTCACTCATCCACCCACCATATCATCCACCTCCTTGGTGTCGTGTGGCACCCTAGCCAGGCCATTCCATCACCCACCCCTTCCTAAGATTAGCACCAGGGGCCCCCAATATATCTTGGCTCACTGACCTTCTATTCCTCCCTCGTGACACCACTAACACATGGTGTGTCCTTGTCCGTGTCCACATCAGCTTATAGCTGCACATACAGTACATTAATGAATTTTTGTTTTACAAACATCTAACGGGAAACTTTTTACATCAAACTGGTTGAGGATTTTTTAGTAACATGGAAAAGACCTTTCAAATGTCAGGAAATGACCTTTCTACTGTACATGGATAATACCTTTCAAATGTAACAGGTAATGCCCTTTTCTACTGAAACATGGAAAATGACCTTTCACTGTAACATGGAAAATGATTTTCACTGAACGGATAATGACCTTTCTACTGTAACATGGTAATGCCTTTCTCTGTAACATGGAAAAGACCTTTTGTTTCGGAAAATGACCTTTTCCTGAAAACTGGAAATGACCTTTCTACTGAAACAGGTAATACCTTTTCTACTGCAACGGATAATACCTTTTACGAAAAACATGGAAATCCTTTCGAATGTAACAATGACCTTCTACTGTAACAGGATAATGACCTTTCTCGAACAGGATAATGACCTTTCACTGAAACGGGAAATGACTTTTCTACTGAAATGGATAATGCCCTTTTCTACTGTAACAGGAAAATGACCTTTCTGCGTAACAGGATAATGCCCTTTTTCTGTGACAGGGTAATGCCTTTTCTACGTAACATGGAAAATGACCTTTCACTTTAACAGGGAATAAGACCTTTCTATGAAAACATGGTAATGACCTTTCTATGAAAACAGGAAATGACCTTCGATGTACATGAAAAACCTTTTACTGAAACATGGATAATGACCTTTCACTGAACAGGGGAAATGACCTTTCGAATTAACATGGATAATGCCTTTTACTGTAACAGGGATAAAGACCTTTCTCGAAACTATAATGATTTTCTCTGTAAATGGATAAGCCCTTTTCGCTGCAATAGGACAAGACCTTTTGCTGCAACAGGATAAAGACTATCTACTGCACAGGGAAAAAGACCGTTATACTGCATCATGGATCAAGCCTTTCTGCTGCATCAGGGGATCAAGACCTTTTTCACAAAAACATGGAAAAAGTTTTTCCCATGCAACATGTACATACTTTTCTACGGGACAGGAAAAAACCCTTTTCTACTGGAACGGAAAAAACCTCTCTCACAACATGGTAAACCTTTCTCTGCAACGGGGAAAAATACCTCACTACAACTGAAAAAGACCTTTTACGGCAACGGAAAAAAAAAAAATTTTTCTACCTAAACAGGGTTTTTAAAGTTTTCATTAGCCGATTTGCATGCAAAAGGCCACGTTGGTGCACAAGACCGAGAAAATGAACTGAACATGGCATTGTCATTAGACGTTATGTTCGTGTGCGCTGTATCTGTATTCATCTACGGACCGGTTGGTGCCTCCTGCTGTTGGTGTTGTGGAAACTCTATTTGGATAGCAGCAAAAAGTCTGTCAATATGTTTGAATGTCGCTGATTAAAAGGTTTGTCATGAGTGAACTGGTTCTACATACTTGACCTGGTTTGTCAGGGGAACTGTCCTTTAGAAACCCCTAGAAAGGGTCGAGCTAGCAACTAGCTTGCCACTAGCTCCATTATTGGCTTGCCCTTCATGGTTATTGGAGCTTTTCACTGTTGATTGGTTAAAAAAATAAAAAATAAATAATAATATGCCATTTAGCAGAGGCTTTTATCCGGCTGTGTACATAACATCCATCTCTGAGTGCGTTTTCCCCTCGCTGTTTCTCCTTCAATCAATCATTTCAGTCTCATTTATTCCCCTTTGTGTCCCTTTCAGACTGCTCAGGTACAAAAACAATGAGATTGATAATCTTGGTCCACGCAATACATATGCATGTTTCCCGTTTTTAAAAAAGACCTGTTTTAAAATTGTGCGAACGTGAACGAGCGTTATCACTCTGCTTGAATAACGCCCATCATTCCCCTTTCATGGTGACAATAATGCCCTTATTTGCTGTATACTTTGGAAGTATTGGAATTAGGCCAAAACAGTAACTAAAGGAAATAGCAATGGCCGAATTTGGTCAAATGTCTCTGGGGGTGTTGTAAAACTTATACATGACATTTGCTGTATCTGACAGTTTCTTAAAACATATATACACTACCAGTCAAAAGTTTGGACACACCTACTCATTCAAGGGTTTTACTTTATTTTTTAATATTTTCTACATTGTAGAATAAGTGAAGTAAGTGAAGACATCAAAACTATTAAATAACACATATGGAATCATGTAGTAACCAAAGAAGTGTTAAACAAATCAAAATATATTTTATATTTGAGATTCTTCAAATAGCCACCATTTGCCTTGATGACAGCTTTGCACACTCTTGGCATTCTCTCAACCAGCTTTATGAGGTAGTCACCTGGAATGCATTTCAATTAACAGGTGTGCCTTGTTAAAAGTTAATTTGTGGAATTTATTTCCTTCTTAATGCGTTTGAGCCAATCAGTTGTGTTGTGACATGGTAGGGGGGGTATACAGAAGATAGCCCTATTTGGTAAAATACCAGGTCCATATTATGGCAAGAACAGCTCAAATATGCAAAGAGAAACGACAGTCCATCATTGCCTTAAGACATGAAGGTCAGTCAATCTGGAAAATGTAATGAACTTTGAAAGTTTCTTCAAGTGCAGTCGCAAAAACCATCAAGCGCTATGATGAAACTGGCTCTCAAGAGGACCGCCACAGGAATGGAAGACCCAGAGTTACCTCTGCTGTAGATGATAAGTTCATTAGAGTTAACTGCATCAGAAATTGCAGCCCAAATACATGCTTCACGGAGTTCAAGTCACTGTGACACATCTCAACATTACTGTTCAGAGGAGACTGTGTGAATCAGGCCTTCATGGTCGAATTGCTGCAAAGAAACCACTACTAAAGGACACCAATAAGAAGAAGAGACCTGCTTGAGCCAAGAAACACGAGCTGTGGACATTAGAACGGTGGAAATGTGTCCTTATCCATGGAGTCCAGAATTTTTGGTTTCCAACCGCTGTGTCTTTGTGAGACGCGGTGTGGGGTGAACGGATGATCTTGCCTGTGTAGTTCCCACCGTAAAACATAGAGGAGGAGGTGTTATGGTGTGGGGGTGCTTTGCTGGTGACACTGTCTGTGATTTATTTAGAATTCAAGGCACAGCATTCTACAGTGTTACGCCATCCCATCTGGTTTGGGCTCAGTGGGACTATCATTTGTTTTTCAACAGAACAATGACCCAACACACCTCCAGGCTGTGTAAGGGCTATTTTACCTAGAAGGAGAGTGATGGAGTGCTGCCTCCACAATCCCCCGACTTCAACCAAATTGAGATGGTTTGGGATGAGTCGGATGGCAGAGTGAAGGAAAAGCAGCCAACAAGTTCTCAGCGTATGTGGGAACTCCTTCAAGACTGTTGGAAAAGCAATCCAGATGAAGCTGGTTGAGAGAATGCCAAGAGGAAAAGGGTGGCTATTTGAAGATTCACAAATATAAAATATATTTTTGATTTGTTTAACACTTTTTTGGTTACTACATGATTCCATATGTGTTATTTCACAGTTCTGATGTCTTCACTATTATTCTACAATGTAGAATGTAGTAAAAATAAAGAAAACCCCTGGAATGAGTAGGTGTGTCCAAACCTTTGACCAAACCTATCTTCGCTCTTCTCACTAACGGCAAATTATTGCATCTTGTTATCATATTAAGCATGTGTTCATATCCCCCATTTACACAAAATACTAGGCTACTGGCCTCCTGTGGTGTAGTATTTCAACCACTTCAAAATACTAGGCTACTGGCCTTTCTGTAATGCAGTATTTCAACCACTTCAAAATACTAGGCTACTGGCCTTTCTGTAATGCAGTACTTCAACCACTACAAAATACTAGGCTACTGGCCTTTCTGTAATGCAGTACTTCAACCACTACAAAATACTAGGCTACTGGCCTTTCTGTAATGCAGTACTTCAACCAATTGAAAATACTAGGTTACTGGCCTCCTATGATGTAGTATTTCAACCACTTCAAAATACTAGGCTACTGGCCTTTCTGTAATGCAGTACTTCAACCACTACAAAATACTAGGCTACTGGCCTTTCTGTAATGCAGTACTTCAACCACTACAAAATACTAGGTTACTGGCCTTTCTGTAATGTAGTACTTCAACCACTTCAAACTACTAGGTTACTGTTCTTTCTGTAATGCAGTACTTCAACCACTTCAAAATACTAGGTTACTGGCCTTTCTGTAATGCAGTATTTCAACCACTTCAAAATACTAGGCTACTGGCCTTTCTGTAATGCAGTACTTCAACCACTACAAAATACTAGACTACTGGCCTTTCTGTAATGCAGTACTTCAACCACTTGAAAATACTAGGTTACTGGCCTCCTGTTATGTAGTATTTCAACCACTTCAAAAAACTAGGTTACTGGCCTTTCTGTAATGCAGTACTTCAACCACTACAAAATACTAGGTTACTGGCCTTTCTGTAATGCAGTACTTCAACCACTTCAAACTACTAGGTTACTGGCCTTTCTGTAATGCAGTACTTCAACCACTACAAAATACTAGGTTACTGGCCTTTCTGTAATGCAGTACTTCAACCACTTCAAACTACTAGGTTACTGGCCTTTCTGTAATGCAGTACTTCAACCACTTCAAACTACTAGGTTACTGGCCTTTCTGTAATGCAGTACTTCAACCACTTCAAAATACTAGGTTACTGGCCTTTCTGTAATGCAGTATTTCAACCACTTCAAAATACTAGGCTACTGGCCTTTCTGTAATGCAGTACTTCAACCACTACAAAATACTAGGTTACTGGCCTTTCTGTAATGCAGTACTTCAACCACTACAAAATACTAGGTTACTGGCCTTTCTGTAATGCAGTACTTCAAACACTTCAAACTACTAGGTTACTGGCCTTTCTGTAATGCAGTACTTCAACCACTTCAAAATACTAGGCTACTGGCCTTTCTGTAATGCAGTACTTCAACCACTACAAAATACTAGGTTACTGGCCTTTCTGTAATGCAGTACTTCAACCACTACAAAATACTAGGTTACTGGCCTTTCTGTAATGCAGTATTTCAACCACTACAAAATACTAGGTTACTGGCCTTTCTGTAATGCAGTACTTCAACCACTACAAAATACTATGTTACTGGCCTTTCTATAATGCAGTACTTCAACCACTACAAACTGTGCATACGCATGGTCTAAAGTTTGCGGGAAGCTAAGCACATTCTCACATCAAGTTAAGCTTTTATGAATGCCAACGTTTACTTGAACTGGTGCACCCATGTTTTGGGGTACGTTTATAAATGAGGTTTTGGTACGTTTTGTACCAACGTTTATAAATTAGGTTTTGGTACGTTTTGTACCAACGTTTATAAATGAGGACTCAGGTGATTTTCTTCATTCAAAGTGTATCTGTTTATTTTTCATTTCTGATTTCTGATGCATTCTTTATGGTCCTCTTCATAGAGGGATAGCATGGTAAGGCAGGGGAAATACTGAAAGGGCATTCATTATTCTGTTCTGGGAAGGTAAATTCATTATTCTGTACTGGGAAGGTGCATTCATTATTCTGTACTGGAAAGGGCATTCATTATTCTGTACTGGGAAGCTGCATTCATTATTCTGTACTGGGAAGCTGCATTCATTATTCTGTTCTGGGAAGGTGCATTCATTATTCTGTACTGGAAAGGGCATTCATTATTCTGTACTGGGAAGCTGCATTCATTATTCTGTACTGGGAGCTGCATTCATTATTCTGTTCTGGGAAGGTGCATTCATTATTCTGTACTGGGAAGGTGCATTCATTATTCTGTTCTGGGAAGGTGCATTCATTATTCTGTACTGGGAAGGTGCATTCATTATTCTGTACTGGAAAGGGCATTCATTATTCTGTACTGGGAAGGTGCATTCATTATTCTGTACTGGGAAGCTGCATTCATTATTCTGTTCTGGGAAGGTGCATTCATTATTCTGTACTGGGAAGGTGCATTCATTATTCTGTACTGGGAAGCTGCATTCATTATTCTGTACTGGGAAGCTGCATTCATTATTCTGTACTGGGAAGCTGCATTCATTATTCTGTTCTGGGAAGGTGCATTCATTATTCTGTACTGGGAAGGTGCATTCATTATTCTGTACTGGGAAGCTGCATTAATATTCTGTACTGGGAAGGTGCATTCATTATTCTGTTCTGGGAAGGTGCATTCATTATTCTGTTCTGGGAAGGTGCATTCATTATTCTGTACTGGGAAGCTGCATTCATTATTCTGTTCTGGGAAGGTGCATTCATTATTCTGTACTGGGAAGGTGCATTCATTATTCTGTACTGGAAAGGGCATTCATTATTCTGTACTGGGAAGCTGCATTCATTATTCTGTACTGGGAAGCTGCATTCATTATTCTGTTCTGGGAAGGTGCATTCATTATTCTGTACTGGAAAGGGCATTCATTATTCTGTACTGGGAAGCTGCATTCATTATTCTGTACTGGGAGCTGCATTCATTATTCTGTTCTGGGAAGGTGCATTCATTATTCTGTACTGGGAAGGTGCATTCATTATTCTGTTCTGGGAAGGTGCATTCATTATTCTGTACTGGGAAGGTGCATTCATTATTCTGTACTGGAAAGGGCATTCATTATTCTGTACTGGGAAGGTGCATTCATTATTCTGTACTGGGAAGCTGCATTCATTATTCTGTTCTGGGAAGGTGCATTCATTATTCTGTACTGGGAAGGTGCATTCATTATTCTGTACTGGGAAGCTGCATTCATTATTCTGTACTGGGAAGCTGCATTCATTATTCTGTACTGGGAAGCTGCATTCATTATTCTGTTCTGGGAAGGTGCATTCATTATTCTGTACTGGGAAGGTGCATTCATTATTCTGTACTGGGAAGCTGCATTAATATTCTGTACTGGGAAGGTGCATTCATTATTCTGTTCTGGGAAGGTGCATTCATTATTCTGTTCTGGGAAGGTGCATTCATTATTCTGTACTGGGAAGCTGCATTCATTATTCTGTTCTGGGAAGGTGCATTCATTATTCTGTACTGGGAAGGTGCATTCATTATTCTGTTCTGGGAAGGTGCATTCATTATTCTGTTCTGGGAAGGTGCATTCATTATTCTGTTCTGGGAAGTTGCAGGACAGCAGAATTGTGTTTGTGTCTGTAACCTATTTGTCTCTGTGTAAGCTTGTGTGGATTTGTCAATTTATATCAAAATCCTTTTCAATGTCTCTTTTCAAAACCAGTATTTGGAGTATTGAAATGCTATTCCAGATGAAACCCTGACCGTTTCTGGACTACGCCTACCATTCACCACCAAGTCTTCTGTTTTACAGTCAGAAAGCTGCATCCTATCACCCATAGAGAGACACCCAGAGGAGCTGTGAAGCTGCATCCTATCACCCATAGAGAGACACTCAGAGCTGTGAAGCTGCATCCTATCACCCATAGAGAGACACTCAGAGCTGTGAAGCTGCATCCTATCACCCATAGAGAGACTCCCAGAGGAGCTGTGAAGCTGCATCCTATCACCCATAGAGAGACTCAGAGGAGCTGTGAAGCTGCATCCTATCACCCATAGAGAGACACCCAGAGGAGCTGTGAAGCTGCATCCTATCACCCATAGAGAGACACTCAGAGGAGGTGTGAAGCTGCATCCTATCACCCTTAGAGAGACTCAGAGGAGCTGTGAAGCTGCATCCTATCACCCATAGAGAGACACCCAGAGGAGCTGTGAAGCTGCATCCTATCACCCATAGAGAGACACCCAGAGGAGCTGTGAAGCTGCATCCTATCACCCATAGAGAGACTCAGAGGAGCTGTGAAGCTGCATCCTATCACCCATAGAGAGACTCAGAGGAGCTGTGAAGCTGCATCCTATCACCCATAGAGAGACTCAGAGGAGCTGTGAAGCTGCATCCTATCACCCATAGAGAGACACCCAGAGGAGCTGTGACGCTGCATCCTATCACCCATAGAGAGACACCCAGAGGAGCTGTGAAGCTGCATCCTATCACCCATAGAGAAACTCAGAGGAGCTGTGAAGCTGCATCCTATCACCCATAGAGAGACACTCAGAGCTGTGAAGCTGCATCCTATCACCCATAGAGAGACTCAAAGGAGCTGTGAAGCTGCATCCTATCACCCATAGAGAGACTCAGAGGAGCTGTGAAGCTGCATCCTATCACACATAGAGAGACACCCAGAGGAGCTGTGAAGCTGCATCCTATCACCCATAGAGAGACACCCAGAGGAGTTGTGAAGCTGCATCCTATCACCCATAGAGAGACACCCAGAGGAGGTGTGAAGCTGCATCCTATCACCCATAGAGAGACCCTCAAAGGAGCTGTGAAGCTGCATCCTATCACCCATAGAGAGACTCAAAGGAGCTGTGAAGCTGCATCCTATCACCCATAGAGAGACACCCAGAGCTGTGAAGCTGCATCCTATCACCCTTAGAGAGACACCCAGAGGACCTGTGAAGCTGCATCCTATCACCCATAGAGAGACACCCAGAGGAGCTGTGAAGCTGCATCCTATCACCCATAGAGAGACACCCAGAGGAGCTGTGAAGCTGCATCCTATCACCCATAGAGAGACACCCAGAGGAGCTGTGAAGCTGCATCCTATCACCCATAGAGAGACACCCAGAGGAGCTGTGAAGCTGCATCCTATCACCCATAGAGAGACACCCAGAGGAGCTGAGAAGCTGCATCCTATCACCCATAGAGAGACTCAGAGGAGCTGTGAAGCTGCATCCTATCACCCAGAGAGAGACACCCAGAGGAGCTGTGAAGCTGCATCCTATCACCCATAGAGAGACACCCAGAGGAGCTGTGAAGCTGCATCCTATCACCCATAGAGAGACACCCAGAGGAGCTGTGAAGCTGCATCCTATCACCCATAGAGAGACACCCAGAGGAGCTGTGAAGCTGCATCCTATCACCCATAGAGAGACACTCAGAGGAGCTGTGAAGCTGCATCCTATCACCCTTAGAGAGACTCAGAGGAGCTGTGAAGCTGCTTTGTATCAGAGCGGAACTCATCTCTGAGAAGCACGCTTCCCAAATGGCACCCTATTTTTACAGATGTAGGATCTTAATTTGAGCCAGCTTGCTACAGCAGCAAAATAACAGGGAATGTGAATTGTTATGTGGATTATAATTAATTTAAATGTTTTGTAGGGGTTGATACATTTTTTGTCAGGGCAAATCAAGTCTGACATTTTAAAGTGGAAACTATAAACTTTAGAATACTTTTTTAGACCTTGAATACACAACAATTTTGCATTTCCTGCCGTGCAGGAACATTCTGAGCAACAACAGCGTGATAAAATTAAGATCCTGCATTTGTATATAGTGGACTACTTTTGACCAGAGCACATAGGGTATTTTCAAAAGTTGTGCACTATATAGGGAATAGGGTATCATTTGGAACTAAAGCAGGGAGTGACATTCTCTGAACCTAACAAACCTTGAAGTGAGACTCTGGCATCAGTCAAACTGAGACACTGGTTGCATCCCAAATGGAACCTTATTCCCTATGGGCTCTGGTCAAAAGCAGTGCACTACATAGGGAATAGGGTGCAGTTTGAGACTCAGACACGCACACCCCAATTCCAGACGGGTTAACAGACCTTTATTAATCAGACGTCTAGGACAGTCCCATCTATATCACATCTAACTGACTGAGACGACATGAGGACCAACAATCAGACAGGATCAGATCAGGCCGTGTTCTGGTCTTGACACAGCCGTGTTCTGGTCTTGTTACAGCCGTGTTCTGGTCTTGACACAGCCGTGTTCTGGTCTTGACTCAGCCGTGTTCTGGTCTTGACACAGTCCTGTTCTGGTCTTGACACATCCCTGTTCTGGTCTTGACAGAGTCGTGTTCTGGTCTTGACACAGCCGTGTTCTGGTCTTGACTCAGACCTGTTCTGGTATTGACACATCCGTGTTCTGGTCTTGACAGAGTCGTGTTTTGGTCTTGATACATCCGTGTTCTGGTCTTGACTCAGCCGTGTTCTGGTCTTGTTCAGCCGTGTTCTGGTCTTGACTCAGCCGTGTTCTGGTCTTGTTACAGCCGTGTTCTGGTCTTGACTCAGCTGTGTTCTGGTCTTGTTACAGCCGTGTTCTGGTCTTGACTCAGCCGTGTTCTGGTCTTGACTCAGCTGTGTTCTGGTCTTGATACATCCGTGTTCTGGTCTTGTTACAGCCATGTTCTGGTCTTGACTCAGCCGTGTTCTGGTCTTCTTACAGCCGTGTTCTGGTCTTGACTCAGCCGTGTTCTGGACTTGTTACAGCCGTGTTCTGGTCTTGACTCAGCCGTGTTCTGGTCTTGTTAAAGCCGTGTTCTGGTCTTGACTCAGCCGTGTTCTGGTCTTGACTCAGCCGTGTTCTGGCCTTGTTACAGCTGTTTTCTGGTCTTGTTACAAACGTGTTCTGGTCTTGACTCAGCCGTGTTCTGGTCTTGTTACAGCCGTGTTCTGGTCTTGACTCAGCCGTGTTCTGGTCTTGTTACAGCCGTGTTCTGGTCTTGACTCAGCTGTGTTCTGGCCTTGTTACAGCCGTGTTCTGGTCTTGACTCAGCCGTGTTCTGGTCTTGTTACAGCCGTGTTCTGGTCTTGACTCAGCCGTGTTCTGGTCTTGTTACAGCCATGTTCTGGTCTTGTTACAGCCGTGTTCTGGTCTTGTTACAGCCGTGTTCTGGCCTTGACACAGCTGTGTTCTGGACTTGTTACAGCCGTGTTCTGGACTTGTTACAGCCGTGTTCTGGTCTTGACACAGACCTGTTCTGGTCATGTGTTTACCCTTTACCTGAATATTTTTAGCAGGGTTGAGGTCAATGTAATTTTAATTCCAGTCAATTCAGAAAGTAAACCAAAATCCAATTCCAAATGTTCCTTGTTGAAAAGCTTTGAAGACTATTTTTAAACCTTTATTTGTACAGGTAAGTCAATTACAAACAAATTCTTCTTTACAATTATGACCTGTCATACACACCAATAAACAACACATAAAAAAAAAAAATTACAATATACATATCTACAATTGAAGTCGGAAGTTTACAAACACCTTAGCAAAATACATTTAAACTCAGTTTTTCCACAATTCCTGACATTTAATCCTAGTAAAAATTCCCTGTTTTAGGTCAGTTATGATCACCACTTTATTATAAGAATGTGAAATGTCAGAATGATAGTGGAGAAAATGATTTATTTCAGCTTTTATTTCTTGAATCACATTCCCAGTGGGTCAGAAGTTTACATACACTCAATTAGTATTTGGTAGCATTGCCTTTAAATTGTTTACCTTGGGTCAAATGTTTCGGGTAGCCTTCCACAAGCTTCCCACAATAAATTGGGTGAATTTTGGCCCAGTCCTCCAGACAGAGCTGATGTAACTGAGTCAGGTTTGTAGGCCTCCTTGCTCGCACACAGTTTTTCAGTTCTGTCCACAGATTTTCTATAGGATTGAGGTCAGGGCTTTGTGATGGCCACTCCAATATCTTGACGTTGTTGTCCTTAAGCCATTTTGCCACAACTTTGGAAGTATGCTTTGGGTCATTGTCCATTTGGAAGACCCATTTGAAACCAAGATTTAACTTCCTGACTGATGTCTTGAGATGTTGCTTCAAAATATCCACATAATTTTCCTTCCTCATGATGCCATCTATTTTGTGAAGTGCACCAGTCCCTCCTGCAGCAAAGCACCCCCACAGCATGACGCTGCCGCCCCCGTGCTTCACGGTTGGAATGGTGTTCTTCGGCCTGCAAGACACCCCATTTTCCTCCAAACATAACGATGGTCATTATGACTAAACAGTTCTGTTTTTGTTTAATCAGACCAGAGGACATTTCTCCAAAAAGTACAATCTTTGTCCCCATGTGCAGTTGCAAACCGTAGTCTGGCTTTTTTTGGGACGTTTTGGAGCAGTGGCTTCTTCGTTGCTGAGCGGCCTTTCAGGTTATGTCGATATAGGACTCGTTCTACTGTGGATATAGATACTTTTGTACCTGTTTTCCTCCAGCATCTTCACAAGGTCTTTTGCTGTTGTTCTGGGATTGATTTACACTTTTCGCACCAAAGTACGTTCATCTCTAGGAGACAGAACGCGTCTCCTTCCTGAGCGTTATGACGGCTGCGTGGTCCCATGGTGTTTATACTTGCGCACTATTGTTCGTACAGATGAACGTGGTACCTTCAGGCATTTGGAAATTGCTCCCAAGGATGAACCAGACTTGTGGAGGTCTACAATTTTTTTTCTGAGGTCTTGGCTGATTTATTTTGATTTTTCCATGATGTCAAGCAAAGAGGCACTGAGTTTGAAGGTAGGCCTTGAAATACATCCACAGGTAAACCTCCAATTGACTCAAATGATGTAAATTAGCCTATCAGAAGCTTCTAAAGCCATGACATCATTTTCTGGACTTTTTCAAGCTGTTTAAAGGCAGAGTCAACTTAGTGTATGTAAACTTCTGACTCACTGGAATTGTGATACAGTGAATTATAAGTTAAATAATCTGTCTCTAAACAATTGTTGGAAAAATGACTTGTGTCTTGCACATAGTAGATGTCCTAACCGACTTGCCGACTTGCCAAAACTATAGTTTGTTAACAAGAAATGTGTGGAGTGGTTGAAAAACGAGTTTTAATGACTCCATCCTAACTGTATGTAATCTTCCAACTTCAACTGTATATGTCGAAGAGGGTGGGGCTTAAACTGCATCCCTGTCTCACCAAACGGACATGTGGAAAGAAATGTGTGTGTTTTTTGCCAATTTGTATATACACATAAATTACACAGCACACGAAAAACAAAACACAATCATTTGGGCTCCCGAGTGGCGCAGCGGTCTAAGGTACTGCATCTCAGCGCTTGAGGCGTCACTACAGACCCCCCTGGTTCGATTCCAGGCTGTATCACAACCGGCCGTGATTGGGAGTCCCATAGGGCAGCGCACAATTGGCCCAGCGTCGTCCGGGTTTGGCTGGTGTAGGCCGTCATTGTAAAATAAGAATTTATTCTTAACTGACTTGCCTAGTTAAATAATACAGACGACATCACCATAGTGAATGCAGCTGCAACATAGTTATTAACCGGAATGTTGACTGAATGATTTGTTTTCTGCTATTTAATGAAAGACAGTACATATATAAATATAAATAAGCCTATTTTAATTCTTAATTTATTAACTAACTCATCAACATGCTTTTTGAAAGATAGCTTTTCGTCAATCCAGATGCCCAGATATCTATAAGCAGAGACATGATCAATGAGAGACCCATCGTAACAACACGTGCATAAATCATCAGACACATTTTTACGTATTTAGGAAAATAACATAAACTTGTTTTTACCTACATTAAGTACCAATTTCAGTTCAACAAATAGTTTTTAAAGGCAGATTGAAGCTCTAGCAGAGCCTGGTCACCACTGTGTCATCTGAATACAGGTGAAAGTTACACATTTTTACAGATTTTTTGTTGTTGTGTACAGTATTTTTTCACTGTAATAGCTACTGTAAATTGGACAGTGCAGTTAGATTAACAAGCATGTAAGCTTTCTGCCCATATAAGACATGTCTATATCCTGGAAAGTTTGCTGCTACTTACAACAGTCATGCTAATCACATTAGCGCACGTTAGCTCAACCGTCCCGTATACGGGACACCGATCCCGTAGAGGTTAACCAGCATGGCTACCACAGCATTCTGCAGTGATACGCCATCCCATCTGGTTTGCGCTTAGTGGGACTATCATTTGTTTTTCAACAGGACAATGACCCAAAACACACCGCTATTTAACCAAGAAGGAGAGTGCTGAATCAGATGACCTGTCCTCCACAATCACCCGACCTCAACCCAATTGAGATGGTTTGGGATGAGTTGGACCACAGAGTGAAGGAAAAGCAGCCAACAAGTGCTCAGCATATGTGGAAACTCCTTCAAGACTGTTGGAAAAGCATTCCAGGTGAAGCTGGTTGAGAGAATGCCAAGAGTGTGCAAAGCTGTCATCAAGGCAAAGGGTGGCTACTTAGAAGAATCTCAAATATAAAATATATTTAGATTTGTTTAACACTTCTTTGGTTACTACATAATTCCATATGTGTTCATTCATGGTTTTGATGTCTTCACTATTATTCTACAATGTAGAAAATAGTAAAAAATAAAGAAAAACCCTGGAATGAGTAGGTGTGTCCAAACTTTTGACTGGTACTATATATTGTTTTTGTATTTTTAATTATTATTTTTTAAATGTATTTTCCTTTATTATTTTCACCTAACCCTACCACCCCTCCTCTAATTTGAATAAACTAATGGATCCAGCCCTCTAATGGATCCAGCTGTGCATTTGGAAAGTATTAATATGCCATTTAGCAGACGCTTTTATCCAAAGCGACTTACAGTCATGTGTGCATACATTGACCCTTTGACCTTTTCCACATTTTGTTGCATTACAGCCTTATTCTAGAATGGATTGAAAAAAATAATAATCCCTCATCAATCTACACACAATACCTCATAATGAAACATTAAAAATAGGTTTTTAAAAATGTTTGCAAATTATAAAATTAAAAAAATCACTTTTAAAATCACCCTTTAATCAGTACTTTGTTAAAGCACCTTTGGCAGCGATTACAGCCTTGAGTCTTCTTGGGGATGACGCTAAAAGCTTGGCACACCTGTATTTGGGGAGTTTCCCCCATTCTTCTCTGCAGATCCTCTCAAGCTCTGTCAGGTTGGATGGGGAGCATTGCTGCACAGCTATTTTCAGGTCTCGCCAGAGCTGTTCGATTGGGTTCAAGTCCGGGCTCTGGCTGGGCCACTCAAGGAGATTCAGAGACTTGTCCGGAATCCACTCCTTCGTTGTTTTGGCTGTGTTCTTAGGGTCATTGTCCTGTTGGAAGGTGAACCTTCACCCCAGTCTGAGGTCCTGAGCGCTCTGGAGCAGGTTTTGATCAAGGATCTCTCTGTACTTTGCAAAATTAATCTGTCCCTCGATCCTGACTAGTCTCCCAGTCCCTGCCGCTGAAAAACATCCCCACAGCATGATGCTGCCACGACCATGCTTCACCGTAGGGATGGTGCCAGGTTTCCTCCTGGCCAAAGAGTTCCATTTTGGTTTCATCAGACCAGAGAATCTTGTTTCTCTTTTAGGTGCCTTTTGGCAAACTCCAAGCGGGCTGTCATGTGCCTTTTACTGAGGAGTGGTTTCCGTCTGGCCACTCTACCATAAAGGCCTGATTGGTGGAGTGCTGCAGAAATGGTTGTCCTTTTGGAAGGTGCTCCAATCTCCACAGAGGAACTCTGGAGCTCTGTCAAAGTGACCATCAGGTTCTTGGTCACCTCCCTGACCAAGGCCCTTCTTCCCCGATTGCTCGTTTTGGTGGTTCCAAACTTTTTCCATTTCAGAATGATGGAGGCCACTGTGTTCTTGGGGACCTTCAATGCCGCAGAAATGTTTTAGTACCCTTCCCCAGATGTGTGCCTCGACACAATCCTGTCTCTGAGCTCTAAGGACAATTCCTTCAACCTCATGGCTTGGTTTTTGTTCTGACATGCACTGTCAACTGTGGGACCATATATAGACAGGTGTGTGCCTTTCCAAATCATGTCCAATCAATTACATTTACCACAGGTGGTATTTTCACTTCCCCTCCCCTCCTCTCCTCTCCTCTCCCCTCCTCTTCCCTCCTCTTCCCTCCCCTCCCATTCTCGCTCTCTACCTCCGAACGTGATCATTAAAAAACTAAAACATAAAGCAGATATCAATACAGAAGCCTGAGAAGGAGCCGTGTTAGCCCTCAGTCCACTCTGCCTCACACAGCTCTGATGCCTAATGACTGACTGACTGAAATAATTTACTCAAACCACAGCCCACATTATGGATTCCACACATTGATTTTCTTATTTCAAAACTTAATGAACTGTAAAACAAATAAATAATATGAATCCCTCTGTGTACGGCCTTTCTTTAGCCCTTGACGGTAATGAGTTAGTTTATGTATAATTGAAAGCTTGATTTATGAATTCATAAGAGGTGGGACTATGACCTCAGCAGGGCTGCACTCATTTGACAAGGCTCCTGTCAATCATACAAACACCAGATACCATTAGCTTGCTTTGACTCAGGCGTTATACAAAATTAAATTAATCTACATGGTTGTGTGTGTGTATGTGTGTATGTGTGTGTGTGTGTGTGTGTGTGTGTGTGTGTGTGTGTGTGTGTGTGTGTGTGTGTGTGTATGTGTGTGTGTGCAAAAGAGAGAGAGAGACATAAATTAGTACCACCAGGAATCCGACATTATCTAACCGTGAACTTTAACCCTCTAGAACTGTCAATCAACTGTTATATTCAAACAGAAGAACATAGACAATCATTACTCTCAAATTTTGTATCATCATGTAACCCACACGGTTCCTTGCCTCTTTGAGATGTGGGGCGTGTTCGGTGGGACGAAATGTTTTGTTGTGTTCAAATATAGAGTATGTAGAACAAACCTCTCTGACATGTAGAATAAATAATTACGTTGGCTCTATTCATAGCGTTTCTGTCTGTCACGTTCCAAAACGTTTGCGTACTGAACATGGTAGTTTATACTATAGGCTCCACCCAGGTAACTCCCTAGCCACACCCAGAGCCACTTCCTGGTTTGAGAGAAACAGGAAGTGGACATGTCGGGAAGAGGGACGCCATCTTGACAGTTTTTTTTTACTTCAATGTTTGGTCAAACATTTTTGAAACCAGGAAACGGTTTACAATTTCAAAACCTAGCTTTCTGACTCCCATAAGTGAGAATATTTTCAAAGAGTTGTATAAGGGATACTGATAGAGTTTAGAGTTGTATAAGTGATATTGATGAAGTATATAGTTGTATAAGTGATATTGTATAAGTATATAGCTAAAACTCCCGAGTGGCGCAGCGGTCTAAGACACTGCATCTCAGTGCTTGAGGCGTCACTACAGACCCTGGTTTGATTCCAGGCTGTATCACAACCGGCCGTGATTGGGAGTCCCATAGGGCGGCGCACAATTGGCCCAGCGTCGTCCGGGTTTGGCCGGTGTAGGCCGTCATTGTAAATAAGAATTTGTTCTTAACTGATTTGCCAAGTTAAATAAATAAATAAATAAATAAATAAGGGATATTGATTGTAAAGTTGTTTAAGTTATATTGATAGCGTATATAGTTGTAGAAGGGATATTGATAGAGTATACAGCTGATACAACATACAGCATGATACACAATACATCATGATACACCATACAGCTTATTTACATTTAAATATTGACAGGCTTTCATCAAGCTGCCCACTCAAGACAAACACTTTAAAATGTAGGCAATGCCTGCATCATGGTTCAGGTTGTCAGTCAACCTACCAGGTTAGTAACAAACAGCACAGGAATGAAATCCTCAACATGTATTGATCACAATATAGTCGCCATATCCAAAGGCTGGGCCCTAATATAGTGTATAAGAGGTCATACAATAAGTTTTGTAGTGATTCTTATGTTGATGATGTAAAGAATATTCGCTGGTCCGTGGTGTGTAATGAGGAGCAACCAGGCGCTGTACTTGACACATTTATGAAATTGCTTTTTCCAGTTACTAATAAGCATGCACTCATTCAGAAATTGACTGTAAAAACTGTTAAATCCCTTTGGATTGATGAGAAAATGAAAAATGGTATGGTTGAGAGGGATGAGGCAAAAGATATGGCAAATAAGTCTGGCTGTACAACCGATTGGCAAACGTACTGAAAATTAAGAAATCATGTGACTAAACTAAATAAAAATAAAAATAAATTATACCTAAAAGCTTTGGAGCACCTTAAATGAAATTTAGGAAAAAAGACAAACTTGGCTCCACATTGAATCAGATGGCTCATTCATCTCAAAACCTTCTGATATTGCCAACTACTTTAATGACATTTTCATTGGCAAGATAAGCAAACTTAGGCATGACATGCCAGCAACAAACGCTGAAACTACATATCCAAGTATATCTTTCCAAATTGTGAAAGACAACTGTTGTACTTTGAATTCCGTAAAATGAGGGTGGAAGAGGTGGGAAAAAAAAAAGATTGTTGTCTGTCATCAATGACAAGGCTCCCGAGTGGCACTGCATCTCAGTGCTAGAGGTGTCACTACAGACCCTGGTTCGATTCCAGGCTGTGTCACAATCCGGCTGTGATTGGGAGTCCCATAGGGCGGCGCACAATTGGCCCAGCGTCATCCAGGTTTGGCCGGGGTAGGCCGTCATTGTAAATAAGAATTTGGTCTTAACTGACTTGCCTAGTTAAATAAAGTTAAAATAAATTTAAAAAAACAAGCCACCGGGGTCTGACAATCTGGATGGAAAATGACTGAGGGTAATAGCTGACGATGTTGCCACTCTATTTGCCATATCTTCAATTTAAGCCTACTAGAAAGTGTGTGCCTTCAGGCCAGGAGGGAAGCAAAAGTCATTACGCTACCTAAGAATAGTAAAGCCCCCTTTACTGGCTCAAACAGCCGACCAATCAGCCTGTTACCAACCCTTAGTAAACTTCTAGAAAAAATTGTGTTTGACCAGATACAATTCTATTACACAGTAAACAAATTGACAACATACTTTCAGCACGCTTATAGGGAAGGACACTCAACAAGCACAGCACTTACACCAATGACTGATGATTGGCTGAGAGAAATTGATGATAAAAAGATTGCGGGGGCTGTTTTGTTAGACTTCAGTGCAGCTTTTGACATTATCGATTATAGTCTGTTGCTGGAAAAAAGTATGTGTTACAGCTTTACACCCTCTGCTAGATTGTGGATAAAGAGTTACTAGTCTTTTATTTATTTTTTAAAAACATTACCCCCTTTTTCTCCCCAATTTTGATCTTGTCTCATCTCTGCAACTCCCCAACGGGCTCAGGAGGCGAAGGTCGAGTCATGCGTCCTCCGAAACATGACCCGCCAAACTGCGCTTCGTTTCTTAACACCCGCCTGCTTAACCCGGAAGCCAGCCGCACCAATATGTCAGAGGAAACACCGTTCACCTGATGACCGAGGTCAGCCTGCAGTAAAGCCCCCCCAGCCAAACCCTCCCCTAACCCGGACGACGCTAGGCCAATTGTGCGTCACCCTATGGGACTCCCGTGATCGAACCCGGGTCTGTAGTGACACCTCTAGCACTGCGATGTAGTGCCTTAGACCGCTGCACCACTCGAGAGCCCAAGAGTTACTTGTCTAACAGAACACAGAGGGTGTTCTTTAATGGAAGCCTCTCCAACATAATCCAGGTAGAATCTGAAATTCCCCAGGATAGCTGTTTACTTTTTTAAATCTTTACTTACTTACTTTGAGTAAAGCCAGAGTGTCTATGTATGCAGATGACTCAACACTATACAAGTCAGCTACTACAGCGACTGAAATGACAGCAACACTTAACAAAGAGCTGCTGTTAGTTTCAGAATGGGTGGCAAGGAATAAGTTAGTCCTAAATATTTCCAAAACTAAAAGCATTGTATTTGGGACAAATCATTCACTAAACCCTAAACCTCAACTACATCTCGTAATGAATAATGTGGAAAATGAGCAAGTTGAGGAGACTAAACTGCTTGGAGTAACCCTGGATTGTAAACTGTCATGGTCCAAACATATTGATACAACAGTAGCTAAGATGGGGAGAAGTCTGTCCATAATTAAGCGCTGCTCTGCCTTCTTAACAACACTATCAACAAGGCATGTCCTACAGGCCCTAGTTTTGTCGCACCTGGACTACTGTTCAGTCGTGTGGTCAGGTGCCACAAAGAGGGACTTAGGAAAATTGCAGTTGGCTCAGAATAGGGCATAACGTCTGGTCCTTAAAAGTACACGGAGAGCTAACATTAATGATATGCATGTCAATCTCTCATGGCTCAAAGTGGAGGAGAGATTGACTTCATCACTACTTGTTTTTGTAAGAATTGTTGACAAGCTGAATGTACCGAGCTGTCTGTTTAAACTACTAGCACACAGCTCGGACACCCATGCATACCCCACAAGACATGCCACCAGAGGTCTCTTCACAGTCCCCAAGTCCAGAACTGCACAGTACTACATAGAGCCATGACTACATGGAACTCTATTCCACATCAGGTAACTGATGCCAGCAGTAGAATCAGATTTAAAAAACATAAAAATACACCTTATGGAACAGCGGGGACTGTGAAGAGACACACACAGGTACAGACATGCATACGCACACATTGTTATTGCTGTATGGTGCTATTATACATTTTGTATTGTACATTTTGTATTGTAGATATGTAGTGGTGTAATAATGTAATATGATTTACAGTATTATCTTTTGTTTTAGATGTAATGTAAGTGCTTTAATGTGATTGGACCCAAGGAAGGGTAGCTGCTGCCTTGGCAGGAACTAATGGGGATCCATAATAAATACAAATACAAATACAACATACAGTTGATAAAGTACAATACACCATACAGCATGATACACCATACAGCTGATACACCATACAGCTGATACACCATACAGCTGATACACCATACAGCTGATACACCATACAGCTGATACACCATACAGCTGATACACCATACAGCTGATACACCATACAGCTGATACACCATACAGCTGATACACCATACAGCTGATACACCATACAGCTGATACACCATACAGCATGATATACCATACAGCTGATACACCATACAGCATGATACAGCTGATACACCATACAGCATGATACACCATACAGCTGATAACACCCATACATCATGATACACCATACAGCTGATAACACCATACAGCTGATACACCATACAGCTGATACACCATACATGCTGAACACCATACAGCTGATACACCATACAGCTGATACAACCATACAGCTGATACCACCATACAGCTGATACACCATACAGCATGATACACCATACAGCTGATACACCATACAGCATGATACAGCTGATACACCATACAGCATGATACACCATACAGCTGATACACCATACAGCATGATACAGCATACAGCTGATACACCATACAGCTGATACACCATACAGCATGATACAGCTGATACACCATACATCATGATACACCATACAGCTGATACACCATACAGCATGATACACCATACCAGCTGATACACCATACAGCATGATACACACCATACAGCATGATACACCATACAGCATGATACACCATACAGCTGAATACACCATACAGCTGATACACCATACAGCTGATACAACCATACAGCATGATACACCATACAGCATGATACATCATACAGCTGATACACCATACAGCATGATACACCATACAGCATGATACACCATACAGCTGATACACCATACAGCATGATACACCATACAGCATGATACACCATACAGCTGATACACCATACAGCTGATACACCATACAGCTGATACACCATACAGCATGATACACCATACAGCATGATACACCATACAGCATGATACACCATACAGCATGATACACCATACAGCTGATACACCATACAGCTGATACACCATACAGCTGATACACCATACAGCTGATACACCATACAGCTGATACACCATGCAGCATGATACACCATACAGCATGATACAGCATACAGCTGATACACCATACAGCATGATACACCATACAGCTGATACACCATACAGCTGATACACCATACAGCTGATACACCATACAGCTGATACACCATACAGCATGATACACCATACAGCTGATACACCATACAGCTGATACACCATGCAGCATGATACACCATACAGCTGATACACCATACAGCTGATACACCCTACAGCATGATACACCATACAGCATGATACACCATACAGCATGATACACCATACATCATGATACACCATACAACATGAGTACACCATACAGCTGATACACCATACAGCTGATACCCATACATCATGATACACCATACAGCATGATACACCATACAGCATGATACACCATACAGCATGATACACCATACAGCATGATACACCATACAGCATGATACACCATACAGATGATACACCATACAGCTGATACACCATACAGCATGATACACCATACAGCATGATACACCATACAGCTGATACACCATACAGCTGATACACCATACAGCATGATACACCATACAGCATGATACACCATACAGCTGATACACCATACAGCATGATACACCATACAGCATGATACACCATACAGCTGATACACCATACAGCATGATACACCATACAGCTGATACACCAACAGATGATACACCATCAGCATGATACACCATACAGCATGATACACCATACAGCATGATACACCATACAGCATGATACACCATACAGCATGATACACCATACAGCATGAATACACCATACAGCATGACACCACATACCATACAGCATGATACACCATACAGCATGATACACCATACAGCATGATAACATACAATACACACGATGATACACCATACAGCATGATACAACCATACAGCATGATACACCATACAGCATGATACACCATACAGCATGATACACCATACAGCATGATACACCATACAGCATGATACACCATACAGCATGATACACCATACAGATGATACTACACCATACAGCTGATACACCATACAGCATGATACACCATACAGCTGATACACCATACAGCTGATACACCATACAGCTGATACACCATACAGCATGATACACCATACAGCATGATACACCATACAGCATGATACACCATACAGCATGATACACCATACAGCATGATACACCATACAGCTGATACACCATACAGCATGATACACCATACAGCTGATACACCATACAGCTGATACACCATACAGCATGATACACCATACAGCATGATACACCATACAGCATGATACACCATACAGCATGATACACCATACAGCATGATACACCATACAGCATGATACACCATACATCATGATACATACAGCTGAACCCATACATCATGATACACCATACAGCTGATACAACCATACCATCATGATACACCATACAGCTGATACACCATACCATGATACACCATACAGATCATGATACACCATACAGTCATGATACACCATACACGACATGATACACCATACAGCTGATACACCATACGCATGATACACCATACAGCTGATACACCATACAGCGATACACCTACAGCTGATACACCATACAGCTGATACACCATACAGCTGATACACCATACGCATGATACACCATACAAACAGCAACGAGATACACCATACAGCTGATACACCATACAGCATGATACACCATACAGCTGATACACCATACAGCATGATACACCATACAGCTGATACACCATAACACATGATACACCATACAGCTGATACACCATACAGCATGATACACCATACAGCTGATACACCATACAGCATAATACAACACATACAGCATAAGAGATACACCATACAGCATGGATACACCATACAGCTGATACACCATACAGCATGATAACAACACCATACACTGATACACCATACAGCATGATACACCATACAGCATGATACACCATACAGCATGATACAGCATGATACACCATACAGCATGATACACCATACAGCATGATACACCATACAGCATGATACACCATACAGCATGATACACCATACAGCTGATACACCATACAGCATGATACACCATACAGCATGATACACCATACAGCTGATACACCATACAGCATGATACACCATACAGCATGATACACCATACAGCTGATACACCATACAGTCATGATTACACCATACAGCATGATACACCAGCAGCTGATACACCATACAGCATGATACACCATACAGCATGATTACACAATACAGCTGATACACCTACACATGATACAACATACAGCTGATACAAACACCATACAGATACACCATACAGCTGATACACCATACAGCATGATACACCATACAGCATGATACCAACACTGTATACACCATACATACCGCATGATACACAACATATGATACTAGCTGATACACCATACAGCATGATACACCATACAGCTGATACACCATACAGCATGATACACCATACAGATGATACACCATACAGCTGATACACCATACAGCATGATACACCATACAGCATGATACACCATACAGCATGATACACCATACAGCATGATACACCATACAGCATGATACACAATACATGATGATACACCATACAGCATGATACACCATACAGCATGATACACCATACAGCTGATACACCATACAGCATGATACACCATACAGCTGATACACCATACAGCATGATACACCATACAGCTGATACACCATACAGCATGATACACCATACAGCATGATACACCATACACATGATACACCATACAGCATGATACACCCTAAAGCTATACCACCATACAGCTGATACACATACAGCATGATACACCATACAGTCATGATACACCATACAGTCATGATAACCATACAGCATGATACACCATACAGCTGATACACCATTACAGCATGATACACCATACAGCTGATACACCATACAGCATGATACACCATACAGCTGATACACCATACAGCTGATACACCATACAGCATGATACACCATACAGCATGATACACCATACGCATGATACACCATACAGCATGATACACCATACAGCATGATACACCATACATCTGATACACCATACAGCATGATACACCATACAGCTGATACACCATACAGCTGATACACCATACAGCATGATACACCATACAGCATGATACACCATACAGCATGATACACCATACAGCATGATACACCATACAGCTGATACACCATACAGCATGATACACCATACAGCATGATACACCATACAGCTGATACACCATACAGCATGATACACCATACAGCATGATACACCATACAGCATGATACACCATACAGCTGATACAACCATACAGCTGATACACCATACAGCTGATACCACCATACAGCATGATACACCATACAGCATGATACACCATACAGCATGATACACCATACAGCATGATACACCATACAGCATGATACACCATACAGCATGATACACCATACAGCTGATACACCATACAGCTGATACAGCATGATACACCATACAGCATGATACACCATACAGCTGATACACATACAGCATGATACACCATACAGCATGATACACCATACAGCTGATACAGCATGTACACCATACAGCATGATACACCATACAGCTGATACACCATACAGCTGATACACCCCCATATCAGCTGATACAGCTGATACACCATACAGCATGATACACCATACGCAGATACACCATACAGCATGATACACCATACAGCATGATACACCATACAGCTGATACACCATACAGCTGATACACCATACAGCTGATACACCATACAGCATGATACACCATACAGCATGATACAACAGCATACACATGATCCACCATACAGCTGATACACATACAGCTGATACACCATACAGCTGATACAGCATGATACCAACACATACAGCATGATACACCATACAGCTGATACACATACAGCATGATACACCATACAGCTGATACACCATACACTGATACAGCATGATACACCATACAGCATGATACACCACAGCTGATACACCATACAGCTGATACACCATACAGCATGATACACCATACAGCATGATACACCATACAGCATGATACACCATACAGCATGATACACCATACAGCATGATACACCATACAGCATGATACACCATACAGCTTGATACACCATACAGCTGATACACCATACAGCTGATACACCATACAGCTGATACACCATACAGCTGATACCACCATACAGCATGATACACCATACAGCATGATACACCATACAGCTGATACACCATACACTATGATACACCATACAGCATGATACACCATACAGCTGATACACCAACAGCTGATACACCATACAGCTGATACACCATACAGCTGATACACCATACAGCATGATACACCCATACAGCTGATACACCATACAGCTGATCACCATACAGCATGATACACCATACAGCATGATACACCATACAGCATGATCACCATACAGCTGATACACCAATACAGCTGATACACCATACAGCATGATAAACCATACAGCATGATACACCATACAGCATGATACACCATACAGCATGATACACCATACACTGATACACCATACAGCATGATACACCATACAGCATGATACACCATAGCATGATACACCATACAGCTGATACACCATACAGCTGATACACCATACAGCATGATACACCATACAGCATGATACACCATACAGCTGATACACCATACAGCATGATACACATACAGCTGATACACCATACATGCAATGATACACCATACAGTCTGATACACCATACAGCTGATACACCTACAGCTGATACACCATACAGCATGAACAACCATACAGCTGATACCATACAGCTGATACACATACGCATCTATCACCATACAGCATTTATACACCATACAGCATGATACACCTACACATATACACCATACATCTGATACACATACAGCTGATACACATAACAAGCATGATACACCATCAGCTGATACACCATACAGCTTGATACAACATACACATGATACCACAATACAGCTGATCACCAATACAGCATGAATACACTACCTCAAGTTTTTAAACCCCTATTCATCAATGATCCAATTTTAAACTATTTACTACATTGGGGATCATTATGAAGCATAACTAAAGATCAATCATGTATAACCAAAAAGTGGATCTCAAATACCACTTTGTCTTGATGACAGCTTTGCACAATCTTGGCATTCTCTCAATCAGCTTCATGAGGTAGTCATCTGGAATGCATTTCAATTAACAGGTGTGACTTCTTAAAAGTTATTTGGTGGAATGGGGGGGGGGGGTGGTATATGCAGAAAATAGCCCTATTTGGTAAAAGACCAAGTCCATATTATGTCAAGAACAGCTCAAATAAGCAAAGAGAAACGACAGTCCATCATTACTTTAACCCTCCCGTTGTCCTAGGGTCAAAATGACCCACCACTGTGTTGAACCAACTTTATTTATTTTTTAAATTTTGGGGATCATTTGTGAGAAGGAGGCAGTGAGACTTTAAAGAATGTATCACTGCCTCCTTCTCACAAATGATCCAAAAAACACAGTGGCGGGTCATTTTGACCCTAGGACAACGGGAGGGACATGAAGGTCAGTCAATACGAAAAATGTCATGAACTTTGAACGTTTCTTCAAGTGTAGTTGCAAAAACCATCAAGCGCTATTCTGAAACTGGCTCTCATGAGGACCGCCACAGGAAAGGAAGACCCAGAGTTACCTCTGCTGCAGAGGATAAGTTCATTAGAGTTACCAGCCTCAGAAATTGCAGCCCAAATAAATGCTTCACAGAGTTCAAGTAACAGACACATCTCAACATCAACTGTTCAGAGGAGACTGTATGAATCAGGCCTTCATGGTCAAATTGCTGCAAATAAACCACTACTAAAGGACACCAATAAGAAGAAGAGACCTGCTTGGGCCAAGAAACACGAGCAATGGACATTAGACCAGTGGAAATGTGTCCTTTGGTCTGGAGTCCAAATTTGAGATTTTTGGTTCCAACCGCTGTGTCTTTGTGTGACGCGGTGTGGGTGAACGGATGATCTCCGCATGTGTATTTCCCGCCGTAAAGCATGGAGGAGGAGGTGTTATGGTGTGGGGGTGCTTTGGTGGTGACACTGTCTGTGATTTATTTAAAATTCAAGGCACACTTAACCAGCATGGCTACCACAGCATTCTCTAGCGATAAGCCATCCCATCTGGTTTGGGCTTAGTGGGACTATAATTTGTTTTTCAACAGAACAATGACCCAACACACCTCCAGGCTGTGTAAGGGCTATTTTACCTAGAAGGAGAGTGATGGAGTGCTGCATCAGATCACCTGGCCTCCACAATCCCCAGATCTAAACCAAGCTGAGGTGGTTTGGGTTGAGTCGGACCACAGAGTGAAGGAAAAGCAGCAAACAAGTGCTCAGCATGTATGGGAACTCCTTCAAGACTGTTGGAAATTCATTCCTGGTGAAGCTGGTTGAGAGAATGCCAAGAGTGTGCAAAGCTGTCATCAAGGCAAAGGGTGGCTGTTTGAAGAATCTCAAATATAAAATATATTTTGATTAGTTTAAAACTTGTTTGGTTACTACATGATTCCATATGTGTTATTTCATAGTGTTGATGTCTTCACTATTATTCTACAATGTAGAAAATAGTAAAAATAAACAGAAACCCTTGAATGAGTAGGTGTGTCCAAACTTTTGACTGGTACTGTACGTTTTTTCAACAACAGGTTACGGTCAATAATATCAAAGGCTGCACTGAAATCTAACAGTACAGCTCCCACAATCTTCTTATTATCAATTTTCTTTCAACCAATCATCAGACATTTGTGTCAGTGCAGTACATGTTGAGTGCCTTCTCTATAAGCATGCTGAAAGTCTCTTGTTAATTTGTTTACAGAGAAATACACAATATTTTCAAACAGTTTGCCAAGAGCAGGCAGCAAGCTGTTAGAACCAGTAAAGGCCGCTTTACCACTCTTTTGTAACGGAATTACTTTAGCTTCCCTCCAGGCCTGAGAACAAAGACTTTCCTCTAGTCTCAGATTAAAGATATGACAGATAGGAGTGGCTATAGAGTCAGCTACCATCCTCAGTAGCTTTCCATCTAAGTTGTCAATGCCAGGAGGTTTGTCATTATTGATTGATAACAATAATGCTTCCACCTCTTCCACACTAACTTTACAAAATTCAAACTTGCAATGCTTTTCTTTCATTAGTAGTTTTTTTATGCATGAGTATTCCTCATCAATCCATGGAGCCTTAACATTTCTAACAGTCAGTTTCCTAACAGGTGCATGTTGATCAATAATTAGAAGAAGCAATTTCATAACTTCATCAAGTGCAGCGTCTGGATGCTCCTTATTAATCACATCAGACCAACAAATATTTTTAACATCATTCACATAAGAGTCACACTATTTTAGGCGCAGCTTTCGGGAACTTTGGCTTTCCTGGATTTAGATATGTCACGATCGTTGGAGGCAGTAGACCAATGCGCAGCGTGATGAGTGAACATACTTATTTATTAATTCACCACGAACAAACAAACAAACAAACAAACAAACAAACAAACAAACAAACAAACAAACAAACAAACAAACAAACAAACAAAACAACAACACGATAACTTGACGTCCTTGGTTACAAACACTAACCATACACGGAACAAGATCCCACAACACACTGTGGAAAACAGGCTGCCTAAGTATGGTTCCCAATCAGAGACAACAAGCAACAGCTGATTCACGTTGCCTCTGATTGAGAACCACACCGGCCAACATAGAAACAAATGAACTAGATAATCAACCTAGCACACAAAACACATAGAAACAACACACCCTGGCTCAACATAACAGAGTCCCAGAGCCAGGGCGTGACAAGATACAGCTTTAGAACAAAGTTCTACAGTATTACTAAAAATTTTCCTGATCGATACATGTGGATGAAACACCATGGTAGGTTGATTAATAACTTGAACCAGATTACAGGCACTGGTTACAGTGAGAAGCTTCCTCTTGAGCGGACAGGTTGATGAAAACCAGTCAATATTCAGGTCCCATGAAAGTAGACCTCTCTTTTTACATCACATACACTATCAAACATTTCACACATATTATTTAGATACTGACTGTTAGCACCTGGTGGACTATAGCAACACCCCGAAATAAAAGGCTTTAGATGTGTCAAGTGAACCTGCAACCACAACACTTCAATAACACTTGACAGAAGATCTTCTCTAAGTTTTACAGGAAAATGGCTCTGAATATATACAGCAACACCTCCCCCATAAGCTTTTCTGTCTCTTCTTCAGATGTTACATCCTTGTATTGCTACTGCTGTATCATCAAATGAATTATCTAAGTGAGTCTCAGAAATTACTAATATATGAATGTTATCTGATGTTAGCAAGTTATTGATTTCATGAACCTTATTTCTAAGGCTACATATATTAATATGGGCTATTTTCATTCCTTTCCTGGGGAGCTTATCAGAGATAGACATAATATGGAAAAGAGCAAACAAAGCAGGAGAAAATAATATACATTCAGCAGTCCATTAATCAGTTGGTGTGTGTAAGTGTGTGTGTGTGTGTGTGTGTGTGTGTGCTGTGGGGTTGAAGCTATGAACCAATAGGCTTGGCTCTCTCATCCCTTCCAGGCTTTTGGAGGGAGGGTGGACAATGAGCCTGTCATAGCGGATGTAAGCAATGTCCCCACGCGCTCTGGTAGCTTTCATGGTTGGGATAAGTTATTTCCTCTTCTGGCGCACAGCTTCAGGATAGTCCTCGTTGAGGAAGATATACGTTCCTCACAAGTTCTTGGCTCTTTCCAGAACAGCTACCTTGTCCTTGAACCTCAGGAACTTGACCACTATCGTCCTGTGCCTGTCACCTGGTCCAGTGGTGGGTTTTCCAGTCATTTGGGAGCGCTCCAGCTCAATCTTCCTGTGGTCCGTCTTCAGTTTCTCAGATTTTATTTCGCTCACTTTGTCTTCAGACTCCGTCCAGGTCTGCAATTCCGTCCACAACCATGTTGTTCCGCCTTGATTGTCCCTCGAGAATTATCCTGTCTGATATATCTGTCATTGTTATCATGGATTCACACACAAAACTGATGTCCTCTCTCAATGACTTACAGATTGCTGTCATCTTGCCGTTCTCCTGTTTCAACTAATCGAGCTGACCCTGGGAGAAATGCAAACTGTTCTTCAGGTCCTGGACCTCTCTGGTCAGGTCGTCCATTATGTTATTAGTTGAATCCACCAGTATTTGGACAAAACACTTGAAGCTATTTTCTTGTCGTTGTAACAACTGCTTGTAGAACTATTTTTGTTTGTTTAAAATATCCTTCACCTGTGATCGCGAGACACCACTAGCAACGTAGGTTATGCTGTTACTCCTCGCAGTTCCAGACAGGAAAGATTGAAAACAACAAACAGCATGGATCTAGACAACCACAAACCCGGGACAATCCGCGGTCCCAGCCACAATGGCTGGCCCCCCTTGGGAATCGAACCCACAACCCTGGCGTTGCAAGCGCCATGCTCTACCAACTGAGCTACATGGGATCACTGGACAGAGACTAGCAGTCCCAGCAACTGATGCCAACTGCGTCGCGGGATCCAAACTAAAACATTAGCTAGCTACTAAGAAGCGTTCCAATACACTTTCAAAACAACAAACTTTTCAATACAACAAACCGAGCTCTCCCTCCTTCCGCGTTCAACAGGAAGTGACGAGTGCTGCTCTCGGATCAGGTCAGGGCTCTGTATAGGCCAGTCAAGTTCTTCCACACCGATCTCAACAAACCATTTCTGTATGGACCTCGCTTTGTGCACAGGGACATTGTCATGCTGAAACAGCAAAGGGTCTTCTCCAAACTGTTGCCACAATGTTCGAAGCACAGAGTCGTCTAGAATGTCATTGTATGCTGTAGCGTTAAGATTTCCCTTCACTAGAACGAAGGGGCCTAGCCTGAACCACGAAAAACAGCCCCAGACCATTATTCCTCCTCTATCAAACTTTAAGGTTGGCACTTTGCATTGGGGCAGGTAGCGTTCTTCTGGCATCCGCCAAACCCAGATTCGTCCAGCAGACTGCCAGATGGTGCAGCGTGATTCATCACTGTTTCCACTGCTCCAGAGTCCAATGGCAGCGAGCTTTACACCACTCCAGCCGATGCTTGGCATTGCGCATGGTGATCTTAGGCTTGTGTGCATCTGCTCAGCCTTGGAAACCCATTTCATGAAGCTCCCGACGAACAGTTCTTGCGCTGACGTTGCTTCCAGAGGCAGTTTTGAACTCGGTAGAGAGTGTTGCAACTGAGGACAGACGGTTTTTATACCCTACGCCTATCAGCGCTCAGCGGTCCCATTCTGTGAGCTTGTGTGGCCTACCACTTCGCGGCTGAGCCGTTGTTGCTCCTAGACGTTTCCACTTCACAATAACAACACTTACAGTTGACCGGGGCAGCTCTAGCAGGGAAAACATTTCACAAACTGACTTGTTGGAAAGGTGGCATTCTATGACGGTGCCACGTTGAAAGCCACTGAGGTATTCAGTATGGCCATTCTACTGCCAATGTTTGTCTATGGAGATTGCATGGCTGTGTGCTAAATTTTTTACACCTGTCAGCAACGGGTGTGGCTGAAATAGCCGATTCCACTAATTTGAAGGGGTGTCCACATACTTTTGTATATATCAATCTTGAACAGGATTATTTATTTTGGAATTGATGAGAGAGAGGGAGGAAGACTGCGTGATTTAAAACAAAGGTATTCAAAACTCTGAAGCTGCAATAAAACAAAACTTTGAGGTGACCCCGAAAGCCAGATGGAGATGCGTAAATTAGATGCGCATTCAGTCCTTATGTTACTGTAGCATAGACTATGCTGCAGAAAATGTAGGCCTACCTGTCACAAGAAAAATAGTTACCATTATGAGATGATAGCTTTACATGCTTTGTGGACTGAGATGGTCTGTCTCCGCCCTGAGCGCTGATGATTGATCACGCAGAGAGCAAAGAGAAGGCCTTAGAGAAGCCAGATTTAGACATCAGATGTAAATTAACAGTTCAATTTCATGTCATCCTATTGTGTTAATTTATTATAATTTATTCGGTTTCTCACAGTTATTCATCCCGGGAAATGGGTGTGGTTTTTTTGGGCGGTAAATCAAAACAGAAAACAAGCCTCAATAATTATTTATTGATTCCCCGGTGTAATGGTTATCACATGCTAAAGAGTCTCATTAAACATTTAAACAAATCAGCCCTGATTGTTTCCTCTGTGTAACAGCAGCTAGGGCAGCTTGATACACCTGGCTGAGTGCCTGGGCCCAACGCTTGTCAAACACGGTCTGGGTCATCCTCAACCAAACCAATATATTACAGAGACAGCTAGGAGTGGTGTTCCCTTTTAACACGATACGCCGAGTGTACAAAAACATTAGGAGTACTGAGTTGCATCCCCCTTTCGTCTTCAGAACGGCCTCAATTCGTTGGGGCTCTACAAGGCGGGTCGTGGCAAGGGGGCAGGGCTGGGGCGGGGACTTGGGCGGGGGCTTAGGCGGGGGCAGGGGCAGGGGCATGGCTGGGGTCTGGCGGGTCGGGGGCAGGGCTGGGGCCGGGGCTGGGGCCTTGCGGGGCCGGGCGGGGGCAGGGCTGGGGCTGTGGCCTGGCGGGGCAGGGGGCGGGGGCCAGACGGGGCGGGAGCCCGTGGAAATCAATGCAGCTCTATGGAGGTCTCCTAATTATCTGTCCAACCAAATTAAATGATAGACAACACTTTTGATTTAGAGGTTGTTTTAAACTAAACAACTATTTTTTGTGTTTTCTGTGTGAAGTGAGTGTTGTGAGAGACTCATAAATAAGTTGAATGGTCTCCTGTAGGGATAATGTTAAACACGTTGACTGGTCTCCTGTAGGGATAATGTTAAACACGTTGACTGGTCTCCTGCAGGGATAATGTTAAACACGTTGACTGGTCACCTGCAGGGATAATGTTAAACACGTTGACTGGTCACCTGCAGGGATAATGTTAAACACGTTGACTGGTCTCCTGCAGGGATAATGTTAAACACGTTGACTGGTCTCCTGCAGGGATAATGTTAAACACGTTGACTGGTCTCCTGCAGGGATAATGTTAAACACGTTGACTGGTCTCCTGCAGGGATAATGTTAAACACGTTGACTGGTCTCCTGCAGGGATAATGTTAAACACGTTGACTGGTCTCCTGCAGGGATAATGTTAAACACGTTGACTGGTCTCCTGCAGGGATAATGTTAAACACGTTGAATGGTCTCCTGTAGGGATAATGTTAAATTTTTGACTGGTCTCCTGCAGCGAAAGTGTTAAATATGTTGGCTGGTCTCCTCCAGTGATAGTGTTAAATAAATTGACTCGTCTACTGCAGCGAAAGTGTTTGGCACTAGCGGTGGTGTGGCAGCGGCTTCACATTGTGTTTGTGAGCCTAGTCTCCTGCAAGGGAGGAGGAGAAAATGAGGTGTAAAAATAAAGAGGAATGTAGTGTGGAATCAAAGTTGAAAGGGCTAGAGAGAAAGCGAGAAAGAGAAGAGAGAGAGGAAGAGAGAGAGAGAGAGAGAAGAGAGAGAGAGAGAGGAGAGAGAGAGAGGAGCGCGAGAGGAGAGAGAGAGAGAGAGAGAGAGAGAGAGAGAGAGAGTAGAGAGAGAGAGAGAGAGAGAGAGAGAGAGAGAGAGAGAGAGAGAGAGGTGGGGGTGAGGGAGAGCAGACACGAGGGAAGAGAGAGAGCAGAAGAGGGGAGTAGGAGGAGAGCGGGGCCCAGAGAGAAGAGGAGAGGAGAAGGAGAGAGAGGGAGAGAGAGCGGAGAGAGAGAGGGAGAGAGAGAGGGAGAGCGGGAGGGAGAGAGGGAGAGGAGAGAGAAAGCATGGGCTATTCTATCTCTGGAGCGAGAGAGAGAGATAGAGAGAGAGGGGCTAAGAAGAGCGTCGCGAGAGTGGATCATATAGCGCTATATGAGAGTAAGCTAGAGATAGTAGATAGCGATAAGGACGAGCTGGTCGGCGATAGCGAGAGAGATAGAGAGAGAGCAGGATATATCGATGCGAGCGAGAGATGTAGCTATCTATCTGTCTCTCTCTCTTCAACTGGCTATCTCTCTCTCTGTTCTCTCTCAGCTCTCTGTCTCTCTCTCGCTATAGATATATCTGTACTATCTCTATCTCTCGATCTGTATCTTCTATATATGATCTTATCTTGTCGTCTCTATTGCTCTAGGTCTATGTGCTTCTGTCTATGGCTAGGTCTGCTGTTCTTCTGTAGGTCGACTTTATCGTCTGTAGTATCTATATCTATCTATAGAGAGAGCGCCGAGCGCGAGAGGGGGAGAGAGAGAGAGAGAAGAGAGAGATCGACGACGAGAGAGAAGGCGTAGCTAGAGAGAGACTAGAGCGCATCTAGAGATCGTAGATAGTCTATCTCTCTCTATTATCTCCCTACTCTCTCTCTCTCTATATCTCTCGGTCTCCTCTGTCTCTCTTTGTCTCTGTCTCTCGCTCTCGCTCTGTCTTGTCTATCTTGATCTCTCCCTCTCTCTCTCGCTCTCTCTCTCTCTCTGTCTCTGTCTCTGTCTCTGTCTCTGTCTCTGTCTCTGTCTCTGTCTCTGTCTCTGTCTCTGTCTCTGTCTCTGTCTCTCTGTCTCTGTCTCTCTCTCTCTCTCTCTCTCTCTCTCGCTCTCTCTCTCTCTCTCTCTCTCTGCCCAGAGGTCTCTGATGATGTCATTTGGGTCAGGGGGAGTGACTCAGACCTCTCTCAGGAACAGGAAACGGAGGAGGGAACGGGAGGTGAAACACACAATCTCCCTGAATTCACACACACTCTTCCCTCCCTCCGTCTCCATCCCTCACCTCTTCTCCTCTCTGTCTCTCCACGCTCAACAAACAAACCCCACACTGGGAACAAGTGCTGTGTGTCAGAGAGTGACACGCACAGTGCAAGGACAAGTGGCTCCTTGGCTCTGAATGAAATCACTTTGTTTCCATCCAAGTCTCAGTGTAGTGCCTGAATCAAGAGCAGCAACCTATTCTCCGTTTAGCCTTAGCTAGCATAACATGGAAGTTGTGGGAACGTACGTTTTTGGTTTCACATTGGTTGTGGGGAATTAAGCCATACATTTCATGATTTTTTTTCTCCAAACGTTCTGAGAACGTCTGGTTCTGGGAATGTTTATCTATAGGTTGGTACTGAGAATGTTTTACTCTGGTTCCTTTGAAAGTTTACCTTGGAGTTTTTATTTTACGCTCTGAGAACGGAACTCATAGGATATTTTGAGTTTTTTTTTTGAATAACTTCCTTAAAACGTTCACTGAATGTTTTCAAAAAGTCTGTCAATAACACTGCGATCTTATTTCGGGTTACATTTTTTTGAACTCCACGCACAGATAGGACACATGCAAAAATCATTTCCTTGGGCATTATTAATCATGCGATCACTTTTATTGTGACACATCATCAGTTGGATTTGAACCTATGATATCTGTTCTGTATTCTGTATAATTGCAAACATCTCTGAAGCTGGAGACACTTATCTCCCTCACTAACTTTAAGCATCAGTTGTCAGAGCACCTTACCGATCACTGCACCTGTACACAGCCCATCTGAAATTAGCCCACCCAACTACCTCATCCCCATATTGTTATTTATTTTGCTCATTTGCACCCCAGTATCTCTATTTGCACATCATCTCTTGCACATCTATCATTCCAGTGTTAATACTAATTGTAATTATTTTGCACTATGGCCTATTTATTGCCTTACCTCCATAACTTCCTACATTTGCACACACTGTATATAGATTTTCTGTTGTATTTTTGACTTTATGTTTTGTTTTACCCCATATGTAACTCTGTGTTGTTGTCGTTTTTATCACACTGCTTTGCTTTATCTTGGCCAGGTCGCAGTTGTAAATGAGAACTTGTTCTCAACTGACTTACCTGGTTAAATAAAGGTGAAAAAAAAAAATATATATATATATATATATATATATATTCCATGGAATTAGTCCACTGCGTCACCAGGATGGAGCTGGCATGACATGTTTTTTTGTTTTTTTTTCTGCGTACAAAGCTGTTCATTTTACTCTTATTCAACCATTCCAAAGGAAACAGGCACTCATTAAGATCAGGTGTATTAGTGGGCCAACACACCTAAACCCACTTCACAAGATAAACCACTTTGAAAAGAAGGTTGACGACATCCGATCCTTGTTTGTTAAGCCTAATGACACTGCTGGTCCTGCTCACACTGCCCTACCCTATGCTTTGACTTCTTTCTCCCCTCTCTCTCCAGATAAGATCCTGCGACTTGTGACTGCAGGCCGCCCAACAACCTGCCCGCTTGACCCCATCCCCTCCTCCCTTCTCCAGACCATCTCCGGTGACCTTCTCCCCTACCTCACCTCGCTGATCAACTCATCCTTGACCGCTGGCCATGTCCCTTCCGTCTTCAAGAGAGCGAGAGTTACTCCCCTTCTCAAAAAACCAACACTCGACCCCACTGATGTCAACAACTACAGACCAGTATCCCTTCTTTCTTTTCTTTCCAAAACTATTGAGCGTGCCGTCTTTAGCCAACTCTCTTGCTATCTCTCTCAGAATGACCTTCTTGATCCAAACCAATCAGGTTCAGGACTGGTCATTCAACTGAGACTGCTCTTCTCTGTGTCACAGAGACTCTCCGCACTGCTAAAGCTAACTCTCTCTCCTCTGCTCTTGTCCTTCTAGATCTGTCTGCTGCCTTTGATACTGTGAACCATCAGATCCTCCTCTCCACCCTCTCCGAAATGGGCATCTCCGGCGCGGCTCACTCCTGGATTGCGTCCTACCTGACCGGTCGCTCCTACCAAGTGGCGTGGCGGGAAGCTGTCTCCGCACCACGTGCTCTCACCACTGGTGTCCCCCAGGGATCGGTTTTGGGCCCTCTCCTTTTCTCCCTATACACCAAGTCACTTGGCTCTGTCATATCCTCACATGGCCTTTCCTATCATTGCTACGCTGACGATACACAACTAATCTTCTCCTTTCCCCCTTCTGATCACCAGGTGGCGAATCGCATCTCTGCATGTCTGCAGACATATCAGTATGGATGACGGATCACCACCTCAAGCTGAACCCTGGCAAGACGGAGCTGCTCTTCCTCCCCGGGAAGGACTGCCCGTTCCATGATCTCGCCATCACGGTAGACAACTCCGCTGTGTCCTCCTCCCAGAGTGCGAAGAGCCTAGGCGTGACCCTGGACAACACCCTGTCGTTCTCCGCCAACATCAAGGCGGTGACCCGCTCCTGCAGGTTCATGCTCTACAACATTCGGAGAGTGCGACCCTGCCTTACACAGGAAGCGGCGCAGGTCCTGGTCCAGGCACTTGTCATCTCCCGTCTGGACTACTGCAACTCGCTGTTGGCTGGGCTCCCTGCCTGTGCCATTAAACCCCTACAACTCATCCAGAATGCCGCAGCCCGTCTGGTGTTCAACCTTCCCAAGTTCTCTCACGTCACCCCCCTCCTCCGCACACTCCACTGGCTTCCAATTGAAGCTCGCATCCGCTACAAGACCATGGTGCTTGCCTTTGGAGCAGTGAGGGGAACGGCACCCCTGTACCTTCAGGCTCTGATCAGTCCCTACACCCAAACGAGGACATTGCGTTCATCCACCTCTGGCCTGCTGGCTCCCCTTCCTCTGCGGAAGCACAGCTCCCCCTCAGCCCAGTCAAAACTGTTCGCTGCTCTGGCACCCCAATGGTGGAACAAGCTCCCTCACGACGCCAGGACAGCGGAGTCACTCACCACCTTCCGGAGACATTTGAAACCCCACCTCTTTAAGGAATACCTGGGATAGGCTAAAGTATTCCTTCTAACCCCCCCCCCCCCCCCCAAATTGTAAAGTGGTTATCCCACTGGCTATAGGGTGAACGCACCAATTTGTGAGTCGCTCTGGCTAAGAGCGTCTGCTAAATGACGTTAATGTGCCCTTGAGCAAGGCACTTAACCCTAATTGCTCCTGTAAGTCGCTCTGGTTAAGAGCGTCTGCTAAATGACTAAAATGTAAATGTAAATGTAATAAAGGACAGAGGTTTGTTGGTGTTGAGAACGAAATGTTTTCAATAATAATAATCTCAGAGAAGGTAAAATTGTGAAACTGCGATTCAAATGTATCACAAAACTTGTATATGTCGTATCTATAAAAAGTCGATTGGACTTCCTGAATTTAGTATTTTTGCTGTGACAGAAAGTGTACTATTTTCGTAGATTTGCGTTATTCCACAAAGTTCTAGCCAGCGCTGCAGTGATTGGGAGGCTGCATAACCCTGAGGTAGCTCTCTCTCTAGCTCTGCATTCGCTCTCCCTGAGTGAGAGAGGTGAGCACTTTGACAGACAGTCCAACAACGAGTCAGACGGGGGTTTAGGAACAAACTGTTTTTCTAAACGTTCTGTTATTCCCCTTTAACATCGTTGGAACAATTTGAACTTTAAACAGAACCATGAGGAAAAACCGTTAGGAAACATTATGCTGAAGTACTGAAATTCCCACAGAGTAACGTTGTTTTGATAATGTTCACTGAGCTATTTGAGAACATTTTCCCAATGTCAAACCAGTTGGAGAACGTTCGTTGAACATGACCCCCCCCAAAAAAAATGTAACCATGTTTGAACTTTTTGGAAAAAAAGTTATGTTAAAGTAACAAAATGCTAAGAAGAAGAATTTTTTTTTTCAAGTTCCTTAATTATTAATTAATGATTCTGAGAACATTCCAAAGCCAAGCAACTATCTTGCACCATTACTGGAAAGTTGTGGGAAGGTTATGCAAAATAACCATAGGACAACCAAGCTCTAGGAAACATACGGTTCTCAGAAAGGTAGCTTGGAGTGCACTGCTTTTGAGCACGGCTCATAGGGGGGATAAAAGGTGTCATTTCTGTCCCCGACAGTCTCTGGGATTATGGTGCAGACTGAGTCATACAATAGCAATGTCTTACGATGACGCATCTTACTGACATCATGACACGGGTAAGATTGTCTGGATAAGACTTATTGATGTCATTAGAAGATGCAGGCTTTCTGGTTCCGGTGGCATGCATTGAAACGCCTATTTTGTGTAATTCTTTAGCAAATGACTGAATTAACAGACTTATATCCTAGAAGTTGACAATACTAAACATCATATGATGGTGTGGGACATGCTGTTTAATCAGCTTCTTGATATGCCACACCTGTCAAGTGGATGGATTATCTTGGCAAAGGAGAATTGCTACCTACAGGGATGTAAACAAATTTGTGCACAAACTTTGAGAAGAAAATGAGCTTTTTGTGCATATGGAACATTTCTGGGATCTTTTCATTCAGCTCATGAAACATGGGACCAACACTTTATATGTTGCATTTATATTTTTGTTCAGTGTTAAACCGGTAAATGAATCATTGGCAGTGCTCACCGCTAAAGTGGATACCTATTCAACCAAAGTGGAAAGTCTGGAGAAGACAGCCAATGGGACAGAGGTGTGACTCGATGACCTGGAAACAGTGAGCTCAGTTGGAAGGGATAATCAATCTCCTAAAAGAGAAAACAGAATCACTCAAGTCATTCCGGTAAATTCTATGTGCAGGTCTCAGGACTTGAAATTGGTGTGGAAGTGGGCAATCCAACTTCCTTCATGTGCAATATTGTCTATGAACTGTTGGGTCAGGAGAAGCTGGGTCCCATGCCGCTGCATGGCTGCTCTCCGGAACGTTCCTCAGTGTATGATTGCATGGATCCACAGCTTTGAAGTCAAGCTGCGAATTGTTCGCTTTGCGGCGGAATCCGGGGGTCTGACCTATGCAGGGAAGAAGACCAGCATCTACCCAGACCTGAGTGCTGAACTGCTCAAACAGAGGGAGACCTGACACCAGGTGAGATCACAGCTACGCCAGCTAAACCTAAGATGCGGCTTCATCCACCCGGCAAAACCAATCTTCCAGAACACAACACGCACGTTTTTCCCACTGCCAAAGAAGCTCAAGACTTCTTGGAGAAGCACATCAAAATCCAACACACAAGGAGACAAGCCAAACAGATGGAGCCCCATGACTGGCTCATTTTTCAGGTACGCTATCCATGCACAATGTCTGTCGATGATGCTGCCCTCAGCATAAGACAATGATGAGGACACCCCTCATGTTTGGGTACAAATAACAATATTACTATTATTGTTGAGCATTGAACTTGTTAGAATTACATTGGCTATGGTCCAGGACTTTTACATAGTGATGACACCATGCCAATTAATGAACAATGGACAATATATGGACCCTACAGTGATCATCTTTTTGTCTGTTTAGGCATTAGGCTGTCATATCTCTCATACCTGTCATCTTCTTTTGGTTTTCATTGTAACTTCATTACTCACCCTTACTGGTCCAGTCTGATAACTTCATTACTCACCCTTACTGGTCCAGTCTGCTAACTTCATTACTCACCCTTACTGGTCCAGTCTGCTAACTTCATTACTCACCCTTACTGGTCCAGTCTGCTAACTTCATTACCCACCCTTACTGGTCCAGTCTGATAACCTCATTACTCACCCTTACTGGTCCAGTCTGCTAACTTCATTACCCACCCTTACTGGTCCAGTCTGATAACTTCATTACTCACCCTTACTGGTCCAGTCTGCTAACTTCATTACCCACCCTTACTGGTCCAGTCTGCTAACTTCATTACCCACCCTTACTGGTCAAGTCTGCTAACTTCATTAGCACCCTTACTGGTCCAGTCTGCTAACTTCATTACCCACCCTTACTGGTCCAGTCTGCTAACTTCATTACCCACCCTTACTGGTCAAGTCTGCTAACTTCATTAGCACCCTTACTGGTCCAGTCTGCTAGCTTCATTACCCACCATTACTGGTAATTAGTTACCCTTACTGGTCCAGTCTGCTAGCTTCATTACCCACCCTTACTGGTCCAGTCTGCTAACTTCATTACCCACCCTTACTGGTCAAGTCTGCTAACTTCGTTACCCACCCTTACTGGTCCAGTCTGCTAGCTTCATTACCCACCCTTACTGGTCCAGTCTGCTAACTTGTTTACCCACCCTTACTGGTCAAGTCTACTAACTTGTTTACCCACCCTTACTGGTCAATACTGCTAACTTCATTACCCACCCTTACTGGTCCAGTCTGCTAGCTTCATTACCCACCCTTACTGGCCAGTCTGCTAACTTCATTACCCACCCTTACTGGTCAAGTCTGCTAACTTCATTAGCCACCCTTACTGGTCCAGTCTGCTAGCTTCATTACCCACCATTACTGGTAATTAGTTACCCTTACTGGTCCAGTCTGCTAGCTTCAATACCCACCCTTACTGGTCCAGTCTGCTAACTTCATTACCCACCCTTACTGGTCAAGTCTGCTAACTTCGTTACCCACCCTTACTGGTCCAGTCTGCTAGCTTCATTACCCACCCTTACTGGTCCAGTCTGCTAACTTGTTTACCCACCCTTACTGGTCAAGTCTACTAACTTGTTTACCCACCCTTACTGGTCAATACTGCTAACTTCATTACCCACCCTTACTGGTCCAGTCTGCTAGCTTCATTACCCACCCTTACTGGCCAGTCTGCTAACTTCATTACCCACCCTTACTGGTCAAGTCTGCTAACTTCATTAGCCACCCTTACTGGTCCAGTCTGCTAGCTTCATTACCCACCATTACTGGTAATTAGTTACCCTTACTGGTCCAGTCTGCTAGCTTCAATACCCACCCTTACTGGTCCAGTCTGCTAACTTCATTACCCACCCTTACTGGTCAAGTCTGCTAACTTCATTACCCAGCCTTACTGGTCAAGTCTGCTAACTTCATTACCCACCCTTACTGGTCCAGTCTGCTAGCTTCAATACCCACCCTTACTGGTCCAGTCTGCTAACTTCATTACCCACCCTTACTGGCCAGTCTGCTAACTTCATTACCCACCCTTACTGGTCAAGTCTGCTAACTTCATTAGCCACCCTTACTGGTCCAGTCTGCTAGCTTCATTACCCACCATTACTGGTAATTAGTTACCCTTACTGGTCCAGTCTGCTAGCTTCAATACCCACCCTTACTGGTCCAGTCTGCTAACTTCATTACCCACCCTTACTGGTCAAGTCTGCTAACTTCATTACCCACCCTTACTGGTCAAGTCTGCTAACTTTATTACCCAGCCTTACTGGTCAAGTCTGCTAACTTCGTTACCCACTCTTACTGGTCAAGTCTGATAACTTCATTACCCACCCTTACTGGTCCAGTCTGCTAGCTTCATTACCCACCCTTACTGGTCCAGTCCGCTAACTTCATTACCCACCATTACATTTTAGAAAAACAATGACAACACTAGCTATTCTGTCGTTGAATTTGAAAGGGCTTAATGTTCCTATCAAGCAATCCAGCTGTCTTGATATTCTAGAAAGAAATCATTTTGACATAGCAATGCCCCAAGAAATCCATCTGCACCAAAAGGACACATAGAATCGAGAACCATTTGTACAAACTGGCTGCTTTTTCATCAGCCCCAAACAAAACTAATGGTGTAATCATAATGATACATAAGAAACTCAAACTCACCATCCTTGGTAAAGGCAAAGACCTAGAAGGCAGAATCAATTTCCTTAAATGTATCCATAACGAAAGGAAAATTCCCCCAAATGTGTATGCTTCAAATTTACATGATCTTACGTTTTTTGATTATCTGAAAAGCATATTGTTAGAATTAACTGAATTCCAACTGCTTATTGGGACAGAAATGAATGCCATTCTGGACATGTGGGACAAATCTAATAAGACCAACAACAATCCACAGGCAACCAAGGCTCTCCAACATATACTCTCTGATTACCACCTCATTGATTGCTGGCGAGCTCATAACCCTAAAGCAAAAGAGTACGCTTTCTATTCAAACAGGCACAAGGATTTCTCTCGAATCAATTTCATACTATGATCTACTCCTCTATTTTTATAATGAAGAAAATTGAAATGAGACATATGATCATCATGCTTATTACTGCCAGATACACAAGATGTTGGTTTAATGTTTCCTTACTACAAAAAAACTACTTTCTGAAATTAATTTAATAAATTCATAATGATTAACAAAATTTCAGTCAATGATCCTCAGATTTTATGGGATGCCATTAAAGGTTTTATAAAATATTATGCAACTGCATGTACATCAGGGATGAATAAATCACAATTAAAGAAGATATCAGAATTGGAAAAGTTCACAACATAAGAGCGTTCTCCACAAACACTTTTTTCAGACCAGGTAGCGATTACTCTCTTCTATGTCCAGACAGAACTAAATCTATTGATAAGACAGAGAGCAGAATGTATTGTTAAGACAGAGAGCAGAATGTATTGATAAGACAGAGAGCAGAATGTATTGATAAGACAGAGAGCAGAATGTATTGATAAGACCGAGAGCAGAATGTATTGATAAGACAGAGAGCAGAATGTATGATAAGACAGAGAGCAGAATGTATTGATAAGACAGAGAGCAGAATGTATTGATAAGACAGAGAGCAGAATGTATTGATGAGACAGAGAGCAGAATGTATTGATAAGACAGAGAGCAGGAATGTATTGATAAGACAGAGAGCAGAATGTATTGATAAGACAGAGAGCAGAATGGTATTGATAAGACAGAGAGCAGAATGTATTGATAAGACAGAGAGCAGAATGTATTGATAAGACAGAGAGCAGAATGTATTGATAAGACAGAGAGCAGAATGTATTGATAAGACAGAGAGCAGAATGTATTGATAAGACAGAGAGCAGAATGTATTGATAAGACAGAGAGCAGAATGTATTGATAAGACAGAGAGCAGAATGTATTGATAAGACAGAGAGCAGAATGTATTGATAAGACAGAGAGCAGAATGTATTGATAAGACAGAGAGCAGAATGTATTGATAAGACAGAGAGCAGAATGTATTGATAAGACAGAGAGCAGAATGTATTGATAAGACAGAGAGCAGAATGTATTGATAAGACAGAGAGCAGAATGTATTGATAAGACAGAGAGCAGAATGTATTGATAAGACAGAGAGCAGAATGTATTGATAAGACAGAGAGCAGAATGTATTGATAAGACAGAGAGCAGAATGTATTGATAAGACAGAGAGCAGAATGTATTGATAAGACAGAGAGCAGAATGTATTGATAAGACAGAGAGCAGAATGTATTGATAAGACAGAGAGCAGAATGTATTGATAAGACAGAGAGCAGAATGTATTGATAAGACAGAGAGCAGAATGTATTGATAAGACAGAGAGCAGAATGTATTGATAAGACAGAGAGCAGAATGTATTGATAAGACAGAGAGCAGAATGTATTGATAAGACAGAGAGCAGAATGTATTGATAAGACAGAGAGCAGAATGTATTGATAAGACAGAGAGCAGAATGTATTGATAAGACAGACAGCAGAATTTGCCATCCTTCGAGTTAGACTCAACCATTACTCTGACCCAGTCGTCTATTGGCTAACAAGCTTTGCAGTAATGATCAATAAGCGGTTGCAACTATTGAATCTGAATCAGGTGAATGACTATCAGAACCCAAATGAATCAACCAAAGATTCCACTTTTCTATAAAGAATTGTACAAGATTCTCTGGTCTGATGAAACCAAGATTGAACTATTTGGCCTGAATGCCAAGCGTCATGTCTGGAGGAAACCTGGCACGATCCCTATGGTGAAGCATGGTGGTGGCAGCATCATGCTGTGGGGATGTTTTTCGGCGGCAGGGACTAGGAGACTAGTCAGGATTGAGGCAAAGTACAGAGAGATCCTTGATGAAAACCTGCTCCAGAGCACTCAAGAACTCAGACCGGGGTGAAGGTTCACCTTCCAACAGGACAATGACCATAAGCACACAGCCAAGACAATGCAGTAGTGGCTTCGGGACAAGTCTCTGAATGTCCTTGAGTGACCCAGCCTGAGCCCGGACTTGAACCCGATCAAACATCTCTGGAGAGACCTGGAAATAGCTGTGCAGCGACGCTCCACATCCAACCTGACAGAGCTTGAGAGGATCTGCAGAGAAGAATGGGAGAAACTCCCCAAATACAGGTGTGGCAAGCTTGTAGCGTCATATCCAAGATGACTCGAGGCTGTAATCGCTGCCAAAGGTGCTTCAACAAAGTACTAAGTAAACGGTCTGAATACTTATGTAAATGTGATATTTCTGTTTTTTATTTTTAAATACATTTGCAAAAATTCTCAAAACCTGTTTTTGCTTTGTCATTATTGGGTATTGTGTGTAGATTGATGAGGGGGGAAAAAACTACCGATTTTAGAATAAGGCTGTAACGTAACGAAATTTGGAAAAAGTCAAGGGGTCTGAACACTTTCCGAATGCACTGTATCGTACATGCTTCATCAGAAACCAACGCTCCTTGTTGGATTAGCCATGGAGAAAGACAGAAACCAACGCTCCTTGTTGGATTAGCCACGGAAAAAGACAGGAACCAACGCTCCTTGTTGGATTAGCCACGGAAAAAGACAGTAACCAACGCTCCTTGTTGGATTAGCCACGGAAAAAGACAGGAACCAATGCTCCTTGTTGGATTAGCCACGGAGAAAGACAGAAACCAACGCTCCTTGTTGGATTAGCCATGGAGAAAGACAGGAACCAACGCTCCTTGTTGGATTAGCCACGGAGAAAGACAGGAACCAACGCTCCTTGCTGGATTAGCCACGGAAAAGACAGGAACCAACGCTCGTTGTTGGATTAGCCACGAAGAAAGACAGGAACCAGCGCTCCTTGTTGGATTAGCCACGGAGAAGGACAGGAACCAACGCTCATTGTTGGATTAGCCACGAAGAAAGACAGGAACCAGCGCTCCTTGTTGGATTAGCCACGGAGAAGGACAGGAACCAACGCTCCTTGTTGGATTAGCCACGGAGAAAGACAGAAACCAACGCTCCTTGTTGGATTAGCCACGGAGAAAGACAGGAACCAACGCTCCTTGTTGGATTAGCCACGGAGAAAGACAGGAACCAACGCTCCTTGTTGGATTAGCCACGGAGAAAGACAGGAACCAACGCTCCTTGTTGGATTAGCCACGGAGAAAGACAGGAACCAACGCTCCTTGTTGGATTAGCTACGGAGAAAGACAGGAACCTTCCCGCTATCCATGATTGGCTGAAATAAGCGTAACATTATTGTAATCTATCGGCCACTAGGTGGAGAGACGCTTGACACCTTGATAAGCTCATTTCCTGACGATGGCTCACCGCTCTTCGTACTTGGCGACTTCCAACCTCCCGTTGTCTGCCTTCGATTCATTTATTTAATCCCCTCCTTGCCTCTTTTGACCTCGCCCTTTCCCAATCCCATCCAACTCACAATACGCTTGACTTCATCTTTACTAGAGGCTGTTCTCCTACTAATCTCACTGCAACCCCCCTCCAGGTCTCTGATCACTACTTTGTTTCCTTTTCTGTCTCCCCTTCCTCCAACTCTAACCACTCAGCCTCTACCCAGATGGTCATGCGCCGTCGCAATCTTCTCTCTCCTTCTCCCACTTCTCTCTCCTCTTCTATCCTATCATCTCTCCCTTCTGCTAAATCCTTCTCCCTCCTGTCTCCTGATTCTGCCTCTTCGACCCTACTCTACTCTCCTCCCTTTCCGCATCCTATGATTCGCACTGTCCCCTTTCCTCCCGGCGGGCTCGTCTCTCCCCTCCTGCTCCGTGGCTGAGTGGCTCATTGTGAGCTTACAGAACATGGCTGCGGGCAGCTGAGCGGCTCATTGCGAGCTTACAGAACATGGCTGCGGGCAGCTGAGCGGCTCATTGTGAGCTTGCAGAACAGGGCTGCGGGCAGCTGAGTGGCTCATTGCGAGCTTACAGAACAGGGCTGCGGGCAGCTGAGCGGCTCATTGCGAGCTTACAGAACAGGGCTGCGGGCAGCTGAGCGGCTCATTGTGAGCTTACAGAACAGGGCTGCGGGCAGCTGAGCGGCTCATTGTGAGCTTACAGAACAGGGCTGCGGGCAGCTGAGCGGCTCATTGCGAGCTTACAGAACAGGGCTGCGGGCAGCTGAGTGGCTCATTGCGAGCTTACAGAACAGGGCTGCGGGCAGCTGAGCGGCTCATTGTGAGCTTACAGAACAGGGCTGCGGGCAGCTGAGTGGCTCATTGCGAGCTTACAGAACAGGGCTGCGGGCAGCTGAGCGGCTCATTGTGAGCTTACAGAACAGGGCTGCGGGCAGCTGAGTGGCTCATTGCGAGCTTACAGAACAGGGCTGCGGGCAGCTGAGCAAAAATGGAGGCGAACTAAACTTCCGGAGGGCCTATCATCTTTTCACTCCTTCCTCTCTCCCTTCTCTTCCTCTGTATCCGCTGCTAAAGCCACTTTCTACCATTCTAAATTGAAAGCTCTGACCCTAGGAAACTATTTTCCACCTTCTCCTCCCTCCTTAATTTACATTTACATTTTAGTCATTTAGCAGACGCTCTTATCCAGAGCGACTTACAGTTAGCACATACATTAGTTTATCGAACCCACAACCCTGGCGTTGCAAACGCCATGCTCTACCAACTGAGCTACATCCCTGCCGCTAATCTTCCAACCCCTCCCTCCTCCCACTTTGAAAAAAAAGGTTGACGACATCCGCTACTCATTCACTCAGCCTATTGAGTCCACTGGTCTCACTCACACAGAACTACCCTACGCCTTGACCTCTTTCTCCCCTCTCTCTCCAGATGACATCCTGTGACTAGTGAGGTCCGGCCGCCCGACAAACTGCCCGCTCAACCCCATCCCCTCCTCCTTTCTCCAGAACATCTCTGGAGACCTCCCATTCCTCTCCGACTTCAAAATGGCCCGAGTTGCTCCCCTCCTCAAGAAAACAACCCTTGACTCATCTGACGTCAAAAACTATAGACCTGTATCCCTTCTTTTTTTTCTTTCCAAAACACTTGAGCGTGCTGTATCTGATCAACTTTCTCATTATCTCTCTCAGAACGATCTTCTTGACCCTAACCAGTCAGGCTCAAAGATGGGTCACTCAACCGAGAATGCTCTTCTCTGTGTCATAAAGGCTCTCCGCACTGCCAAAGCTGACTCTCTCTACTCTGTTCTCATCCTCCTAGATCTATCAGCTGCTTTTGACACTGTGAACCATCTGATCCTCCTCTCCACCATCTCAGGGCTGGGCGTCTCAGGCTCTGCACACTCTTGGATTGCATCCTACCTGGAAGACCGCTCCTACCAGGTGACGTGGAGAGGATCTGTGTCTGCACCACATACTCTCACTACTGGTGTCCCCCAGAGCACAACATCTGTAGAGTACGACCCTACCTCACAACAGGAAGTGGCGCAGGCCCTAATCCAGGCACTTGTCCTCTCCCAACTCGCTGTCGGCTGGGCTTCCCGCTTGTGCCATCAAACCCCTTCTACTCATCAAAAAAATGCAGCAACCTGCCTGGTTTTCAACCTTCCCAAGTTCTCTCATGTCACCCCGCTCCTCCGCACACTCCACTGGCTTCCAGTCGAAGCACGCAGCCACTACAAGCCCATGGTGCTTACCTATGGAGCAGCAAGAGGAACTGCCCCTCCCTACCTTCAGGCTATGCTCAAACCCTACGCCCGAGCACTCCGTTTTACCACCTCATGTCTCATAACATAACCAGAACTTGCACTTGAGCCCAATCCCCACCTCCCCCCACCCCCCCACCACCCCCCCCATCCCCCCAATTCCCCACCCCACCCCCCCCTTTCTAGCTCGGACTCTACTGACAGCTACGTTATTGAGCAAAAGATGTCCTTTCTATGCCTGTGACATGTGGTTGTCCCGCCTAGCTATCTTAAGATGAACGCACTAACTGTACGTCGCTCTGGATAAGAGCTTCTGCTAAATGACTAAAATATATAAAAAATATTTATAAATATTATATATTATATAAAAAATATATAACAATTAATACATGTAATAATGGATGGGTCTGCCACGTAGCATGCTGCTGTCTATAACATGAGCTGCTCAGTTTGTGTAGATAAACACAGCTTAACAAATATATATATATTTCATGGAGAACTAGAAAAGTGTCACTACTAAATGTTTTTTAGTAACGAATATTGAGCTGATAAGCCAGCACCAACTTTTTGAAGGATCTAGCAGATTTGTTAAACAAATTAACGGTTTCATATTCTGGCTAGTTGATGTCACAGGGACAGTCAGTGCAGAACATATGTCAATGCAACAGGTCAAAACAATAAGATTACAAGAAAGGGGCATCTGGGACTGTTTACTTTAAAAGGTGCATATTCCACTGTACACTGTATTATCTGAAGTGTGATTCAGTATACGCATGGATTTATCAGTACTGATTGAGGACCTTATTACTGACGAATGTGTTTGTTTTTTATGACCGTGTATTTCTTTCTGCTTGCATTTTCTAATCATATTGATGTGTGTATTTTCTGTAGTTGTCTGTAATTTCTTTAAAAGAGACCTTGGTCTCAGAATGACTCACTGGTAAAACAAAGGTCGTCCTTGGGAAGCAGGCATTCACTGACCTGATACAATACAGACTGAATGGACTGACAGGGATGTGACTATTCATTTGTATTAATCTAATGTTATTTTGTTGTTGTTTGCAAGTTTCACTATCTCTTCTGACCCTATGCAGCTTCAGGTGCCATCAACATTTTAACAAGAACAAGTTTGTGCTCTGGCGGACCAGCTCAGTCTGGACCTTCACTTCCTGATCACAGGCCATACCACAGTCTGGACCTTCACTTCCTGATCACAAGCTCCACCACAGTCTGGACTTCACTTCCTGATCACAAGCTCCACCACAGTCTGGACCTTCACTTCCTGATCACAAGCTCCACACAGTCTGGACCTCCTTCCTGATCAACCCCACAGTCTGGATCTTCACTTCCTGATCACAAGCTCCACCACAGTCTGGATCTTCACTTCCTGATCACAAGCTCCACCACAGTCTGGACCTTCACTTCCTGATCACAAGCTCCACCACAGTCTGGATCTTCACTTCCTGATCACAAGCTCCACCACAGTCTGGATCTTCACTTCCTGATCACAAGCTCCACCACAGTCTGGATCTTCACTTCCTGATCACAGGCCACACCACAGTCTGGATCTTCACTTCCTGATCACAAGCTCCACCACAGTCTGGACCTTCACTTCCTGATCACAAGCTCCACCACAGTCTGGACCTTCACTTCCTGATCAAAAGCTCCACCACAGTCTGGATCTTCACTTCCTGATCACAAGCTCCACCACAGTCTGGACCTTCACTTCCTGATCACAAGCTCCACCACAGTCTGGACCTTCACTTCCTGATCACAGGCCACACCAAGTTTGCCCATGACTGGTGCTTCGGCCTCTTCAAGCAGTACTTCAGAAAGACCAGAGTGAACAATTTGTCAGAGATTGCTGGTGTGTTGAAGTACAGCACTGTGACATTGGTCAACATCCCACAGCTGGTTGGACTGGAGGATGGTACGGAGCTGGTGGAAAGATATGGCTGGCAACAACACCTGACTCCGTACTTCAGGCCGCTGCCACGGATCAAGCAGTACCAGCACTTCAGGTGAATATCATTTTCATTGCATTATACAAGGTTATTATTATTATCTAAACTTGGGAGGTGAATTGATGTTATGCAAGGTTGTAATGTCTTTTACATTTTTTTGTTATTTTCCTGTTTTACAGCTTCGATGCTCTGGAGCCTGGTGTTGTTGTCACCAAGGAGCGTTTGGACTCAGTCGGGACCAGGTTTCAGCTGCCGAGCAACGCTGACGTCCTTCCTCCCATAGATGGTCTGAGCGTTCGGACTCAGTCGGGACCAGGTTTCAGCTGCTGCATAATGCTGACGTCCTTCCTCCCATAGATGGTCTGCCCGTACAAGCACCACCTGGTCTGGAAAACAACTAGACAAACGGATCTTTTTGAGAAGATTAGGACGTTTTGTGACAAGAAGGCATTGACATCACATGCCCTGCACCAAAGTCAAGGGCAGGACAGAAACAGGCTCTCCGAATATAGATTCCCTTGTTCATGCGTGGTGCGGACGGACCAGTTCATCACTGGGGGCGAGTTCCCAGTCATCCGGACTATCTGCAGTGCCTCTATTCACATACACATGACTCTCTCCTAACACACACACACACACACACACACACACACACACACACACACACACACACACACACACACACACACACACACACACACACACACACACACACACACACACACACACACACACGTCATACGTTGCTGCTACTATTTTCTTTGTTCATCCTGCTGCTCAGCCACTTTACCCCTGATTGTGTGCATATACAGTAACTACCTCATCTATCACCAGTATCACTGCTATCGTTATTGATATTGTTCTTGTTCTTGTACAACCTGAATATTATTTTGTTCTTTCTCTACTGGCAATGATACTTTTTGTTCTTTTTATTTATTTATATTTTTTTTTGGGGGGGGGGATATTGCTACTATGCAAATATGCAAGAAATCATATCACTTCACTGTTTACACCTTCTGTATCCTGTGCATGTGACAAACAGTCTTTGATTTTATTTGATATAGTGTTTGTTTACCAGAGACGGTAATGTGAAGAACAACATGACCTGCACCAAAGTCAGATTAGGATATACTGTAGGCAATGGACTAGATACATTTTATTTTTGTGTATTTTTTTTCCTTATTGTAGGCTACTACTTTTACCACTTTTAGTCTTGAAATCTTTGGTTGTTTACTACACTACCTTACTCATTTTGTTTAGCACATGGCCTCACATTTGAATCCTTAAAGAGATGGGTGGGGCTAAGGCTTAAGAGGGTGTGATCGATGCTGAATGGGTGTAGACAAAGAGGAGCTCTCCAGTAGGTGTACCAAAACATTCATTGGCCATTTTCAAAAAAATGGTGTTACAAGTTTATCAACTTTCAAAGCATAATCACTTTCCCATTGTTCCTCAACTGCAGTGTATAATATATATATTTTTTTGCAATGAGTCTCTACTTTTATCCAATGTAAAAAACACAACTTCACATTTTGCTACATAAGCCAATCCCTTATTAATAGCAATAACAGGCCATTCCTGCTTTGTTCAGAATAACTAGAAGTAGCAGGCAAGGTGATCCCATCTCACCTCTGCTATTATATTGTCTATGGAGCCCCTGGTTCAGGCAATTCGACCATCGAAAGAAATTACACCAATATCTCTAAATTCTACTGATCACGTCATCTCATTATACGCTGACGATATCTTAACCGGCAGAATATCTATTGTCAAAATGAATATATTGCCGCGACTGAATTTATGTAGTTCAATGATTCCCTTATCTCCCCCTTCTGGCTATTGGGATACAATCCATAGCGTGGTTTCAAAGTGTATATGGCAAGATAAGCGAAAAAATTGACAAACTTGCAAAGAGGAAAAGACATACTACCAAACTTTTGATTTTATTTCCAGGCATTTCGTCCCATTCTAAATTGGTTTAGACAGGATTCTTCCGCCACCTGGCTGAGAGAAAAATATGATGTCTCCTATTGCCCTGGAAGAGGTGGTCTTCATTGATATATCCCTAGACCCACTCCAATTTGCATACCACCTCAACAGATCCACAGATGACGCAATCTCTATTGCACTCCACACTGCCCTTTCCCACCTGGACAAGAGGAACACCTACGTGAGAATGCTATTCATTAACTACAGCTCAGCGTTCAACACCATAGTGCCCTCAAAGCTCATCACTAAGTCCCCTGGGAGCCTGGGACTAAACACTGCATTGCCCCCCCACCGCATCCCACCCCATCGCACCGCACCCCACCCCAACCCCCTCTTTTTACGCTGCTGCTACTCTGTTTATTATTTATGCATAGTCACTTTAACTCTACCCACATGTACATATTACCTCAACTACCTCGACTAGCCGGTGCCCCCACACATTGACTCTGTACTGGTACCCCCTGTATATAGCCTCCCTACTGTTATTTTATTTTACTGCTCTTTATTTATTTGCTATTTTAAATGTTTTACTTATCTATTTATTACTTAACACTTTTTTTGTATTTTCTTAAAAAACGGCATTGTTGGTTAAGGGCTGTAAGTAAGCATTTCACTGTAAGGTCAACACCTGTTGTATTCGGCGCATGTGGCAAATAACATTTGATTTTATTTGATTTTATTTTATTTGACGATTGTCAAAGACACCAGCCACCCAAGTCATAGACGGTTCTCTCTGCTACCGCACGGCAATCGGTACCGGAGCGCCAAGTCTAGGTCCACAAGGCTCCTTGACCTCTACGGTGTCCCGTATATGGGACAGTTGAGCTAACGTACGCTAATGTGATTCGCATGACTGTTGTAAGTAACAGCAAACTTTCCAGGACATAGACATGTCTTTATATGGGCAGGAAGCTTAAATTAGTCTAAATACACTGTCCAATTTACAGTAGCTATTACAGTGAACAAATGCCATGCTATTGCTTGAGGAGAGTGCACAACAACAAAAAACGTATCACGGCAACTGGTTTGATACATTCACCTCTGAAGGTAAATAATGTACTTGCATTCAGTAATCTTGCTCTGATTTGTCATCCTGTGGGTCCCAGAGATAAAATTTAGCATAGTTTTGTTTGATAAAATCAATTATTATATTCAAATGTCGGAACTGGGTTCTACGGTTTGAACCCTTGCTGTTTCTGGCTACACACCCACCCCGCCCAGCCATCTAGATGTGTGAAAGTTAGTGTATAAGCTAATGATCCATCATGTATGACATTCCTGGGAGTGTGTAAACTTACATTTTGTATTACCATATAATTTTTGTATGTTCTCTATAGTTATGTATCAATTGATCAATTCGGCACATTTTGGAAGACTTGATACAAAATAGTCCAGTATTGCAATGCCTCACTGGATCAATCTGAAACTTTGCACACACACTGCTTCCATCTAGTGGCCAAAATCTAAATTGTGCCTAAACTGCAATATCATATAGTGGCCTTTCTCTTGCATTCCAAAGATGATGGAACAAAAAATAATAATGGAAAACACATGTTTTTGTGTTTGTATTATCTTTTACCAGATCTAATGTGTTATATTTTCCTACATTAATTTCACATTTCCACAAACTTCAAAGTGTTTCCTTTCAAATGGTATCAAGAACATACATCTCCTTGCTTCAGGTCCTGAGCTACAGGCAGTTAGATTTGTGTATGTCATTTTAGACGAAAATTGAAAAAAGTGTCTGATCCTTTTGAGGTTAACAGCTTCTGCCCTAGCCATAAGATTCCTGAACAGCTAATCACATGGCTACCCGGACTATTTGCACTGTCCCCCTACCCCTCACCGCTACCCCCTGTATATAGCCTCGCTACTGTTATTTTACTGCTGCTCTTTAATGATCTGTTATTTTTATTTTTTACATAAAACTTGTGTTAAGTAAAAAATTGATAAGTAAAAAATAAAAAATAGCAAATAATTAAAGAGCAGCAGTAAAATAAAAGAACAGTTTGGAGGCTATATACAGGGAGTACCGGTACAGAGTCAATGTGCGGGGGCACCGGTTAGTCGAGGTAATTGAGGAAATATGTACATGTGGGTATAGTTAAAGTGACCGAATAAACAGAATAGCAGCAGTGTAAAAGAGGGGGTGGGGTGGGGGTGGGGGGGGGGGGGCAAGTGCAAATAGTCCGGGTAGCCATGATTAGCTGGTCAGGAGTCTTATGGCTTGGGGGTAGAAGCTGTTAAGAAGCCTTTTGGACCTAGACTTGGCGCTCCGGTACCGCTTGCCATGCGGTAGCAGAGAGAACAGTCTATGACTAGGGTGGCTGGAGTCTTTGATAATTTTTAGGGCCTTCCTCTGACACCGCCTGGTATAGAGGTCCTGGATGGCAGGAAGCTTGAACCCAGTGATGTACTGGGCCGTACGCACTACCCTCTGTAGTGCCTTACGGTCGGAGGCCGAGCAGTTGCCATACCAGGCAGTGATGCAACCAGTCAGGATGCTCTCGATGGTGCAACTGTATAACTTTTTGAGCATCTGAGGACCCATGCCAAATCTTTTCAGTGTCCTGAGGGGGAATAGGCTTTGTCGTGCCTTCTCCACGACTGTCTTGGTGTGTTTGGACCATGATAGTTTGTTGGTGATGTGGACACCAAGGAACTTGAAGCTCTCAACCTGTCCACTACGGCCCCGTCGATTAGAATGGGGGCGTGCTCAATTGTCTTTTTTTTTCCTGTAATCCACAATCATCTCCTTTGTCTTGGTCACGTTGAGGGAGAGGTTGTTATCCTGGCAGCACACGGCCAGGTCTCTGACCTCCTCCCTATAGGCAGTCTCATCGTTGTCGGTGATCAGGCCTACCACTGTTGTGTCGTCAGCAAACTTAATGATGGTGTTGGAGTCGTGCCTGGCCACGCAGTCATGGTGAACAGGGAGTACAGGAGGGGACTGAGCACGCACCCCTGAGGGGCCCCCGTGTTGAGGATCAGTGTGGCAGATGTGTTGTTACCTACCCTTACAACCTGGGGGCGGCCCGTCAGGAAGTCCAGGATCCAGTTGCAGAGGGAGGTGTTTAGTCCCAGGATCCTTAGCTTAGTGATGAGCTTTGAGGGCACTATGGTGCTGAACGCTGAGTTGTAGACAATGAATAGCATTCTCATGAAGGTGTTCCTCTTGTCCAGGTGGGAAAGGGCAGTGTGGAGTGCAATAGAGACTGCATAATCTGTGGATCTGTTGGGGCGGTATGCAAATTGGAGTGGGGTCTAGGGTTTCTGGGATAATGGTGTTGATGTGAGCCATGACCAGCCTTTCAAAGCACTTCATGGCCACAGACGTGAGTGCTATGGGTCGGTAGTAATTTATGCAGGTTATCTTAGTGTTCTTGGGAACATGGACTATGGTGGTCTGCTTGAAACATGTTGGTATTACAGAGTCAGTCAGGGACATGTTGAAAATGTCAGTGAAGACACTTGCCAGTTGGACAGCGCAGGCTCGGAGTACACGTCCTGGTAATCCATCTGGCCCTGCGGCCTTGTGAATGTTGACCTGCTTAAAAGTCTTACTCACATCGGCTTTTGAGAGCGTGATCACATAGTCATCCGGAACAGCTGATGCTCTCATGCATGCTTCAGTGTTTCTTGCATCGATGCAAGCATAGAACTGATTTAGCTCGTCTGGTAGGCTTGTGTCACTGGGCAGCTCGCTGCTGTGTTTCCGTTTGTAGTGTGTAATAGTTTTCAAGCCCTGCCACATCCGACGAGCGTCAGAGCCGGTGTAGTACGATTCACACTCCTTGAAAGTGGCAGCTCTACCCTTTAGCTCAGTGCGGATGTTGCCTGTAATCCATGGCTTTTTGTTGGGGTATGTATGTATGGTCACTGTGGGGACGACGTCATCGATGCACGTATTGATGAAGCCATTGACTGATGTGGTGTACTCCTCAATGCTATCGGAAGAATCCCATAACATTTTCCAGTCTGTGCTAGCAAACAGTCCTGTAGCTTACCATCTGCGTCATCTGACCACTTCCTTATAAACCTAGTCACTGGTGCTTTCTGCTTTAGTTTTTGATTATAAGCAGGAATCAGGAGGATAGAGTTATGGTCAGATTTGCCAAATGGAGGGCGAGGGCGAGCTTTGTACGCGGCTCTGTGTGTGGAGTAAAGGTGGTCTAGAGTTTTTTTTTCTCCCTCTGGTTGCACATTTAACATGCTGGTAGAAATGAGGTAGAATGGATTTAAGTTTCCCTGCATTATAGTCCCCGGCCACTAGGAGTGCTGTCTCTGGATGAGCGTTTTCCTGTTTATTATGGCCTTATACAGCTCATTCAGTGCAATCTTAGTGCCAGCATCGGTTTGTGGTGGTAAATAGACAGCTACGAAAAATATAGATGAAAACTATCTCGGTAAATAGTGTGGTCTACAGTTTATCATGAGATGCTCTACCTCAGGAAAGAAAAAACCTCGAGGCTTCCTCAGTATTAGATTTTATGCACCAGCTGTTGTTTACAAATATACAAAGACCGCCACCCCTTCTCTTACCGGAGTCAGCCGTTCTATCCTGCCGATGTAGCGTATAACCCGCTAGCTGTATGTTGTCAATGTCGTCGTTCAGCCACGACTCGGGTGAAACATAAGATATTATCGTTTTTAATGTCCCGTTGGTAGGATAACCTTAATCTTCGGTCGTCCAATTTATTTTCAAATGATTGAACATTGGCTAATAGGATTGATGGGAGAAGCAGTTTACTCGCTCGCCGTCGGATCCTTACAAGGCACCCCGACCTACGTACACGATATCTCCGTCTCTTTCTCATGCGAATTATTGGGATTTGGGCCTTGTCTGGTGTCTGTAGGATATCGTTCGCGTCCGACTCGTTGAAGAAAAAATCTTCGTCCAATACGAGGTGAGTAATCACTGTCCTGATATCCAGAAGCTCTTTTTGGTCATAAGTTGGGGATGGAGACATGTTGGCTGGGTGGGGTTGGGGGAATGGGATGGGAGGTTGGGGTTGGAGACATGTTGGCTGGGTGGGGTTGGGGGAATGGGATGGGAGGTTGGGGATGGAGACATGTTGGCTGGGTGGGGGTTGGGGGGAATGGGATGGAAGGTTGGGGATGGAGACATGTTGGCTGGGTGGGGTTGGGGGAATTGGTTGGGAGGTTGGGGATGGAGACATGTTGGGCTGGGTGGGGTTGGGGGGAATGGGATGGGAATGGGAGGTTGGGGATGGAGACAGTTTGTGCCTGGGTGGGGTTGGGGGAATGGGAATGGATAATTGGGGATGGAGACATGTTGGGCTGGGGTGGGGTTGGGGGAATAGTGGATGGGATAGGTTGGGGGTGGAGAGCATGTTGGCTGGTGGGGTTGGGGGAATGGTATGGGAGATTGGGGATGGAGACATGTTGGCTGGGGTGGGGTTGGGGGAATGGAATGGGAGGTTGGGGTGGTAGACATGTTTGGCTGGGTGGGGTTGGGGGAAATGGGATGGGAGATTGGGGAATGGAGACATGTTTGGCTGGGTGGGGTTGGGGGAATGGTGGATGTGGATGGGATGGGGAGATTGGGGATGGAGACAATGTTTGCTGGGTGGGGTTTGGGGGAATGGGGATTGGGATGGTGAGGTTGGGGATGGAGACATTTGGCTGGGTGGTTGGGGGAAAGGGGGATGAAGGGTTGGGGGGGGAGACATTTTGGGCGGGGTGGGTTGGGGGGGGGATGGAGGTTGGGGGGGGGAACTTTTGCTGGGGGGGGGTTGGGGAAGGGGGATGGGGGGTTGGGATGACATGTTGGCTGGGTGGGGTTTTGGGGGAAGGGGATGGGGGGGGTTTTGGGGGTGGGACATTTGGGCGGGGGGGGGTTTGGGGGGGGAATGGAGGGGATTTTGGGGATGGAACATTTGGCTGGGGGGGTTGGGGGAATGGATGGATGGGGGTTGGGATGGAACATTTTGCTGGGGGGGGTTTTGGGGAATGGAGGGGAAGGTTGGGGGGAAACCTGTTGGCTGGGGGGGGTTGGGGGGAAGGGGATGGGGGTTGGGGTGGAACTTTTTGGTTTTGGTGGGGTTGGGGGAAGGGGGGTGGGAGTTGGGGATGGAGACTTTTTGGCTGGGTGGGGGGGGGGGGGAATGGGAGGGATGGGAGGTTGGGTGGAACGTTGGCTGGGGGGGGTTGGGGGAATGGATGGGATGGGATTTTGGGGTGGGGAATGTTGGTTTGGGGGTTTTTGGGGAATGGGGGGATGGGATTTTGGATGAGCTTTGGGCGGGGTGGGGTTGGGGAATGGGATGGGGGATTTTGGGGGATGGAACTGTTGGCTGGTGGGGTTGGGGGAATGTAGGGGGATTTGGGGGGGAGACTGTTGGCTGGTGGGGTTGGGGTGGGGGGTTTGGGGGGGAGGGAAACCCTTTTGGGCTGGGGGGGGTTGGGAATGGGTGGGGGTTGGGGGGGAACATTTGGCTGGTGGGGTTTGGGAAGGGGTGGAGGTTGGGGTGGAGACTTTGCGGGGGGGTTTGGGGGGAAGGGGATGGAGGTTGGGATGGAGACATTTTTGGGCTGGGGGGGGGTTTGGGGGAATAATGGAGTTGGGGTTTAGCTTTTTGGGGGGTGGGGGGGGGGGAAGGGGATGGGATGGGGGGTTTGGGGGGAAACCCTGTTGCTGGGGGGGGTTTGGGGGAAAGGGGGTTGGGGGGTTTGGGTTGAAATGTTGCTGGGGGGGGTTGGGGGAATTGGGTTGGGAGGTTGGGGAGGGCCCCTTTTTGGCTGGGTGGGGTTGGGGAGGGGAGGGGGAAGGTTGGGATGGCATTTTGGCTGGGTGGGGTTTGGGGGGAAATTTGGGGGGTGGGGTTGGGGGGGGAACTTTTTGGTTTGGTGGGGTTGGGGGAATGGTTGGGGGGTTTTGGGGAGGGAGACTTTTGGCTGGGGGGGTTGGGGGAAGGGGATGGGGGGAGGTTGGGGGGAGACTTTGGGGCGGGGTGGGTTTGGGGAATGGGATGGGTTTTGGGGGTGGGCATTTGCTGGGGGGGGTTGGGGGGAAGGGGGGAGGGGATTTGGGGGATGAGACATTTTGGGTGGGTGGGGTTGGGAATTGGTTGGGGAATTTGGGGATGGAGACATTTTGGGGCTGGGGGGGGTTGGGGAATTTGGTTGGGATTTTGGGTGGAACTTTTGGGCTGGGGGGGGTTTGGGGGGGTGGGTGGGGGGGTTGGGGAGGGCTTTGGCTGGGGGGGTTGGGGGAATTTGGGATGGAGGTTTTTGGGTTTAGCATTTTGGGTGGGGGGGGTTGGGGAAGGGATGGGGGGGGTTTGGGGTGGAGACATTTGGGCTGGGTGGGTTGGGGAAGGGGATGGAGTTGGGGGGGAGACATGTTGGCTGGGGGGGGTTTGGGGGGAAGGGGGATGAAGTTGGGGGGGAACTTTGGCTGGGGGGGGTTGGGGGAATGGGATGGGGGGTTGGGGGAGGAGACTTTGGCTGGGTGGGTTTGGGGGAATGGATGGAGGTTGGGTTTGGAACTTTTGCTGGGGGGGGTTTGGGGGAAAAATTGGGATGGGGGTTTTTGGGGTGGGACAGGGGGGGCTGGGTGGGGTTGGGGGAAGGGGATGGGGGGGGTTGGGGAGGAGACATGTTGGCTGGGGGGGGGTTGGGGAATGGGAGGGGAGGTTTTGGGTGGAGACTGTTCGGGGTTGGGGTTGGGGGTGGGATGGAGGTTGGGGGGGAAACATGTTGGCTGGGGGGGGGGGTGAGGGGGGTTTTGGTTGGGGGGGGGAATGGGATGGGAGTTGGGGGATGGAGCATGTTGGCTGGGGGGGGTTTTGGGGAATGGGATGGGGGGTTTGGGGATGGGAATTTTGGCTGGGTGGGTTGGGGGGAATGGGAGGGGAGGGGTTGGGGATGGAACATTTGGCTGGGGGGGTTTGGGGGGAATGGGATGGGAGGGGATGGGGGTTGGGGGGGATCCATTTTTGGCTTTTTTTTTGGGGGGGGTTTTGGGGGGGTTTGGGGATTGAACTGGGGGCTGGGGGGGGTTTTGGGGGAAGGGTGGGGGGTTGGGGAGGGGAGACATTTTGGGCTGGGGGGATTCCATCATTTAACCACATTCTGCCATCTTTTTTAACCCCCTTCTCCCACCATTTTGACCACATTCTGGCCCCATTTTAAAGACACATTCGCCACCATTTAGACACATTCTTGCCCCCATTTTGACCACATCTTCTGGCCACCATTTTAAGACCACAATTCTGCATTCTTTGAGAACCATAATTCTGCCACCATTTTAGACCACATTCTGCCATCATTTTAGACCACATTCTGCCATCATTTTAGACCACATTCTGCCATCATTTTAGACCACATTCTGCCATCATTTTAGACCACATTCTGCCATCATTTTAGACCACATTCTGCCATTCTGCCATTATTAGCGCAGTTCGCTCTCTTTACCCACATTCCTCTCTGATTGAATCTTCCATGACAGTCCTCATTTAGCCACAATTAGATGTATTTAGTGTGCGATGCTATTTTAATCACCAACAATAACGGCTGGAATGTCACCAGCGGAACAGAGCATGACAACGAGGATACAAGAATGACGGGTTACAGAACGGTTCATTACTAAGAAGCTGTAGATTCTGAGACGTTGAGATATGGCGTTGAGTGAAGACAGAGAGAGACGCCTCGTTCTCCTGCTGAACGACATTACATGACAGCAGACATTCCTCTCTCTCTCTCTCTCTCTCTCTCTCTCTCTCTCTCTCTCTCTCTCTCTCTCTCTCTCCAATGGGGTCAACTGTCTCAGAGACAGAACAAAATACATATTACTAATAGACTGTAGTAATTGAGCTACTGTAAACGGCAAAAAAATCTAGAGTACAAATGAAATGAGCTCCTATGAAGTGAAATAATGAAGAGATGGCTTAAACTGTTTTAAAAGACAAAGGGATGGGTAGGGATGAGGAAAAAGGGTAGTTTCCCCTGGTGTCTTCCGTCTCCTGTCCGCTGCACATGGTAGATTATTAACTAGAGGTGATGATCATCGGGAGTAGCAGCAGCAAAGTGCAGATTAGAAACAGTTTTCCAATGGACTGGACTGATAGCTTCAAGATGGGTCCCTCCATCTGTCAGTGTAGCACATAGGGATGCGTGAAACGTACTCCTTAGCCTGAAGTGTCCCCACTTGCGCCAGCAAATAGCTAGCTTTTCGAGTGGCATCGACTGGTAAGATGCCTCAGGAGGGTGGCCACGTGTGCTAGCAAGACAGAGGTCATGGGTTGGAGCCTCAGTGTGACCCAAATCAGGAGGAAGTGGTGCTCGCTAAACAGCAGTGTGACATAATTTACATTAGCATGGCGGGAGAGAGAGAGAGCGTGATGCATGCATCAGTTTCAGCTCTGCTTTATTGGTACTTGTTTGAAGGAGAGTTAAGCACGTCAAAGCATCTTAAAACACTTAAAGTACTTTGCATTCCATAAATACGACTCACCATTTCGTGTTTTTGACGTTTTTTGTTAGTTTATTTGTTATTTCTTTTTTCTATTTTTTTTTCTTCTTTTGGGGGGTGGGGGGGGTAGATTAGCTTTAATATTGCAGATAGATTGTAACTTCCATCAATGTAATTGTCTGCATCACTTCCAATCCCCCATATGTTTTTTTTTCTCGCAAATATATATACACATACTGTACATATACACATACATACATATACATATATATACATATATATATGATATATATATATATATATATATATATATATATATATATATACATATCCTTTAAAAAATATATTTTTCCCTTTAATACTTTCCAACGCCACCACCCCTTCCCTAATTGGAGTAAACTAGTGAACAACAACGCTTAGGACCTCTACTTCCAGCTCATACATACTATATTCATTTTATGGACACAGTCAATTTTACAATAATTCTATTTTGTTTGTTTTTACTCCTGAACTTCCTCTACCCTCTACCTCTCCGATCATTTTCATGATGTCCATCCTGGTTTGCTTCTATATGCCATATCTTTCTAACTGTGCTCTTTCACAAAAGCTCTCAACCTATAACCTATATACTTATTATGGACAGCATGTCTTACACTAGTTATCTTGTTGTTATTAGTTGTTGTTATTAGTCCCATCCTTCAGCTCCATTCAACACCTCCCATCTATCTCTTAACACCATCCATATTGGATTTCTATTTGCCATATATTTTTCAACCGTACTGTGATGTTAAAAGTTCTGAAGCCTTCTATTCTCATTGTTTCTACAGATTGTAAATTGAAAATAAACATGTTTGCTAAAAGTATTATTATATTATTGATCGATTGACTATAACCTTTCAGATCACCCAGTAGTGCTATCTGCAGGGTTAGCTCCAGGTAAATATTTTAATCCTTTAGCCATTCCTGGACCTGTTTCCAAAAACAAGCTACAAATGGACAGCTACAAATGATCTAATGATTCTGTCTCTTCGCAGCAAAATCTGCAGAGCTGGGAAGATTGTATCCCCCATATAAATAACATTCTATTGGTAGCAAGAATTTTGTATAATAATTTAAATTGAAAGATTCTACGTTTTGAATCTGGCGTCGTTTTGCGTATCAGTTCATAAACACTATGCCATGGAATCGGTATGTCAAAAATCTCTTCCCAACTATTTTGCAATCTATGTGGGACGGCTGTCAATCCTTTGGTCCTTAAATGATACTGGTATGCTTTTTATTAATCACAGTTTTCTTTAACCAATTATATTCTTTAATTCAGGGCCGACAGACAAGTTCCTTACTTTCTCCCCCTTCCACTTTCCTCTTCCATTTTTGCGGTAATGCTGCAATTATTTGGTTGTAATTTTGAGTAGAGCACACATTTCAATATGTTTTTGATAGCTGCATGTTCAACATAGCTCCACCAGTCCTACCGATAATATCATTTACGATGATTATACCTTTTGTAAACTTTTTTTCAAAAAACAATGTTTTTTTATCATTTAGTATAATTTAGTTTAACTACAATATTTGTTGCATTATTTGTTCTGTCGTTTCTGGAGGATTAAATTGAAATTGCAACCAACTTTCCATGGCTTGTTATAGAAATTGTGATATTTGGGAGATGATTTCCTTTTCAAATAACTGAAAGTGAGGGGTTGTAATCTGAATAAAGGGGAAAAAGGCCATTTTCTAATTTGCTAGAGAACCAGTTCGTATTTAACTATAACTTTTGTATAACTGAAGCTTTTAGTGATAGGTCTAATGCTTTAATATTTAGTAATTTCTGTCCTCCGAATTGATATTCATTATATAAATAGGCCCGTTTCATTTTTTCTGGCTTGCCGTTCCAAATAAAATTGAATATTTTTTTCTCATATAATTTTTAAAAACTGTTCGCTAGGCATAGACAAGACCATAAGCTAATAGGTAAACTGGGATAATACTACAGAGTTAATCAGGGTGTATTTTCCACGAATAGACAGGTATTTACCTTTCCATGATAGCAAGATCTTATCTATTTTTGCAAACTTTCTATTAAAATGTATTGGAGTGAGATCATTTATTTCATTTGGGATATGTATTCTGAGTATATCCACATCACCATCAGACCATTTTATTGGTAAACTACATGGTAATGTAAATTTTTTATTTTTTAGTGATCCAATACGTAATATAGTACATTTATCATAATTTGGTTGTAATCCAGAGAGGTTAGAAATTGTATCTAGATCCTCTATGAGGCTGTGGAGGGATTCAAGTTGTGGATTTAAAAGAAAACATGAATCATCAGCGTACAATGACACGTTTGTCTTTAAGCCCTGGATTTCTAATCCCTTGATATTATTGTTGGATCTGATTTTAATAGCTAACGTTTCGATGGCCATAATAAATAGATATGCCGATAGTGGACAACCTTGTTTTATTCCTCTTCACAGTTGAAATTTCTGAGAAATATCCATTATTTACTATTTTAAACCTAAGGTTACTATACATGATTTTAACCCATTTTATAAGAGATTCTCCAAAATTGAAATACTCCAGGCATTTATACAAAACTCCAATGGTACTTTATCAAGTGCCTTTTCAAAGTCTGCTATGAATAGCAGGCCTGGTTTCCCAGACTTTTCATAGTGTTCTATTGTTTTCAGTACCTGCCTTATATTATTTCCAATGTATTGTCCACGTAAAAAACCTGTCTGATTAGAATTAATAATGTCCGACAATACCTTTTTAATTCTATGCGCTAAACATTTTGCTAGAAATTTTGCTTCACAACACTGAAGTGTAAGGGGCCTCCAATTTTTTGAATGGACTGGATCGTTATATTTCCCACTTGTAGACGGCATCCCTAGCCGCGTCCTCAGAGCATGCACAGAGCAGCTGGCTGGTGTGTTTATGGACATATTCAATCTCTCCCTTTCCCAGTCTGCTGTTCCCACATGCTTCAAGATGGCGACCATTGTTCCTGTACCCAACACAGCAAAGGTAACTGAACTAAATTACTATTGCCCTGTAGCACTCACCTCTGTCATCATGAAGTGCTTTGAGAGACTAGTCAAGGATCATATCACCTCCAACTTAACTGTCACCCTAGACCCACTTCAATTTGCTTACTGCCCCAATAGATCCACAGACGATGCAATCGCCATCACACTGAACACTGCCCTGTCCCATCTGGACAAGAGGAATACCTATGTAAGAATGCTGTTCATTGACTATAGCTCAGCATTCAACACCATAGTACCCTCCAAGCTCATCATTAAGCTCGAGGCCCTGAGTCTGAACCCCGCCCTGTGCAACTGGGTCCTGGACTTCCTGGACGGGCCGCCCCCAGGTGGTGAAGGTAGGAAACGACATCTCCACTTCACTGATCCTCAACACTGGGGCCCCACAAGGGTGCGTGCTCAGCCCCCTCCTGTACTCCCTGTTCACCCATGACTGCGTGGCCAAGCACGGCTCCAACTCAATCATCAAGTTTGCAGATGACACAACAGTAGTAGGCTTGATTACCAACAATGACGAGACCGCCTACAGGGAGGAGGTGAGGGCTCTGGGAGTGTGGTGCCAGGAAAATAACCTTTCACTCAATGTCAACAAAACAAAGGAGATGATCGTGGACTTCAGGAAACAGCAGAGTGTGCACCCCCTTATCCACATCGACGGGACCGCAGTGGAGAAGGTGGAAAGCTTCAAGTTCCTTGGCGTACACATCAACAACAAACTGAAATGGTCCACCCACACAGACAGTGTGGTTAAAAAGGCGCAACAGAGCCTCTTCAACCTCAGGAGGCTGAAGAAATTCGGCATGGCACCAAAAACCCTCACAAACTTTAACAGATGACCAATTGAGAGCATCATTTCGGGCTGTATCACAGCCTGGTACGGCAACTGCACCGCCCGCAACCGCAGGGCTCTCCAGAGGGTTGTGCGGTCTGCTGAACGCATTACAAGGGGCAAACTACCTGCCCTCCAAGACACATACAGCACCCGATGTCACAGGAAGGCCAAAAAGATCATCAAGGACATCAACCAACCGAGCCACTGCCTGTTCACCCCGCTATCATCCAGAAGGCGAGGTCAGTACAGGTGCATCAAAGCTGGGACCGAGAGAATGAAAAACAGCTTCTATCTCAAGGCCATCAGACTGTTAAATAGCCATCACTAGCACATTAGAGGCTGCTGCTGCCTATTGAAACCACTGGCCACTTTAAGAAATGGAACACTAGTCACTTACAATGTTTACATATCTTGCACTACTCATCTCATATGTATATACTGCATTCTATTCTAAAATATTCTACTGTATCTTAGTCCATGCCGCTCTGTCATTGCTTGTCCATATACAGTGAGGGAAAAAAGTATTTGATCCCCTGCTGATTTTGTACGTTTGCCCACTGACAAAGAAGTGATCCGTCTATAATTTTAATGGTAGGTTTATTTGAACAGTGAGAGACAGAATAACAACAAAAAAATCCAGAAAAACGCATGTCAAAAATGTTATAAATAGATTTGCATTTTAATGAGGGAAATAAGTATTTGACCCTCTCTCAATCAGAAAGATTTCTGGCTCCCAGGTGTCTTTTATACAGGTAACGAGCTGAGATTAGGAGCACACTCTTAAAGGGAGTGCTCCTAATCTCAGCTTGTTACTGTATAAAAGACACCTGTCCACAGAAGCAATCAATCAATCAGATTCCGAACTCTCCACCATGGCCAAGACCAAAGAGCTCTCCAAGGATGTCAGGGACAAGATTGTAGACCTACACAAGGCTGGAATGGGCTACAAGACCATTGCCAAGCAGCTTGGTGAGAAGGTGACAACAGTTGGTGCGATTATTCGCAAATGGAAGAAACACAAAATAACTGTCAATCTCCCTCTGCCTGGGGCTCCATGCAAGATCTCACCTCGTGGAGTTGCAATGATCATGAGAACGGTGAGGAATCAGCCCAGAACTACATGGGATGATCTTGTCAATGATCTCAAGGCAGCTGCGACCATAGTCACCAAGAAAACAATTGGTAACACACTACGCTGTGAAGGACTGAAATCCTGCAGCGACCGCAAGGTCCCCCTGCTCAAGAAAGCACACATACAGGGATGTCTGAAGTTTGCCAATTAACATTTGAATGAGTCAGAGGAGAACTGGGTGAAAGTGTTGTGGTCAGATGAGACCAAAATTGAGCTCTTTGGCATCAACTCAACTCGCCGTGTTTGGAGGAGGAGGAATGCTGCCTATGACCCCAAGAACACCATCCCCACCGTCAAACATGGAGGTGGAAACATTATGCTTTGGGGGTGTTTTTCTGCTAAGGGGACAGGACAACTTCACCGCATCAAAGGGACGATGGACAGGGCCATGTACCGTCAAATCTTGGGTGAGAACCTCCTTCCCTCCACTGTATGTATATATATATTAAATCCCAATTCTTACTAGTTTTGTGTATATTGGGCACAGTTGAAGTCGGAAGTTTACATACTCTTAGATTGGAGTCGTTAAAACTTGTTTTTCAACCAATCCACACATTTCTTGTTAACAAACTATAGTTTTGGCAAGTCGGTTAGGACATCTACTTTGTGCATGACACAAGTAATTTCCCAACAATTGTTTAAAGACAGATTATTTCACTTATAATTCACTGTATCACAATTCCAGTGGGTCAGAATTGTTGACTGTGCCTTTAAACAGCTTGAAAAATTCCAGAAAATGATGTCATGGCTTCAGAAGCTTCTGATAGGCTAATTGACATCATTTGAGTCAATTTGAGGTTTACCTGTGGATGTATTTCAAGGCCTACCTTCCAACTCAGTGTCTCTTTGCTTGACATCATGGGAAAATCAAAAGAAATCAGCCAAGAACTCAGAAAAAAAATGATAGACCTCCACAAGTCTGGTTCATCCTTGGGAGCAATTTCCAAATGCCTGAAGGTACCACATTCATCTGTACAAACAATAGTACGCAATTATAAACACCATGGGACCATGCATCCATCATACCACTCAGGAAGGAAACGTGTTCTGTCTCCTAAAGAGGAAATCCCAGAACAACAGCAAAGGACCTTGTGAAGATCCTTGAGGAAACAGGTACAAAAGTATCCATATCCACAGTAAAACGAGTCCTATATCGACATAACCTGAAAGGCCGCTCAGCAAGGAAGAAGCCACTGCTCCAAAACCACCATAAAAAAGCCAGACTAAGGTTTGCAACTGCACATGGGGACAAAGATCATACTTTTTTGTAAAATGTCCTCTGGTCTGATTAAACAAAATATAACTGTTTGGCCATAATGACCATCGTTATGTTTGGAGGAAAAAGGGGGTTCTTGCAAGCCGAAGAACACCATCCCAACCGTGAAGAACAGGGGTGGCAGCATCATGCTGTGGGGGTGCTTTGCTGCAGGAGGGACTAGTGCACTTCACAAAATAGATGGCATCATGAGGAAGGAAAACTATGTGGATATATTGAAGGAACATCTCAAGACATCAGTCAGGAAGTTAAAGCTTGGTCGCAAGTTGGTCTTCCAAATGGACAAAATGTGGCAAAATGGCTTAAGGACAACAAAGTCAAGGTATTGGAGTGGCCATCACAAAGCCCTGACCTCAATCCTATAGAAAATTTGTGGGCAGAACTGAAAAAGCGTGTGCGAGCAAGGAGGCATACAATCCTGACTCCGTTACACCAGCTCTGTCAGGAGGAATGGGCCAAAATTCACCCAACTTATTGTGGGAAGCTTGTGGAAGGCTACCCGAAACGTTTGACCCAAGTTAAACAATTTAAAGGCAATGCTACCAAATACTAATTGAGTGTATGTAAACTTCTGACCCACTGGGAATGTGATGAAATAAATAAAAGCTGAAATAAATCATTCTCTCTACTATTATTCTGACATTTCACATTCTTAAAATAAAGTGGTGATCCTAACTGACCTAAAACAGGGAATTTTTACTAGGATTAAATGTCAGGATTTGTGAATAACTGAGTTTAAATGTATTTGGCTAAGGTGTATGTAAACTTCCGACTTCAATTATTGCTATCTATCTTCTCTGTTAGACTTTCTATTTCCTTTGTTAGTGTGGACTCGTTTGACCTAAATTGCTTTTGTTTTTGAGATGAGTACTGAATTTCATGGCCTCTAAAGGCACATTTAATCTATGTTATGTCGGAAAAAAATCAGTTATAAATGCCTCTGTCCTAGTTAAAAACAAGTTATCATCCAATAGGCTTTGATTAAATTACATTTCCAATATCCTCGCTCATGTCAGTAAGAGTATATTATATGATGTTCCAACCGCATTCTGTCCCCTATCAACTTTTGGTGCCAACGAGAATGACATAAGAAAGAAGTCAAGACGACATGTTTTTGATATTACCAATGAACAATGAGACATGAAATCTCTTGCTAGACTACATAGTTTGTGGCAAACAGAAGCTGTTTCTGGTGAACACATGAGTTCCAGGACCAGTATCCAATGATGACCAATCAGGGGGATCAGAAAAAGCTGTTGGAAAATGTAAAGCAAGCGATCTAGCTACATGCCAAAGTTGTCCGGTGAGTGTTTAACTTATTATTTAAACTTTAACATTGTATGATGCCTAGTCAGTAATGTCATGTTTTTTGGAACACATTTTTGTTGATATTCAATTTCAATATTTAATTATAAAATTATTTATTTTCAATATTTCAAATCGTCAGCGCCACTGACTGGTTACCACTTAGCTAGCTAATGGAACTTCGCTGTAACCTACCCACTTTTCTTGCATTTGCTAGCGTCATAAACACTACCACTGCCACCCGTATTCTGCTCTGCCTCTCCTCTTCTCTGTCTGTCTGAGTTGATGATATCATTAACATTTGCATAGAAAAACAATGCAACACATTTATAGGGCACCCTGAACATCAAGGAATGTAGGAGGGCGTAGGATGGGATTGTGTAATGTGTGTGTGTGTGTGTGTGTGTGTGTGTGTGTGTGCAAGTGTGTGTTTTTCTGTCAGCAGGTGAGAATGAGGCCCCATCATCTCTGATCCTAATTGCCATGCGCTTGTCTCAATGTCTAATATGTAGTTAACACATGTCCTACCAGGAAATTTACTGAGAATAACAATGGGCTAATTACATAAGAGTCACACCATCCCAGCATCTGTCATTTCAATCACCCCGTCTTGAATATCATCATGTCGACTTTGTCAATAGAAGGAACCCTGAGACTGGGAAACAATGTGTCAGCATTCCTCTTGTTTTTGTTGTTGTTGTTGTTGTTTGTTAGCCAATTAAAGAATCCTCTTGTTACCCCTAAAGGAGGAAGGAAAAAGGCGATGAAAAATGTAGCCTATTGTTTGAGACTGAGAGTCCCTCGTTTTCGGAGGCTGGAAGTCCCTGGTGATGCAGTATTTATAACTTGTAAAATGTCTTTCTGAGTCTAAATGGCAAATTTCCACCTGGGGAAATATGTCCAGGAAATATATTGACTCAGAGATGAAAACAAAATGATAGAGAGATCCATGCTAACAAAGGATAGAGCTGGTATAGGGGAGAGTTATGATGACAGTACATGTTGTAAATTATTAATGAGTCAGCAAGAAACTATAAAATAGTTACAATTATAACAACGGTTAACATATAGTCCTGAAGGCAATTAACTTCTTAAAATGACAAGGCAATGCATTCTTGGAGACAGTAGATATTTTATAAAATTAATAAGCTCACATTCAAATCAGGGAAAAGATAGGTGAGATCGAGTTGGATGCTCTTACGTATATACAGTGGGGGAAAAAAGTATTTAGTCAGCCACCAATTGTGCAAGTTCTCCCACTTAAAAAGATGAGAGAGGCCTGTAATTTTCATCATAGGTACACGTCAACTATGACAGACAAAATCAGAAAAAACATTCCAGAAAATCACATTGTAGGATTTTTTATGAATTTATTTGCAAATTATGGTGGAAAATAAGTATTTGGTCAATAACAAAAGTTTCTCAATACTTTGTTATATACCCTTTGTTGGCAATGACACAGGTCAAACTTTTTCTGTAAGTCTTCACAAGGTTTTCACACACTGTTGTTTTGGCCCATTCCTCCACGCAGATCTCCTCTAGAGCAGTGATGTTTTGGGGCTGTCGCTGGGCAACATGGACTTTCAACTCCCTCCAAAGATTTTCTATGGGGTTGAGATCTGGAGACTGGCTAGGCCACTCCAGGACCTTGAAATGCTTCTTACGAAGCCACTCCTTTGTTGCCCGGGCGGTGTGTTTGGGATCATTGTCATGCTGAAAGACCCAGCCACGTTTCATCTTCAATGCCCTTGCTGATGGAAGGAGGTTTTCACTCAAAATCTCATGATACATGGACCCATTCATTCTTTCCTATACACGGATCAGTCGTCCTGGTCCCTTTGCAGAAAAACAGCCCTAAAGCGTGATGTTTCCACCCCCATGCTTCATAGTAGGTATGGTGTTCTTTGGATGCAACTCAGCATTCTTTGTCCTCCAAACACGACGAGTTGAGTTTTTACCAAAAAGTTCTATTTTGGTTTCATCTGACCATATGACATTCTCCCTAACCTCTTCTGGATCATCCACATGCACTCTAGCAAACTTCAGACGGGCCTGGACATGTACTGGCTTAAGCAGGGGGACACGTCTGGCACTACAGGATTTGAGTCCCTGGCGGCGTAGTGTGTTACTGATGGTAGGCTTTGTTACTTTGGTCCCAGCTCTCTGCAGGTCATTTACTAGGTCCCCCCGTGTGGTTCTGGGATTTTTTGCTCACCGTTCATGTGATCATTTTGACCCCACGGGGTGAGATCTTGCGTGGAGCCCCAGATCGAGGGAGATTATCAGTGGTCTTGTATGTCTTCCATTTCCTAATAATTGCTCCCACAGTTGATTTATTCAAACCAAGCTGCTTACCTATTGCAGATTCAGTCTTCGAAGCTTGGTGCAGGTCTACAATTTTGTTTCTGGTGTCCTTTGACAGCTCTTTGGTCTTGGCCATAGTGGAGTTTGGAGTGTGACTGTTTGAGGTTGTGGACAGGTGTCTTTTATACTGATAACAAGTTCAAACAGGTGCCATTAATTCAGGTAACGAGTGGAGGACAGAGGAGCCTCTTAAAGAAGAAGTTACAGGTCTGTGAGAGCCAGAAATCTTGCTTGTTTGTAGGTGACCAAATACTTATTTTCCACCATAATTTGCAAATAAATTCATTAAAAATCCTACAATGTGATTTTCTGGAGAAAGAAAATCTCATTTTGTCTGTCATAGTTGACGTGTACCTATGATGAAGATAACAGGCCTCTCTCATCTTTTTAAGTGGGAGAACTTGCACAATTGGTGGATGACTAAATACTTTTTTTCCCCACTGTATCTGTCTGGAACCTACGGACTTCAGAGAACTCTCCATGCACGCAGTCCAAAAGCAAAGTATTCCAGATGATTCCACAATGGCTCTGAGTGGGGCATCTTTGGATTATTTTGTGATTCGTATGACAGCAGCCATGACTGGTCACCATAAGAAGACAAAGAGTGGTGTTCACACGTTCAGTTTATAATCCTAGAACCAGGAAGAGGTGAGGCCTCTCGTCAGGAGAGATGTGATTGGCTCAGGTGAGGGAAAAGTTCTAGGGGCCGAGCCTGCCCCCTTTTATCACCCGATTTGCTCTGTGACCTGCACAGCCTATGAATCAAATACATTGTCCACACCAAAGGGAGGGTATTTGTATACTTTCATAGTGAGGGTAATACAGTGGCTTGCAAAATAATTCAACCCCCCCCCCCCCCTTGGAATTTTTCATATTTTGTTGCCTTACAAGCTGGAATTAGCATTGATTTTTGGGCGGTGTGTATCATTTGATTTTTCACAACATGCCTACCACTTTGAAGATGCAAAATATTTTGTGCCAAGACACATTTCGTCATTCTCCTGAGATTGAAGAGACTCTGTTGCGCCTTCTTCACCGCACTGTCTGCGTGGGTGGACCATTTCAGTTTGTCAGTAATGCGTAGGCCAAGGAACTTGAATCTTTCCACCTTCTCCACTGCGGTCCCGTCGATGTGGATAGGGGGGAGCACCCTCTGCTGTCCACGATCATCTCCTTTGTTTTGTTGACGTTGAGTGAGAGGTTATTTTCCTGGCACCACACTCCCAGAGCCCTCGCCACCTCCCTGTAGCCGGTCTCGTCATTGTTGGTAATCAAGCCTACTACTGTTGTGTTGTAGTGGGCTGTGTTTGAATACTCATACTAACCGCACTAACCGTAGTATTTGTGACGAGAATTGAGCATACAGTATGCTTATTGGTCATAGTAAGTATATAGTTAGTAAAACCAAAAGTTCCCGGATGTCGTACTACATTCGCCAAAATACAAAGCATACATGCAGTGGACACTACATAATGCAATTCTTCAAGAAATGGGCGTGGCTTCACAAAGTTTTCAGATTTGAAGAAAATGGCGGAAAATATGCAGCCGAAGTCCGACAAGAGTGGATACAAATTAATTCCTTTAACTAATTATGACAAATGTTAAGAAAATGCTGAGCAATGTAATAAAGTAATGACTTTTCAAATAAGCTATTAATACATCGAACTTGCCAGGCAAGTTATCTATCTAACTAACTACCCAACGTTTATTGACTTGATTATACACATAATTCTTAGCTAAGTGGTCTAGTCTTCGTTCGTTTCCATGGACATTGTTAATTCTGGCTATCTATTCCAATTTCAGAGCACTCTTGCGCAGAATAACTGATGAATTTACAAACGCTCAACACCAGTTGAATATGGCCAGTGTCAGTAAACGTTGGCAAAACAATGTGTAGTTAGTCACCAACGCTCTGGATAACATGAAAACAGCCTAACCAGCTCTGCTAGGGCGAGTAAAATGGTCAGAGTGAGGTGTTCTCTCATTTGTGTCTGGAAGTAGCTAGCCAATGTTAGCCAGTTAGCTGGAAGTAGCTAGCCAACGTTAGCCAGTTAGCTGGAAGTAGCTAGCCAACGTTAGCCAGTTAGCTGGAAGTAGCTAGCCAATGTTAGCCAGTTAGCTGGAAGTAGCTAGCCAACGTTAGCCAGTTAGCTGGAAGTAGCTAGCCAACGTTAGCCAGTTAGCTGGAAGTAGCTAGCCAACGTTAGCCAGTTAGCTTGGGTGCTTGACTGCCGTTGATCAACCCTACTCCTCGGCCAGAGAATCTGACAACGCTCTGGACTTTACGAACACCCAGAGCGCACTCTGGAACTCCAGATTGAATTTACGAACACACCCGAAATCGTAAAATGTTTAGCTAGTCATTTGTTATGCCAACAAGCTAGCAAGAGGTTGCATAGCAACAGCATCAACTTCCGGTAGACAGGCGAAGCTCTAGTACGCTCAACTGAAACGATACCGTTCGTTTACAGTATACTAAAATGAACTAATAGTACAGTCGTGGTCAAACGTTTTGAGAATGAGACAAATACTAATTTTCACAAAGTCTGCTGCCTCAGTTTTGATGATGGCAATTTGCATATACTCCAGAATGTCATGAAAAGTGATCAGATGAATTGCAATTAATTGCAAAGTCCATTTCCACTGCATTTCAGCCTTGCCACAAAAGGACCAGCTGACATCATGTCAGTGATTCTCTCGTTAACACAGGTGAGAGTGTTGACGAGGACAAGGCTGGAGATCACTCTGTCATGCTGATTGAGTTAGAATAACAGACTGGAAGCTTTAAAAGGAGGGTGGTGCTTGAAATCATAACCATGGTTACCTGCAAGGAAACACGTGCCGTCATCAGTGCTTTGCACAAAAAGGGCTTCACAGGCAAGGATATTGCTGCTAGTAAGATTGCACCTAAATCAACCATTTATCGGATCATCAAGAACTTCAAGGATAGAAGTTCAATTGTTGTGAAGAAGGCGTCAGGGCGCCCAAGAAAGTCCAGCAAGCGCCAGGACCGTCTCCTAAAGTTCGTTCAGCTGCGGGATCGGGGCACCACCAGTGCAGAGCTTGCTCAGGAATGGCAGCAGGCAGGTGTGAGTGCATCTGCACGCACAGTCAGGCGAAAACTTTTGGAGGATGGCCTGGTGTCAAGAAGGGCAGCAAAGAAGCCACTTCTCTCCAGGAAAGACATCAGGGACAGACTGATATTCTGCAAAAGGTACAGGGATTGGACTGCTGAGGACTGGGGTAAAGTCATTTTCTCTGATGAATCCCCTTTCCGATTGTTTGGGGCATCCGGAATACACCTTGTCCGGAGAAGACAAAGTGAGCGCTACCATCAGTCCTGTGTCATGCCAACAGTAAAGCATCCTGAGACCATTCATGTGGGGGGTTGCTTCTCAGCCAAGGGAGTGGGCTCACTCACAATTTTGCCTAAGAACACAGCCATGAATGAAGAATGGTACCAACACATCCTCCGAGAGCAACTTCTCCCAAACATCCAAGAAGAGTTTGGTGACGACCAATGCCTTTTCCAGCATGATGGAGCACCTTGCCATGAAGCAAAAGTGATAACTAAGTGGCTCGGGGAACAAAACATCGACATTTTGGGTCCATGGCCAGGAAACTCCCCAGACCTTAATCCCATGGAGAACTTGTGGTCGATCCTCAAGAGGCGGGTGGACAAACAAAAGCCCACAGATTCTGACAAACTCCAAGCATTGATTATGCAAGAATGGGCTGCCATCAGTCAGGATGTGGCCCAGAAGTTAATTGACAGCATGCCAGGGCGGATTGCAGAGGTCTTGAAAAAGAAGGGTCAACACTGCAAATATTGACTCTTTGCATAAACTTAATGTAATTATCAATAAAAGCATTTGACACTTATGGAATGCTTGTAATTATATTTCAGTATACCATTGTAACATCTGACAAAAATATCTCATAACACCGAAGCAGCGAACTTTGTGTAGACCAATATTTGTGTCATTCTCTCAAACTTTTGACCACGACTGTGTATAGTATGTAGTAAATACTCATTAAGTATGTAGTATACAGTATGTTAGTATGGGTGTTCGAACACAGCTCTGGATTTATAAGCTTTGTGATGCAACAGGCCTAACATCCCAGCAGTGCGGATCTTTAGTTACTAGGTTCTGCCCAAAGTAGACTTTCAGCCACTTGTCTTAACCACAGGCACAGTGGTTTTCCAGCGGCTCTGGAGCAGTTCTCTCTCTCTCTCTCTATTTTCTCTCAATAGGGAACAAGGCCTTTTTCTCCCAGGGCTGCCTGAGAATGAGAACATTTTTCAAGGGGTGAATGACGATCTGAAAATCCACACTTCTGAGAAATGGTTTAGTGGGAACATACTGTGCCGATTAAGACTTGTGTTGACTGAGCCTTTTTTTTAGGGTGATTGCTCTACTGTGGCTGAAGAAGGAATGCATCATAGCTGAATTATGGGACTTGTTTCATGGATACAAGCTAATGATACTGGATACTGTGTTTCACCTTCAGAAGACTCTGGAGTCTGATAAAATGAAGACATTCGTCACTACACACATTCATTCACCCCTAAACCATTCAACAAACATGATTCAAACTATTTCTGCATACCGTTACTCATCTTCAGGAGACTCTGATACAACTAGGTCCTTTAACTCTACACTCTTACAATAAATGTTGCTATCAAGAACCTTAAAGTGTTCTCTGGCTGTCCCCATAGGAGCACCCTTTGAAGAACCCTTTCTGGTTTCAGGTAGAACCCTTTTGGGTTCTACATGGAACCCAGAGGGTTCTACATGGAACCCAAAAGGGTCTACCTGGAACCAAAAATACTTATCCTATGGGGACATCCGAAAACCCGTTTTGGAACCCCTTTTTTTGTAAAAGTGCAGCAGACTGACCCAGCCATTCTACAACCAAGACTTTTAAACTATTTTTATCTGCATTTTCTGATCTTTTTTTCAGTCAAAATGTTTAGCACTGATTTCTTCCTCTTGACTTCCAGGCCATGTAAAGTTACACCATAAAACAAACAACAATATGTACCGAAATATATAGGACTACGACAGTCACAGAAAGAGGAGAAACTCCTCCCTATGCCACTTCAAAGCATACCGTACCAACAAGGGCTCTCCTCAACATACCGTACCCTAGCAGCCAGGGCTCTCCTCAACATACCGTACCCTAGCAGCCAGGACTCTCCTCAACATACCGTACCCTAGCAGCCAGTACTCTCCTCAACATACCGTACCCTAGCAGCCAGGACTCTCCTCAACATACAAAGGGACCTCTCTCGCTCTCCGTTTAATGATGCCCCTCTACTGAATTATACAAAATAGCCCACACTGCATTCCTGAAGATGGCAGGGGGCACACAGAACAGTACACTGCACGACGTCGATGAGCCTCTTTCCATATTACCTCATTGCGGAGAGGGAGAGGGAGAGGGAGAGGGAGAGGGAGAGGGAGAGGGAGAGAGGGAGAGGGAGAGGGAGAGGGAGAGGGAGAGGGAGAGGGAGAGGGAGAGGGAGAGGGAGAGGGAGAGAAGGAGAGGAGAGAGGAGGTGAGAGGAGAGGGAGAGGCACAGGGAGAGGGAGAGGGACAGGGACAGGGAGAGGAGAGGAGAGGAAGGAGAGGGAGTAGGGAGAGGGGAGAGGGTAGAGGGAGTAGGGAGAGGGAGAGGGAGAGTCACAGGGAGAGGGAGAGAGGGAGGTGAGAGGGACAGGCACAGGCACAGGAGAGGGAGAGGGAGAGGGGAGGAGAAGGATGGGAGAGGGAGGAGAGGGGAGGAGAGGGAGAGGGGAGAGGGAGAGGGAGAGGGAGAGCATTTAATAACTGTGGGTTGGAGAGACAGAGGACCAGAGAGGGCAGAGATAATTCAATAGAACACTCTTCAGTCTCGTTAGTTAGACAAACATACAGACATGGTACACTAGTAGCTAACGTTGTAGCAGAGAGTGAGAAAACAATAACAAGTTCAGATATCAGATCCTGTCTGTTGTGGAGAGCACAGGCCCTGGAAGACACATCACGGGCCGCTGCATGGCAGTACAATATTCAATTGGAAACAATTTAGCTCATATTGTTCTGGATGGCAGACAGCACAGCAGAGATAGTGAGAGTAGGCCTGTCCCCTGTCTGTCCTACTTCAGTAATAGAGTAGGCCTGTCCCCTGTCTGTCCTACTTCAGTAATAGAGTAGACCTGTCCCCTGTCTGTCCTACTTCAGTAATAGAGTAGGCCTGTCCCCTGTCTGCCCTACTTCAGTAATAGAGTAGCCTGTCCACCTGTCTGTCCTACTTCAGTAATAGAGTAGGCCTGTCCCCTGTCTGTCCTACTTCAGTAATAGAGTAGGCCTGTCCCCTGTCTGTCCTACTGCAGTAATAGAGTAGGCCTGTCCCCTGTCTGCCCTACTTCAGTAATAGAGTAGGCCTGTCCCCTGTCTGTCCTACTTCAGTAATAGAGTGGCCTGTCCCCTGTCTGTCCTACTTCATTAATAGGAGTAGGCCTGTCCCCTGTCTGTCCTACTTCAGTAATAGAGTAGGCCTGTCCCCTGTCTGCCCTACTTCAGTAATAGAGGTAGACCTGTCCCCTGTCTGTCCTACTTCAGTAATAGAGTAGACCTGTCCCCTGGTCTGTCCTACTTCAGTAATAGAGTAGGCCTGTCCCCTGTCTGCCCTACTTCAGTAATAGAGGTAGGCCTGTCCCCTGTCTGCCCTACTTCAGTAATAGAGTAGGCCTGGTCCCCTGTCTGTCCTACTTCAGTAATAGAGTAGGCCTGTCCCCTGTCTGCCCTACTTCAGTAATAGAGTAGGCCTGTCCCCTGTCTGTCCTACTTCAGTAATAGAGTAGGCCTGTCCCCTGTCTGTCCTACTTCAGTAATAGAGTAGGCCTGTCCCCTGTCTGTCCTACTTCAGTAATAGAGTAGACCTGTCCCCTGTCTGCCCTACTTCAGTAATAGAGTAGGCCTGTCCCCTGTCTGTCCTACTTCAGTAATAGAGTAGGCCTGTCCCCTGTCTGTCCTACTTCAGTAAATGCAAGGAAAACAATACATGTAGTAATCTGCCTGTCCGCTCTCAGTGTTCTGGACATGGAAATAGGTTCTCTTGACTCTCGGTCAACTGTGGAATTGAGAAACAATTTGATTGTTTAAGACTCTCAGAGACTTTACAAGGCTCTCAGAGAGAAATGACTTTCACAAAACAGACCAACATCTCAACTTGAACAACACAGAACATCGTCTAGTTCTACCCACCCAGGAGACAGACATAGTCAGAGTTAAAATATAATATAATATAAACATAATAGACTGAGTCACAAATGCCTCCTTATTCTCTATGTAGTGCACTACTTTGATCAGAGTGAATAGAGTAATCAGAGTGAATAGAGAGATCAGAGTGATCAGAGTGAATAGAGTGATCAGAGTGAATAGAGTAATCAGAGTGAATAGAGAGATCAGAGTGATCAGAGTGATCAGAGTGATCAGAGTGATCAGAGTGAATAGAGTGATCAGAGTGATCAGAGTGATCAGAGTGATCAGAGTGATCAGAGTGAATAGAGTGAATAGAGTGATCAGAGTGAATATAGTGAATAGAGTAATCAGAGTGATCAGAGTGAATAGAGTGTTCAGAGTGAATAGAGTGAATAGAGTGATCAGAGTGAATAGAGTGAATAGAGTGATCAGAGTGATCAGAGTGAATAGAGTGATCAGAGTGAATAGAGTGATCAGAGTGATTAGAGTGATTACAGTGAATAGAGTGATCAGAGTGAATAGAGTAATCAGAGTGAATAGAGTGATCAGAGTGAATAGAGTGATCAGAGTGAATAGAGTGATCAGAGTGAATATAGTGAATAGAGTAATCAGAGTGATCAGAGTGAATAGAGTGTTCAGAGTGAATAGAGTGAATAGAGTGATCAGAGTGAATAGAGTGAATAGAGTGATCAGAGTGATCAGAGTGAATAGAGTGATCAGAGTGAATAGAGTGATCAGAGTGATTAGAGTGATTAGAGTGAATAGAGTGATCAGAGTGAATAGAGTGATCAGAGTGTGAATAGAGTGATCAGAGTGAATAGAGTGATCAGAGTGAATATAGTGATCAGAGTGAATAGAGTGATCAGAGTGAATAGAGTGATCAGAGTGAATAGAGTGATCAGAGTGAATAGAGTGATCAGCGTGAATAGAGTGATCAGAGTGAATATAGTGATCAGAGTGAATATAGTGATCAGAGTGAATATAGTGATCAGAGTGAATAGAGTGTTCAGAGTGAAAGGAGTGAATAGAGTGATCAGAGTGAATAGAGTGAATAGAGTGATCAGAGTGATCAGAGTGAATAGAGTGATCAGAGTGAATAGAGTGATCAGAGTGATTAGAGTGATTAGAGTGAATAGAGTGATCAGAGTGAATAGAGTAATCAGAGTGAATAGAGTGATCAGAGTGAATAGAGTGATCAGAGTGAATAGAGTGATCAGAGTGAATAGAGTGATCAGAGTGATTAGAGTGATCAGAGTGATCAGAGTGATCAGAGTGATCAGAGTGATCAGAGTGATCAGAGTGAATAGAGTGAATAGAGTGAATAGAGTGATCAGAGTGATCAGAGTGATCAGAGTGATCAGAGTGAATAGAGTGAATAGAGTGATCAGAGTGAATATAGTGAATAGAGTAATCAGAGTGATCAGAGTGAATAGAGTGTTCAGAGTGAATAGAGTGAATAGAGTGATCAGAGTGAATAGAGTGAATAGAGTGATCAGAGTGATCAGAGTGAATAGAGTGATCAGAGTGAATAGAGTGATCAGCGTGAATAGAGTGATCAGAGTGAATATAGTGATCAGAGTGAATAGAGTGATCAGAGTGAATAGAGTGATCAGAGTGAATATAGTGATCAGAGTGAATAGAGTGATCAGAGTGAATATAGTGATCAGAGTGAATATAGTGATCAGAGTGAATATAGTGATCAGAGTGAATAGAGTGATCAGAGTGAATATAGTGATCAGAGTGAATAGAGTGATCAGAGTGAATAGAGTGATCAGAGTGAATAGAGTGATCAGTGTGAATATAGTGATCAGTGTGAATAGAGTGATCACAGTGAATAGAGTGATCACAGTGAATAGAGTGATCAGAGTGAATAGAGTGATCAGAGTGTGAATAGAGTGATCAGAGTGAATAGAGTGATCAGAGTGAATAGAGTGATCAGAGTGAATAGAGTGAATAGAGTGATCAGAGTGAATAGAGTGATCAGAGTGAATAGAGTGATCAGAGTGAATAGAGTGATCAGAGTGAATATAGTCATCAGAGTGAATAGAGTGATCAGAGTGAATAGAGTGATCAGAGTGTGAATAGAGTGATCAGAGTGTGAATAGAGTGATCAGAGTGAATAGAGTGATCAGAGTGAATAGAGTGATCAGAGTGAATATAGTGATCAGAGTGAATAGAGTGATCAGAGTGAATAGTGTGATCAGAGTGAATAGTGTGATCAGAGTGAATAGAGTGATCAGAGTGAATAGAGTGATCAGAGTGTGAATAGAGTGATCAGAGTGAATAGAGTGATCAGAGTGAATAGAGTGATCAGAGTGAATAGAGTGATCAGAGTGAATATAGTGATCAGAGTGAATAGAGTGTTCAGAGTGATCAGAGTGATCAGAGTGAATAGAGTGATCAGAGTGAATAGAGTGATCAGAGTGAATAGAGTGATCAGAGTGAATAGAGTTAATAGAGTGAATAGAGTGATCAGAGTGAATAGAGTGAATAGAGTGATCAGAGTGAATAGAGTGAATAGAGTGATCAGAGTGAATAGAGTGATCAGAGTGAATAGAGTGATCAGAGTGAATATAGTGATCAGAGTGAATAGCGTGATCAGAGTAAATAGAGTGATCAGAGTGAATAGAGTGATCAGAGTGAATAGAGTGATCAGAGTGAATAGAGTGATCAGAGTGTGAATAGAGTAATCAGAGTGAATAGAGTGATCAGAGTGAATAGAGTGATAAGCGTGAATAGAATGATCAGAGTGAATAGAGTGATCAGAGTGAATAGAGTGATCAGAGTGAATAGAGTGATCAGAGTGAATAGAGTGATTAGCGTGAATAGAATGATCAGAGTGAATAGAATTATCAGAGTGAATAGTGTGATCAGAGTGAATAGAGTGATCAGAGTGTGAATAGAGTGATCAAAGTGAATAGAGTGATCAGAGTGAATAGAATGATCAGAGTGAATAGAGTGATCAGAGTGAATATAGTGATCAGAGTGAATAGAGTGATCAGAGTGAATATAGTGATCAGAGTGAATAGAGTGATCAGAGTGAATAGAGTGATCAGAGTAAATAGAGTGATCAGAGTGAATAAAGTGATCAGAGTGAATATAGTGATCAGAGTGAATATAGTGATCAGAGTGAATAGAGTGATCAGAGTGAATAGAGTAATCAGAGTGAAAAGAGTGATCAGAGTGAATATAGTGATCAGAGTGATCCGAGTGAATAGAGTGATCAGAGTGAATACAGTGATCAGAGTGAATATAGTTATTTGAGTGAATAGAGTGATCAGAGTGAATAGAGTGATCAGAGTGAATAGAGTGATCAGAGTGAATACAGTGATCAGAGTGAATATAGTTATTTGAGTGAATAGAGTGATCAGAGTGAATATAGTAATCAGAGTGAATAGAGTGATCAGAGTGAATAGAGTGATCCGAGTGAATAGAGTGATCAGAGTGAATAGAGTGATCAGAGTGAATAGAGTGATCAGAGTGAATAGAGTGATCAGAGTGAATAGAGTGATCAGAGTGAATAGAGGTCTCGTTTTAATCTCCTAGACACACCACATCCTGTCAATAGAGGTATTTTAAAACAGAGGAAGTTGACATTCAGGGATCAGAGAATACGGAAAATCCTTGACTACACACTTACACACACACACACATACAAACACACACACACACACACACACACACACACACACACACACACACACACACACACTAGCCCCCCTGGTCCTGGCTGCATCAACTTGGTAAGGCTAGAGACGGATGCACCAAACACTCAGGGTTATTACAAGGAGGTTTGATGACTGAACAAACATCATTAGGTTCAATAATGAGAGGAGGGTGACAGCAGAATCCATCTGGCCATTTTGACATGAACAAGAACGTTAAAATGTACACTGCATGTCAATCGTGTTTTTGTTACTCGGAGACACATACACACACACACACGGACGTGAGCACACACACACACACAAGCACGAACACACACACACCACCGCTCAGCAATATTGGATGGGTTTCAATATTTGTAAAACACAGTCGGCAGACCAGCAGAGAATGAGTATGACCATGGATGAATTGGGAAGGGGTTTACTATGGATAATGCTGTCGATAATAAATAATTGAATCGTATTAGCAACTAAGTAAGACATCACATCAACCCACAGTCTCATACGTTTTCACATCAACCCACAGTCTAATAAGTTGTCATATCAACCCACAGTCTCATACGTTGTCATATCAACCCACAGTCTAATAAGTTGTCATATCAACCCACAGTCTAATACGTTTTCATATCAACCCACAGACTTATACGTTGTCATATCAACCCACAGACTTATACGTTGTCATATCAATCCACAGACTTATACGTTGTCATATCAACCCAGAGCAGCATATTTTGGGGGAAACATTGTCTCTAATTGATGTCATGGGCGGCAGGTATCCAAGTGGTTAGAGCGTTGGGCCAGTAACCGAACAGTCGCTATTTCGAATCCCTAGCAGACAAAGCGAGAGAGAAAAAAACATCGGTCAATGTGCCCATTGAGCAAGGCACTTAACCCTAATCGCTCCAGAGTTGTCGTTGATAATGGCTGAGTCTGGCTGTGACCCCACTCTCCGAAGGTGTCTAAAGGAAAGTTGGGAAATACACATTTCCATTTCCCACATCAGCCATAATACACACTGGTACATGTGAATCAGGATACACATCAGTACCCAACTGATGACTGCTATTACCTCTCACTTTCATTACAGTTGATGTGAGGACGGGTTGATATACAGAGGCATAACTGGACGTGTTCATGAAGTTACTAAACACATTGTTTATCTATAGGGTGAATGAGCCAGGGAGGATAAACAAAAAGGGTGGGTGGGTGGGTGGGGTGGGGGGGAGGGTCATTATTTTGATAGCTAGCTAACTCTGGTTGAGGATTGTCTTGTCGTCTGCAAATGTAATTGAGCCACTTACTCCTAATCAATAGAAATGGTACTCCTGTTAATAAAAGGTAATCAAAGTTAACAGATCCTCTGTACTGTGCCCTGATGAGACTGAGTGGCTATCTGACTGGTCTCCTCACAAATGTGTCAAACATACACACAAACACACACACTCACAAACACACACACTCACACACACACACACACACACACGCACACACTCACGCACACACACACACTCACGCACACATACACACTCACGCACACACACGCACACACTCACGCAAACACACACACACACAACACACACACACACACACACACACTCACTCACGAACACACTCACGCACACACACGCACACACACGCACACACAAACGCACACACTCACGCACACACTCACGCACACTCACGCACACTCACGCACACACACGCACACACACTCACTCATGCACACTCACTCACGCACACACATGCACACACTCACACACTCACACGCACACACGCACACACACTCACTCACGCACACACACGCGCACACGCGCACACGCACACACACGCACACACGCATACACACACACACACACACCAATTTAAACTCTGAGTAGATAAAGTGTGTGTTAATTCAAGAGCACTAAGATATTTTAGGGTGTTGACGAATAGCAACTAGATGTCTTGGAAGAATCAATGCTTTTCCAATATATTGTATTTCTTTTAATATTTATCATTATCACTGACTGTATGCTCCGTGTTCATTTTAGTCAAGAGATGAAGACAGACATAACAAGCGGTTCATGATATCTGGGCCTAATACCAGCCACCTAATTGAGCTTTATTCAAATAAATTAAGATTGTCTCAACCCACGCGTGGCTTTTGACAGATTCTGAAATTGTTTTATTGCCGAATCGCCTAGAGCAGAAATCTGAGACGCCAAGAAGCCCTGGAGGATACATTTATTGTTAGGTCTTGTATACAGAGCTCCATTTCTTTATTTTCTCTCTCTCTCTCTCTCTCTCTCTCTCTCTCTCTCTCTCGCTCTCTCTTGCTCTCTCTCAATTCAATTTCAATTTCAATTTAAGGGCTTTATTGGCATGGGAAACGTGTGTTAACGTTGCCAAAGCAAGTGAAGTAGATAGTAAACTAAAGTGAAATAAACAATAAATATTAACAGTAAACATTGCACTCAGAAGTTTCAAAAGAATAAAGACATTTCAAATGTCATATTATGTATATATACAGTGTTGTAACAATGTGCAAATAGTTAAAGTACAAATGGAAAATAAATAAACATAAATATGGGTTGTATTTACAATGGTGTTTGTTCTTCACTGGTTGCCCTTTTCTTGTGGCAACAGGTCACAAATCTTGCTGCTGTGATGGCACACTGTGGTTTTCACCCAGTAGATAAGGGAGTTTATCAAAATTGGGTTTGTTTTCGAATTCTTTGTGGATCTCTGTAATCTGAAGGAAATATGTGTCTCTAATATGGTCATACATTTGGCAGGAGGTTAGGAAGTGCAGCTCAGTTTCCACCTCATTTTGTGGGCAGTGTGAACATAGCCTGTTTTCAATTGAGAGCTAGGTCTGCCTACGGCGGCCTTTCTCAATAGCAAGGCTATGCTCACTGAGTCTGTACATAGTCAAAACTTTCCTTAAGTTTGGGTAAGTCACAGTGGTCAGGTATTCTGCCACTGTGTACTCTCTGTTTAGGGCCAAATAGCATTCTAGTTTGCTCAGTTTTTTGATAATTCTTTCCAATGTGTCAAATAATTCTCTTTTTGTTTTCTCATGATTTGGTTGGTTCTAATTGTGTTGCTGTCCTGGGGCTCTGTGGGGTCTGTTTGTGTTTGTGAAGAGAGCCCCAGGACCAGTTTATATAGGGGTACTCTTCTCAAGGTTCATCTCTCCGTATGTGACGGCTTTGTTATGGCAGGTTTGGGAATCACTTCCTTTTAAGTGGTTATAGAATTGAACAGCTCTTTTCTGGATTTTGATAATTAGCAGGGTATCGGCCTTATTCTGCTCTGCATGCATTATTTTCTGGATTTTGATGGATTATTTCTGGATTATTTTCTGGATTTTGATAATTAGCAGGGTATCGGCCTAATTCTGCTCTGCATGCATTATTTGGTGTTTTTCGTTGTACACAGAGGATATTTTTGCAGAATTCTGCAAGCAGAGTCTCAATTTGGTGTTTGTCCCATTTTGTGAATTCTTGGTTGGTGAGATGACCCCAGACCTCACATCCAGAAATGGCAATGGGTTCTATAACCGATTCAAGTATTTTTAGCCAGATCCTAATTGGTATGTCAGATTTTATGTTCCTTTTGATGGCATAGAAGGCCCTTCTTGCCTTGTCTCTCAGATCGTTCACAGGTTTGTGGAAGTTACCTGTGGCGCTGATGTTTAGGCCGAGGTATGTATAGTTTTTTGTGTGCTCTAGGGCAACGGTGTCTAGTTGGAATTTGCATTTGTGGTCATGGCAACAGGACCTTTTTTGGAACACCATTATTTTTGTCTTACTGAGATTTACTGTCAGGGCCAAGGTCTGACAGAATCTGTGCAGAAGATCTAGGTGCTGCTGTAGGCCCTCCTTGGTTGGTGACAGAAGCACCAGATCATCAGCAAACAGTAGATATTTGACTTCAGATTCTAGTAGGGTGAGGCCGGGTGCTGCATACTGTTCTAGTGCCCTCGCCAATTCGTTGATATACAGTTGAAGTCGGAAGTTTACATACACCTTAGCCAAATACATTTAAACTCAGTTTTTCAGGTCTTGGCTGATTTCTTTTGAGATTTCCCATGATGTCAAGCAAAGAGGCACTGCTTTTGAAGGTAGGCTTTGAAATACATCCACAGGTATACCTCCAATTGACTCAAATGATGTCAATTAGAAGCTTCTAAAGCCATGACATCATTTTCTGGAACTTTCCAAGCTGTTTAAAGGCACAGTCAACTTAGTGTATGTAAACTTCTGACCCACTGGAATTGTGATACAGTGAATTATAAGTGAAATAATCTGTCTGTAAACAATTGTTGGAAAAATTACTTGTGTCATGCACAAAGTAGATGTCCTAACCGACTTGCCAAAACTATAGTTTGTTAACAAGGATTTGTGGAGTGGTTGAAAAATTAGTTTTAATGACTCCAACCTAAGTGTATGTAAACTTCCGACTTCATGTCACGATCGTCTAGGAGTGAAGGAGACCAAAGCGCAGCGCGTTGAACGAACATGACTTTAATTGGAAAAAGCACCGAAATGCAAAACAAACGACGATTCGTGAAGTCCTCTGCTAAACTGACAGAAACGGAACAATAACCCACAATGCCCACAAGAACACATACAGAATAAATATGGCTCCCAATCAGAGATAACGAGCCGACAGCTGACACTCGTTACCTCCGATTGGGAGTCATATGACTAATCAACATAATTACAACACTTTGACACCCAACATAGAACCAAACCACATAGACTGCACACACCCTGGCTCAACATAATGAGTCCCAGAACCAGGGTGTGACAGTACCCCCCCCCTAAAGGCGCGGACTGCGACCGCGCCTCAAAAACCCCCAAACAGGGGAGGGCTGGGCGGGCATACCTCCTCGGTGGCGGTTCTGGCTCCGGCCTAGACCACCACCCCACCATCGTCACTACCCGCTTACGTAGGTTCCTCCAAATGACCCCCACCGGTTTAAGGGGCAGCACCGGACTAAGAGGCAGCACCGGACTAAGGGGCAGCACCGGACTAAGGGGCAGCACCGGACTAAGGGGCAGCACCGGACTAAGGGGCAGCACCGGACTAAGGGGCAGCACCGGACTAAATGGCGGATCCTGGCTGGACGGCTCTGGCGGATCCTGGCTGAACGGCTCATGGCGGGCTGAAGGATCTGGCTGCTCATGGCTGGCCGACGGATCTGGCTGCTCATGGCTGGCCGACGGATCTGGCTGCTCATGGCTGGCCGACGGATCTGGCTGCTCATGGCTGGCCGACGGATCTGGCTGCTCATGGCTGGCTGACGGATCTGGCTGCTCATGGCAGGCTGAAGGCTCTGGCTGATCCGGTCTGGCGGAAGGCTCTGGCTGATCCGGTCTGGCGGAAGGCTCTGGCTGATCCGGTCTGACGGAAGGCTCTGGCTGCTCCTGTCTGGCGGAAGGCTCTGGCTGATCCTGTCTGGCGGAAGGCTCTGGCTGATCCTGTCTGGCGGAAGGCTCTGGCTGATCCTGTCTGGCGGAAGGCTCTGGCTGATCCTGTCTGGCGGAAGGCTCTGGCTGATCCTGTCTGGCGGAAGGCTCTGGCTGATCCTGTCTGGCGGAGAGCTCTAGCGGCTCCGGTCTGGCGGACGGCTCTGAAGGCTCATGGCAGACGGGCGGCTTTGCAGGCTCAGTACAGACGGGCAGTTCAGACGGCGTTGGGCAGACGGACAGTTCAGACGGCGTTGGGCAGACGGGCAGTTCAGGCGCCGTTGGGCAGACGGGCAGTTCAGACGGCGTTGGGCAGACGGACAGTTCAGGCGCCGTTGGGCAGACGGGCCGTTCAGACGGCGTTGGGCAGACGGACAGTTCAGGCCCCGTTGGGCAGACGGCCGACTCTGGCCGTCTGAGGCGCATCGTAGGCCTGGTGCGTGGTGCCGGAACAGGAGGTACCGGGCTGAGGACACGCATCTCAGGGCTAGTGCGGGAAGCAACAACAGGACGCACAGGACTCTGGGGACACACAGGAGGCTTGGTGCGTGGTGTATGCACTGGTGGTAAAGGGCTGGAGACACGCACCATCGAGCCAGTGCGTGGAGGAGACACAGGGCTCTGAAGACGCACAGGAAACCTGGTGCGTGGTGTAGGTACTGGTGGTACTGGGCTGGAGCGAGGAGGTGGCGCCGGAAATACCGGCCCCGTGCAGGCGTACTGGCTCCCTTGAGCACTGAGCCTGCCCAACCTTACCTGGGTTGATGCTCCCCGTCGCCCGACCAGTACGGGGAGGTGGAATAACCCGTACCGGCCTATGTGGGCGAACCGGGAACACCATGCGTAAGGCTGGTGCCATGTACGCCGGCCCGAGGAGACGCACTGGTGACCTGCTGCGTGGGACCGGCTTCATGACATCCGGCTCAACACTCAATCTGGCCCGGCCGATACGTGGAGCTGGACTGTACCGAACCGGGCTATGCCTGCGTACAGGAGACACCATGCGCTCAACTGCGTAACACGGTGTCTGCCCGTACTCTCGCTCTCCACGGTCAGTCCAGGGAGTAGGCGCAGGTCTCCTACCTGACTTCGCCACACTCCCTCTTAGCCCCCCCCCAAGAAATTCTTGGGTAGTACCCACAGGCTTCCAGTCTTGCCTCCGTGCTGCCTCCTCATATCGCCGCCTCTCGGCTTTAGCTGCCTCCAGCTCTTCCCGAGGACGGCGATATTCTCCCGGTTGTGCCCAAGGTCCCTTACCATCCAGAATCTCCTCCCATGTCCATTAATCCTTTATGGGTGGATATAAATCCTGTGTAGGTGGATCCTGTTGCTCCTGGACGTGCTGCTTGGTCTTTCTTTGGTGGGTTATTCTGTCACGATCGTCTAGGAGTGAAGGAGACCAAAGCGCAGCGCGTTGAACGAACATGACTTTAATTGGAAAAAGCACCGAAATGCAAAACAAACGACGATTCGTGAAGTCCTCTGCTAAACTGACAGAAACGGAACAATAACCCACAATGCCCACAAGAACACATACAGAATAAATATGGCTCCCAATCAGAGATAACGAGCCGACAGCTGACACTCGTTACCTCCGATTGGGAGTCATATGACTAATCAACATAATTACAACACTTTGACACCCAACATAGAACCAAACCACATAGACTGCACACACCCTGGCTCAACATAATGAGTCCCAGAACCAGGGTGTGACACTTCAACTGTATATGTCGAAGAGGGTGGGGCTTAAATTGCATCCCTGTCTTACCAAACGGACCTGTGGAAAGAAATGTGTTTGTTTTTTGCCAATTTTATCCGCACACTTGTTGTTTGTGTACATGGATTGTATAATGTCGTATGTTTTCCCCCCAACAACACTTTCCATCAATTTGTATAGCAGACCCTCATGCCAAATTGAGTCAAAACTTATTTGAAATCAACAAAGCATGAGAAGACTTTGCCTTTGTTTTGGTTTGTTTGTTTGTCAATTATGGTGTGAAGGGTGAATACGTGGTCTGTTGTACGGTAATTTGGTAGAAAGCCAATTTGACATTTGCTCAATACATTGTTTTCACTGAGGATATGAACTAGTCTGCTGTTAATGATAATGCAGAGGATTTTCCCAAGGTTGCTGTTGACGCATATATCCCACGGTAGTTATTGGTGTCAAATTTGTCTCCACTTTTGTGGATTGGGGTGATCAGTCCTTGGTTCCATATATTGGGGAAGATGTCAGAGCTAAGGATGATGTTAAAGAGTTAAAGTATAGCCAATTGGAATTTGTGGTCTGTATATTTTATCATTTCATTTAAAATACCATCAGCACCACAAACTATATGGGGTGTGGGCATGGTTGATTTGGGGTGGTATTGATTGGTTAGGGTGGGGGTGTGATTGTGGCCGGTGGTGCTGTGGCCTGGATGTAGGTGCTCTCGGCGTGGGTCCTCTATGTGTAGGTCCGGGGGGGGGGGGGGTGTCCCGCAGGTCTCGGAGAGTGTCTCGCTGGGCGGGGCGGGGTGTTGCTCAAGTGTGAGGTGTTATTTTCCCCATCACTAGTGTTCCATTGTCCTAAAGAGGAATGCCGTTCAATAGGCAGACAGCTAGTAATGTAATGCTAAAAAATAGGTGGGGAAAAAAATAATCGCTGGTTCGCAGTGAATAAAGTAATGCTCCCTTTACTTTCAATGTAATTTTTTTTCCGCAAAAGGTGGGTAATCGCTCACGCAAAATAAAACAGCTGAGTAAACAGCATTCACCCTCCACCTGTTCCCCGGGCCCAATAACAAAGCTCCGTGTGTTCTATGTTGTTGTCCCCTACCAAAGATACAGGAAGGAGATGTCAACAGGAAGTCTAGACAACAAACACCTTATTAGACAACCAGCAAATGTCTGACTCCACTCTCCACTCTCCTCTGCCTGTGTCTATTTAAAGGAAGAGCTGCACTATAATTACAGTAATATTCCATGACTACATACTACTATTTTGCACTGTGGCCTATTAATAGCCTTACCTCCATAACTTGCTACATTTGCACACACTGTATATATATATTTTCTGTTGTATTTTTTGACTTTATGTTTTGTTTTACCCCATATGTAACTCTGTGTTGTTGTTTTTATCGCACTGCTTTGCTTTATCTTGGCCAGGTCGCAGTTGTAAATGAGAACTTGTTCTCAACTGGCTTCCCTGGTTAAATAAAGGTGAAATGAAGAAAATAAATAATGCTACATACTTTACTATTCTCTCTGACTTTGAAAATGTGATTTCTGTGAAAACAGAAATGAGTAAGTGTTTGGTTTGAAGAGAAACTTGGCAGTGTGTGCGTGTTCGTGTGTGAGCCAGGTTTGCATACAGTGGCCTCTCTCAATAGCAAGGCTATGCTCACTGAGTCTGTACATTTGTAAATGTTTTATTTTACCTTTATTTAACTACACATGTCAGTTAAGTACAAATTCTTATTTACAATGACGGCCTACCAAAAGGCAAAAGGCCTCCTGCGGGGACGGGGGCTGGGATTAAAAATAAAAATATAGGACAAAACACACATCACAACAAGAGAGACACCAAAACACTACATAAAGAGAGACACCACAACACTACATAAAGAGAGACACCACAACACTACATAAAGACACCACAACACTACATAAAGAGAGACACCACAACACTACATAAAGAGAGACACCACAACACTATATAAAGAGAGACACCACAACACTACATAAAGAGAGACACCACAACACTACATAAAGACACCACAACACTACATAAAGAGAGACACCACAACACTATATAAAGAGAGACACCACAACACTACATAAAGAGAGACACCACAACACTACATAAAGAGAGACACCACAACACTACATAAAGAGAGACACCACAACACTATATAAAAAGAGACACCACAACACTACATAAGAGAGACACCACAACACTACATAAAGAGAGACAAACCCCAACACTACATAAAGAGAGACACCACAACACTACATAGAGAGACACCACCACACTACATAAAAAAGAGACACCACAATACTACATAAAAAGAGACCCAACAAATACATAAAGAGAGACGCCACAACACTACATAAAGAGAGACACCACAACCTACATAAAGAGAGACGCCACAACACTACATAAAGAGAGACACCACACACTACATAAAGAGAGACACCACAATATTTCATAAAGAAGACACCCCAAAACTACATAAAGAGAGATTCCACAACATAAAGAGACACCCCCAACACTACTAAAGAGAGACCACCACAACACTACATAAAGAGACAACCACAACACTACATAAAGAGAGACCCACAACACTACATAAAGACCCACAACACTAACATAAAGAGAGACACGTCACAACACTACATAAAAAGAGACACCACAACACTACATAAAGAGATGCACAACACTACATAAAGACACCACAACACTACATAAAGAGAGACACCACAACACTACATAAAGAGACACCACAACACTACATAAAGAGAGACACCACAACACTACATAAAGAGAGACACCACAACACTACTTAAAGAGAGACGCCACAACACTACATAAAGACACCACAACACTACATAAAGAGACACCACAACACTACATAAAGAGAGACACCACAACACTACATAAAGAGACACCACAACACTACATAAAGAGAGACGCCACAACACTACATAAAGAGAGACACCACAACACTACATAAGTCAGCTGGGCTAGACAATCTGGACCCTTTCTTTCTAAAACTAGCCGCCGAAATTGTCGCAACCCCTATTACTAGTCTGTTCAACCTCTCTTTCATAACGTCTGAGATCCCCAGAGATTGGAAAGCTGCCGCGGTCATCCCTCTCTTCAAATGGGGTGACACTCTAGATCCAAACTGCTACAGACCTATATCCATCCTGCCCTGCCTTTCGAAAGTATTTGAAAGCCAAGTTAACAAACAGATCACCGACCATTTCGAATACCACCGTACCTTCTCCGCTATGCAATCCGGTTTCCGAGCTCGTCATGGGTGCACTTCAGCCACGCTCAAGGTCCTAAACGATATTATAACCGCGATTGATAATAGACAGTACTGTGCAGCCGTCTTCATCGACCTGGCCAAGGCTTTCGACTCTGTCAACCACCGCATTCTTATTGGCAGACTAAATAGCCTTGGTTTCTCAAATGACTGCCTCGCCTGGTTCACCAACTACTTCTCAGATAGAGTTCATTGTGTCAAATCGGAGGGCCTGTTGTCTGGACCTATGGCAGTCTCTATGGGGGTGCCACAGGGTTCAATTCTTGGGCCGACACTTTTCTCCGTGTATATCAATGATGTCGCTCTTGCTGCTGGTGACTCTCAGATCCACCTCTACGCAGACGACACCATTTTGTATACATCTGGCCCTTCATTGGACACTGTGTTAACAAACCTCCAAACGAGCTTCAATGCCATACAACACTCCTTCAGTAGCCTCCAACTGCTCTTAAACACTAGTAAAACTAAATGCATGCTTTTCAATCGAACGCTGCTGGCACCCGCCCACCCGACTAGAATCACCACTCTCGACGGGTCTGACCTAGAGTATGTGGACAACTACAAATACCTAGGTGTCTGGTTAGACTGTAAACTCAACTTCCAGACTCACATAAAGAATCTCCAATCCAAAGTTAAATCTAGAATCGGCTTCCTATTTCGCAACAAAGCCTCCTTCACTCATGCTGCCAAACATGCCCTCGTAAAACTGACTATCCTACCGATCCTTGACTTCGGCGATGTCATTTACAAAATAGCCTCCAACACTCTACTCAGCAAATTGGATGTAGTCTATCACAGTGCCATCCGTTTTGTCTCCAAAGCCCCATACACTACCCACCACTGTGACCTGTACGCTCTTGTTGGCTGGTCCTCACTACATGTTCGTCGTCAAACCCACTGGCTCCAGGCCATCTATAAATCACTGCTAGGCAAATCCCCACCTTATCTTAGCTCATTGGTCACCATAGCAGCACCCACCCGTAGTCTGCGCTCCAGCAGGTATATCTCACTGGTCATTCCCAAAGCCAACACCTCCTTTGGCCGCCATTCCTTCCAGTTCTCTGCTGCCAATGACTGGAACGAATTGCAAAAATCTCTGAAGCTGGAGACTCTTATCTCCCTCACTAACTTTAAGCATCAGTTTTCAGAGCACCTTACCGATCACTGCACCTGTCCACAGCCCATCTGTAATTAGCCCACCCAACTACCTCATCCCTATATTGTTATTTATTTTGCTCTTTTGCACCCCAGTATCTCTATTTGCACATAATCTCTTGCACATCTAGCATTCCAGTGTTAATACTATTGTAATTATTTTGCACTATAGCCTATTTATTGCCTTACCTCCATAACTTGCTACATTTGCACACACTGTATATATATTTTCTGTTGTATTTCTGACTTTATGTTTTTTACCCCATATGTAACTCTGTGTTGTTTTTATTGCACTACTTTGCTTTATCTTGGCCAGGTCGCAGTTGTAAATGAGAACCTGTTCTCAACTGGCTTACCTGGTTAAATGAAGGTGAAAAAAAATAAAAATAAAATAAAGAGAGACGCCACAACACTACATAAAGAGACACCACAACACTACATGACAACACATTACGGTAGCAACACAACATGACAACAACATGGTAGCAACACAACATGGCAGCAGCACAACATGGTAGCAGCAGAAAACATGGTACAAACATTATTGGGAACAGACAATAGCACAAAGGCAAGACGGTAGAGACAGTTGTCTCACCACAGTCCATAGTGCAGACATGTCTCTCTCCACCTCCAGCTCTCCGGGGTCTGGTTGAGGGGGGTGTTGTTGTGCTGGACAATTGTTTGTGTTCACCTGATGTTCCAGCTCCACCTGCCTTACCTCCAGCTGGCTGAATTCATCCTTCATTTCAATGAGGGAGTAGCGCTCTGTCCTGAGCTATTTCTTTGATTATGTGAACGTCCAGCTGAAACTGTTTGGGGTTGCCCTGTACCATTACTGTTCCAGACTAATACAGGTTGACATTGGCTGACTCAGAGTCCTTGTTGTCCAGAGTTTCCACCTCTAACAACCCCCCCCCCCCTTCCTCTTAACAGAGGGCTAGTGTGTTAATATAGCACTGCGCATTGCCAGGGGATGGTCTGTGTGTCTCTCTCTCTCTCTCTCTCTCTCTCTCTCTGTCTCTCTCTCTCTCCCTCTTTCTCTCTCTCTATCTCTCTCTCTCTCTCTCTCTCTCTATCTCTCTCTGCCTCCCTCTCTCACTGTCTCTCTATCTCACAGTCTCTCTCTATGTCTGTCTCTCTCTCTGTCTCTCCCTCTCTCAATTCAATTCAATAGACTTTATTGACATGGAAAGTTTACTTACATTGTCAAAAGTATACTTATAACAAAAATGTTGGGACCAACAGCAATAATAATAGTAGTAGTGGAAATGGGATTACCATTAACAGCAACTACAACAACAATATTAATGAGAATAACAATACATTAAAGCAATAGTAGTCGACCAATCTCAACCTGACTGAGATGACACATTACATGGTATGAAAGCCAAAACAAAACTAAATTGGAAAGATTATTGACATTACATTACACTTTTCACTGGCTGTTCCTCAGGTTGTGGCAGGAGGACACATATTTGGCTGCCAGAACATTTAGGCTTTTCACCCAATAAATATTTGATTTTTCTTCATCTTTTATAGTTTCAAATTCTTTGTAATGATGTATAATTTTGGGAAATAAATATTCTCTTAGGTCTGAGTATTTGTCACAGTGTAATAGGAAATGCAGCTCTGTCTCTACCTCTCCCATGGAGCAGAGTGAGCACAAAATACCATCAGCACCACAGGCCTTTTTGGGTTGGAGAGTGCGAAGTTATTCCAATAATTCTTGTTCTGTAATTGGGGTATCCACATGATTTTGATAGTCTTTGACTGCTGATTCAAGGAATTATAATTTTTCTTGTATATGTTGTTGTTCTGGGCTCATTGTTATATTGCTGTAGAGGTTTGCAAAGTGATTTCTCCACATATCCCCATTTTGGAAGCCAATTCCTCATTATGAGGTTTGTTTAATTTATTCAAATTCTCAAAGAAGTGGTTTGATTCTATTGATTCCTCAATTACATCTAGCTGATTTATAATGTTCTGTTCCTTTTTTGTTCTTAGGGTGTGTTTGTATTGCTTCAGTTTTTCCCCATATTGAAGGCGTATATTTGTTATTGTCTGGGTCTCTGTGTTTTTGATTAGATATATTTCTCAATGACTTTCTTCGATTTTTGCAATCATTATAAAATCATTTTTCATTATCTATTCTTTTTGGTTTGCTCTTATGTTTCTTTAGATTAGTCAAGGAGGCTAATTTGTCAAATATAAAGTTTATGTCACAAACGGCCAAATGTACACCTTCATTGCTGTAGGAGAATGTTAAGGCTAAAAAGTTGTCCAGGAGAGATTGTGTTTTTTGGATACTAATTGCTTTTTGGTAGATTTCTGTACTGTTTGCACTCCATCTATAGGTCTGTTTAGTACCATGTAATTTATTGGGCCGTGATGCTTCATGGTTGGGTTCTGCTCTTCTCAGATACACTGTGATTTTACTGTGGTCAGAGAGAGGTGTTAGTGGGCTGACTGTGAAGGCTCTGAGAGACTCTGGGTTGAGGTCGGTGATGAAGTAGTCTACAGTACTGCTGCCAAGGGATGAGCTGTAGGTGTACCTACCTAAAGAGTCCCCTCTTAACCTACCATTGACTATGTACAGACCCAGTGTTCGACAGAGCTTCAGGAGCTGTACTCCATTTTTGTTTTTCACTTTGTCATAGTTGTTTCTGGGGGGGTATGTGGGGAGGGAAACGTTGTTGCTTCCCGGTAGGTGTTTGTTCCCATGACTGTTAATAGTGTCTAGTTCTTCTGCTGTTCTAGCATTCAGGTCTCCACAGACCAGCACATTGCCTTGGGCCTGAAAGTGACTAATCTCCCCCTCTAGAATGGCACAGAGGAAGACGTTTTTATCTGTTAAGATAGCCAGATAAAGAATTCTCCTGTTTTGATCAATTCGATTGAATGAGTTAGTTCAGATTTATACCATATTAGCATTCCCCCTGAGTCTCTGCCCTGTGTGATTCCTTTTAATTTGGTGGATGGTACGATTATCTCCCTATAACCTAGTGGACAGCCAGTGGTAACATCACCTCTGCACCATGTTTCCTGTAGTACTACAATATCAACATCATACATTTCTTTAAGGAAGTCTGGGTTTCTGCTCTTTAGCCCAAAAGCAGAGTTCAATCCTTGTAAATTCCAACATGCAACGTAAAAATATTTCATAACAGTTTTTTTCTTTACCTTCAAAATGAGAGAAACACTCAGAATCCAACAAGAACTATTGAAATAGGATTTTTTCAATGAACGTAAACTCTTATTATGCGAATGTGATTTGTTTATCATTTAAGATAGTATTTGTGTCGTGCCACTTGGGTGGATGTAGTGTGAGGATGGTGGAGTTCTTGTGCTCATCTTACCATGACCCTCGGCCTATCACATGTGAACATAGTAGACTCAGCATTTGTTTGATGTCACTCATTTCGTAGGTGGGGGCTGGGCCAGTTGCTCCTAGCTCTGCCTGCCTGGCTCGTCTGGGTGGGTCTGAAGCTTGGCTGGGGCTGTGGTGGGCGTTGAGGTTAGTGGCGACCCGAGCTGGGCCTCATCAAGCAGCTCCATGGTACTCTGCGTTGTTGGGCACCACACCTTTCTCGTTTTGTGTCTAGGGAAAAGTTTATTCTCCTGAACAAACGCTGTCAGTGGGCTGGGGGGGGGGGGAGGCATGTAGCCGGCAGGGGAGACCTGGCTGGTTGAGGTGGGCTCCTCTGCTGTGTGAGGGCAGGTCATAGAGTGGTGATCTAGCTGCTCCTGCAGCCTGTCCTCTGTTCTCTTTCTCTCCTGCAGCTCCTCTCTTAGTGTGGTCAGCTCGTTATTACTGCTCTGCCTGTCTTTTTGGAGCTCTCTCACCTCCTTTGTTAGATCAGCCAGCTCTCTGTTGAGTCCGTCTCTCTCTTGCTGAACTTCTTTCAGCTGTGTTGCAAGGCTGCTGTCCTGCTCTGTCCGCACCTTGGTTAGGAGCTCCTCTAAGGTGTGGATGTGGTCCTCTGTAGCTCAGCTGGTAGAGCACGGCGCTTGTAACGCCAAGGTAGTGGGTTCGATCCCCGGGACCACCCATACACAAAAAAAAAAAATGTATGCACGCATGACTGTAAGTCGCTTTGGATAAAAGCGTCTGCTAAATGGCATATTATATTATATTATTATTATGTCTGGTTGCTGTTTGCTCACACTCTCCCTGAGCAGGACCACCTCCCCCTCCAGTGTGGTGAACTGATCCCTCATGGCAGCCATGGTCTTGAGGAGGGCCTGAGCCTGCTCTGCACTGAGGGGGTCGCTCTCCTCCTGGGGCGTGTCCTCCACTATGGTGGGAAGAGAGGTGCTGGATGTGCCTTATTGGGTGGGGATAGTGGGGGTGAGGGTGGTGCTGGTGGAGTTTGTCTTGTGGGAGGGCATGTCAATGGTGGTGTCCTTCTCTCTCCCTGCTCTCTCCTTAATGGTCTGAAAGTATGTTAGTACACTATGTTTATTATTGTATGTGACAGCCTAAGGTTACTTGCACCATGACAGTCCCAGTCTTGTAGAGGTTGATTGTTATCATGGTGCTGTCAGGGTCATCTGTCTCTTTGACTTTCAGCTTCCACCCATTACATATTCCCTCTTTCTTTATGGATGGGTAGTGAGAGCAGACTGCTGAGCGCCATGCCTTTGGCTGGGTCAGTGAGAAAGATGAGATTACTCCACATCACCGTTTTTGTAGAGTCTGCGAAAAGGGTTTCTGGCCTCCCCTTTAGTAGTTTCTGTTTAAAAGCTTTCCTCGTTGTGTCGTTTTTGGCCTCTGGAGGGTAGAGAATGGACTCAGTGCTGAGGGGGAGTGGGGGCATGGTGCCTGTGGGCCTCTGGAGGGTAGAGAATGGACTCAGTGCTGAGGGGGAGTGGGGGCATGGTGCCTGTGGGCCTCTGGAGGGTAGAGAATGGACTCAGTGCTGAGGGGGAGTGGGGACATGGTGCCTGTGGACTCTGGAGGGTAGAGAATGGACTCAGCGCTGAGGGGGAGTGGGGACATGGTGCCTGTGGGCCTCTGGAGGGTAGAGAATGGACTCAGCGCTGAGGGGGAGTGGGGACATGGTGCCTGTGGGCCTCTGGAGGGTAGAGAATGGACTCAGCGCTGAGGGGGAGTGGGGACATGGTGCCTGTGGGCCTCTGGGGGTGGTAGAGAATGGACTCAGCGCTGAGGGGGAGTGGGGACATGGTGCCTGTGGCCTCTGGAGTGTAGAGAATGGACTCAGTGCTGAGGGGGAGTGGGGACATGGTGCCTGTGGCCTCTGGAGGGTAGAGAATGGACTCAGTGCTGAGGGGGAGTGGGGACATGGTGCCTGTGGCCTCTGGAGGGTAGAGAATGGACTCAGTGCTGAGGGGGAGTGGGGACATGGTGCCTGTGGGCCTCTGGAGGGTAGAGAATGGACTCAGTGCTGAGGGGGAGTGGGGACATGGTGCCTGTGTGGCTCTGCTACTACTGCTGCTGCTGCTCTGTTCTGCTGCTCCATTGCCATGGCAACCAGTTTTGTTTGTCTGCTGTTGCTAGCTAGCTCTAATTTAGCTCAAAAACCAGCAAAAAGAGTGAAAAATCTTCACACACAAAAACCAGAAGATATGTTTGAAGTTATAGGTCTGGTGCTTATTTTTGATTTACTACTCAGTTTGGGTCGTTTGATGTAGTTTATATTAACTCCCCTGCTAGGTTTGTTATAGCTAACATTTTCCTGGCTGGCTTGACTAGGCAGTGACTGGCTAGGTTTTGTGGCTAGCTAGCGAGAGTCAAAATTCTTAAATTGAGCGCAAAGTTACTGTTCTTTATATTATGAGTTGCATAGAGTGTTGTTCATCACTTCCTGTCTTGAATTCTTTTTAGATTTCGTCGATCTCTCTCTATAATATAGCGCTCTTCTATCTATCGATCTCATCTCTCTCTATCTCTGCTCTATCTATCTCATCTAGAGCTCTCTCTCTCTCTACTCTCGAGCTATCTCTCTATCTATATCTCTCTCCCTCTCTCTCTCTCTCATCAAGGTCTAATGGTTCCAACCAGCCAGTGTGTGGGTGGGAGCCTAGAAATCCGCTAGTCCAACGCATGGTGGAGTCAATTAGGAGACTTTAATTATATCTTAATGTAATCATTAATGTTACTCTCTACAGTAAGATTAAATTAACTTCATACCCCGGGAGATATCAGACAGATAGAAAGTACTTTGGCTTGCTGTGTTCAAATGGTATTAAAAAGAAAGCGATCAATATATTGGAAAAACACCTTATCAATAACCTACAGCTGCTTATTAAGAATAGCTGTGTTTGCTTTAGGAGCCAAATTGAGTTTAAATTGCTAACACAACATGTTGTTTCATTTTGAAAATTAAAAACGTGAACGGGAGAACAATATATAGGTTGTACTAACCGTCACTTAGAGTTATAAACAGAGTGTAGAGACTGACTGTCACTTACAGTTATAAACAGAGTGTAGAAACTGACTGTCACATACAGTTATAAACAGAGTGTAGAAACTGACTGTCACATACAGTTATAAACAGAGTGTACTAACTGACTGTCATATACAGTTATAAACAGAGTGTAGAGACTGACTGTCACATACAGTAACAGCAAATGCATTGCCTTGGTAGATCATCATCCTGCACAACTGTTCTATACCCCAGTGATCTTATTTCACACAATCAACACAGATACACACACACACACACACACACACACACACACACACACACACACACACACACACACACACACACACACACACACACACAATCAACACAGATACACACACACACACACACACACACACAATCAACACAGATACACACACACACACACACACACACACACACTCAACACAGATACACACACACACAGGGTTAATGGTTGATATCATAGTGTCCATAATGACATGACCACGTAGGGACTGACAGGGTTAATGTTTGATAGGGTAAAAAAAAAAAAGAATGTCTATTACTGTGACTGACCATTTGACCCTCAGAGCCGGAGCTCGCAGCTTACGCCTCTCTGCCACCCCCGTCTACAACGCCTTATCAAAACCCAAGCCTTTTTGGTGGTAATAGCTATATTTGTTGCCCATAGTGGCCAGTTTTGAAGGCTTCTCCTGACCTCCTGGGATGTTATGTTTCGAAGTAGATCTTGAGCGACCTGGCTGGACATGCGTGTATCTATCTGCTTAAACATCTGAGGGGAGGGTTGTTTTCATAGGATGCAAGAATGTGTGTGCGTGTGCGTTTGTGTGTGTTTGTGTGTGTTTGTGTGTGTGTGTGTGTGAGAGCAGAGTTACGAGTGTTTTTCATGGGATTTTACAGTCAGCACAATGGCATTTGTCACAGTGGAAGTTGAGTATATATCGTGACTGGTGCCGTCTATTCTGTCCGGGTAGAGCTGAAAGGTTAGTTTACAGAGAGTGACTGGCTCTATTCTGTCCGGGTAGAGCTGAACGGTTAGTTTACAGAGAGTGACTGGCTCTATTCTGTCCGGGTAGAGCTGAACGGTTAGTTTACAGAGAGTGACTGGCTCTATTCTGTCCGGGTAGAGCTGAACGGTTAGTTTACAGAGAGTGTTACTGTATGTGTCTGTCAGCTAGTACACTCTGTTTATTGCTGTATGTGACAGTCAGTTAGTACACTTTCTTATGTCATGCAATAAAATGCAAATTAATTACTTAAAAATCATACAATGTGATTTTTTCTGGATTTTTGTTTTAGATTCCGTCTCTCACAGTTGAAGTGTACCTATGATAAAAAGTACAGACCTCTACATGCTTTGTAAGTAGGAAAACCTGCAAAATCGGCAGTGTATCAAATACTTGTTCTCCCCACTGTATGTATATATATTTTTTCATTTATTATTTTTCCCTAACCCTACCACCCCTCCCCTAATTGGAGTAAACTAATGGACAACAATACTTGGGCTTCTACTTCCAGCTTTAAAAAACTATATACACTTACAGACACAGTATATTTTACAATAGTTCTCTTTTGTTTGTTTTTAATTCCATCTTTCAGCTACCCTCAACCCCTCCGATCTATCTCTGAAGACCATCCAGTTTTGATTTCTATTTGCCATATATTATTAACTGTGCTGTTTGATAAAAGTTCTGAACCTTTCTATTCTCATAGTTTCTACACATTGTAAATTAAAGATACACATTTTTGCTAAAAGTATTATTATCTTATTGTTCGATTGACTATGACTTTTTAAATCACCCAGCAGTGCTAGTTGCAGCGTTAGCTCCAGGTAAATGTTGCAATTCTTCAGCCATTCCTGGACCTGTGACCAAAAACAATCTACATATGGACAGTACCAAAATAAATGATCTAATGATTCTGTCTCTTCGCAGCAAAATCTGCAGAGCTGGGATGGTTGTATCCCCCATATATATGTAACATTCTATTAGGTAGAGCAGACAATTCCAGATATTTTAGTTAGCTGCATATGTGACATAACTCTACCAGTCCTATTTATGATATAATTTACAAAGATTATACCTTTGACATTTTTTTTATCAAAAAATCATGTTTTTTTTAATCAATTAGTATATTTTAGTTCAACCATAATATTTGTTGTATTATTTGTTCTATCTTTTCTTGTGGATTAAACTGAAATTGTAACCAACTTTCTGAGGCTTATTTTAAAAATAGTGATATTTTGGAGGTTATTTCATTTTCAAATAACCAACATGGGGTGAGACATTCTTACTAATTTGCTAGAGATCCAGTTCGGATTTAAGTATAACTTTTGTATGACTGAAGCTTTTAGTGAGAGGTCAAAAAAGGTTTGGTATACCATCCAGCCCTGGAGTTTTCCCGGACTTAAAGGCTTTTAATTGCATCAAGAAATTCCCCCTCTTTAATTTGGCCTTCACATGAGTCTTTCTGTACAGCTGTTAATTTGACATTATTAATATAATATAATATCCATACAAGGAAATTGTCAGTGGAGGAGACTGCTTAAAGAACTTTACTTCCTCTATCAAAATATTGTTTGGTGAATCATCACCATCATTTGTAGTAAGTTCTTTTTGGACAACATTTCTATGTTGAAGATTACAAAATAATATGTTAGAAAGTGGATCGTGCCTTGACAGTTCAGTGGAGGATGTTGCAGTGAAACATGGGCTTCAATCCGAAGAGCTCCAGTCCATCTGTTTGTGTTTCCAAGTGCAAAAACTACAGCGTTACACACACACACGCACACACGCACGCACGCACGCACGCACACACACACACACACACACACACACACACACACACACACACACACACACACACACATACACATTTTATTTGAGTGAGATTCGCAACCATTGATTGTGTCTGCTAGGCAGTTCTGCTAATTAAAAACTTATATATAGAGGATTGCAAACGCACACACACACACACACACACACACACACCGTTCAAAGCCAACCGTGGAAGACTTCCATATCCTTAATGAGATTTCTGTGCAGAAAGCTAAGCACACAGCCCAGCTCGAAGAATCAATACAGCTTCTCTCTCAACTACTTTTGATAATCTTCTCTGATCAGTTTGCAGTGATGCACCTCATTAATAGCACTTATCTCCTACAACTGTGTTGAGGTCTTAGAAAAGAGACTAGATGGTATCAGGAAAGTCCCTCCCGATCTTCTACTTCAAAGTCGTCTACTTTCAAGTTAAAGGTTATTTGCCACGTGCGCATTACACAACATGTGTAAAACAGCACAGTGAAAATCATACTTTCAATAAAACAATTCAGGTGAGGCAGAACACGAGAATGCAAGGATATACATGTCAGTGTCAGTACCTTAGTTTACAACAACTATACATTCTAAAGCGGAAGTTGGGAGAGTTATATTTGAGTGTTTCAGTGAAAGGTAAGTGAGGGAGGCCCCCGCTCTCTCGCTTTCCCAGATGTTTAGTTAATTTTATTCCGATCTCTTTTGCATTATTGTAGCATTTTCTGTAGCCTGTCAACTATGTGTCTGTCTACCCCTGTTTTCTTTAAAAGAAGGTTGACGACATCCGATCCTCATTTATTAAGTCAAATGACACCGCTGGTCCTGCTCACACTGCCCTACCCTATGCTTTGACTTCTTTCTCCCCTCTCTCTCCAGATGAAATCTTGTGACTTGTAATAATAATAATAATAATATGCCATTTAGCAGACGCTTTTATCCAAAGCGACTTACAGTCATGTGTGCATAAATGTTTACGTATGGGTGGTCCCGGGGATCGAACCCACTACCCTGGCGTTACAAGCGCCATGCTCTACCAATTGAGCTACAGAGGACCACCACAGGTGGTCTACCACTTGTGATGGCCGGCCGCCCAACAACCTGCCCGCTTGACCCTATCTTCTCCAGACCATTTCCGGAAACCTTCTCCCTTACCTCACCTCGCTCTTCAACTCATCCTTGACCGCTGGCTATGTCACTTCCATCTTCAAGAGAGCGAGAGTTGCACCCCTCCTCAAAAAACCTACACTCGATCCCTCCGATGTCAACAACTACAGACCAGTATCCCTTCTTTCTTTTCCCTCCAAAACTCTTGAGCGTGCCGTCTCTAGCAAACTCTCCTGCTATCTCTCTCAGAATTACCTTCTTGATCCAAACCAGTCAGGTTTCAAGACTGATCATTCAACTGAGACTGCTCTTCTCTGTGTCACGGAGGCTCTCCGCACTGCTAAAGCTAACTCTCTCTCCTCTGCTCTTATCCTTCTGGACCTATCTGCTGCCTTTGATACTGTGAACCATCAGATCCTCCTCTCCACCCTCTCCGAGTTGGGCATCTCTGGCGCCGCTCACTCTTGGATTGCGTCCTACCTGACAGGTCGCTCCTACCAGGTGCCGTGGCGAGAATCTGTCTCCGCACCACGTGCTCTCACCACTGGTGTCCCCCAGGACTCAGTTCTAGGCCCTCTCCTATTCTCTCTGTACACCAAGTCACTTGGCTCTGTCATATCCCCACATGGCCTCTCCTATCATTGCTACGCAGACGACACACAATTAATTTTCTCCTTTCCCCCTTCTGATAACCAGGTGGTGAATCGCATCTCTGCATGTCTGGCAGACATATCAGTGTGGATGTCGGATCACCACCTCAATCTGAACCTCGGCAAGACGGAGCTGCTCTTCCTCCCGGGGAAGGACTGCCCGCTCCATGATCTCGACATCACGGTTGACAACTACATTGTGTCCTCCTCCCAGAGTGCCAAGAACCTTGGCGTGAGCCTGGACAACACCCTGTCGTTCTCCGCTAACATCAAAGCGGTGACCCGATCCTGCAGGTTCATGCTCTACAACATTCGCAGAGTACGACCCTACCTTACACAGAAAGCAGCATAGGTCCTAATCCAGGCACTTGTCATCTCCCGTCTGGATTACTGCAACTCGCTGTTGGCTGGTCTCCCTGCCTGTGCCATTAAACTCCTACAACTTATCCAGAACGCTGCAGCCCGTCTGGTGTTCAACCTTCCCAAGTTCTCTCATGTCACCCCGCTCCTCCGCACACTCCACTGGCTTCCAGTTGAAGCTCGCATCTACTACAAAACCATGGTGCTTGCCTACGGACCTGTGAGGGGAACGGCACCTCCTTACCTTCAGATCAGACCCTACAGCCCCCTACCTCTGCGGAAGCACAGTTCCCGCTCAGCCCAGTCAAAGCTATTCGCTGTTCTGTCACCCCAATAGTGGAACAAGCTCCCCCACGACGCCAGGACAGCGGAGTCACTGACCACCTTCCGGAGACACTTGAGACCCTACCTCTTTAAGGAATACCTGGAATAGTATAACAGTAATCCTTCTACCCCAACCCCCCCCCCAGTGGTTGTCCCACTGGCTATTGTCACGCCCTGACTCAGGGGACTCGTATATGTTGAGTCAGGGTGTGTATATTCTTTGTTGTGTATGACCTATGTTGTATTATCTAGTATGTGTATTTCTATGTTGGCCGGTGTGGTTCCCAATCAGAGGCAGCTGTCGCTCGTTGTCTCTGATTGGGGATCATACTTAGGCAGCCTATTGTGTAGTTGTGGGATCTTGTTCCGTGTAAGGTTTGTTGTGTGTCTACCTTAGGACTTCACGTTTCGGTTCGTTTGTTGTTTTGTCATGTGTTTATAAGTTAAGTAAACATGTACGCATATCACGCTGCGCCTTGGTCTGACCCGTCCTTGAACGAACGTGACAGCTATCCTAAGTTGAATGCACCAATTTGTAAGTCGCTCTGGATAAGAGCGTCTGCTAAATGACTTAAATGTAAATCTAAATGTACTGGATTGTTTGAGGTTTATACATTCAAAGTGACTGGTTGAAGGATATACAGTGAATTCTGAAAGTATTCAAACCCCTTGACTTTTTCCATATTTTATTACGTTACAGGATGGATTGAATGAAAAATGTTCCTCATCAATCTACACACAATACCCGATAATGACAAAGCGAAAACATGTTTTTAGACATTTGTGCAAATGTATAAAAAAAACAAAACAGAAATTCCATATTTACATAAGTATTTAGACCCTTTGCTATGAGACTCGAAATTGAGCTCAGGTGCATCATGTTTCCATTGATCATCCTTCAGATGTTTCTACAACTTGATTGGAGTCCACCTGTGGTAAATTCAATTGATTGGACATAATTTGGAAAGGCACACGTCTGTCTACATAAGGTCCTACAGTTGAAAGTGTATGTCAGAGCAAAAACCAAGCCATAAGGTTGAAGGAATTGTCCGTAGAGCTCCGAGACAGGATTGTGTTGAGGCACAGATCTGGGGAAGGGTACCAAAACATTTGAAGGTCCCCAAGAACACAGTGTCCTCCATCATTCTTAAATGGAAGAAATTTGGAACAACCAAGACTCCTCCTTGAGCTGGCCGCCCGGCCAAACTGAGCAATTGGGGGAGAAGAGCTTTGGTCAGGGAGGTGACCAAGAACCCGACGGTCACTCTGACAGAGCTCTAGAGTAGGACAACCATCTCTGCAGCATTCCACCAATCAGGCCTTTCTGGTAGAGTGGATAGATGGAAGCCACTCCTCAGTAAAAGGCACATGAAAGCCTGCTTGGAGTTTGCCAAAAACAACCTAAAGACTCTCAGACAATGAGAAACAAGATTCTCTGGTCTGATGAAACCAAGATTGAACTCTTTGACCTGAATGCCAAACGTCACGTCTGGAGGAAACCTGGCACCATCCCTATGGTGAAGCATTGTGATGGCAGCATCACTCTGTGGGAATGTTTTTCTGCGGCTGGGACTGGGAGACTAGTCAGGATTGAGGCAAAGCTGAACGGAGCAAAGTACAGAGAAATCCTTGATGAAAACCTGCTTGAGCGCTCAGGACCTCAGACTGGGTCGAAGGTTCAACTTCCAACAGGACAACAACCCTAAGCACACAGTCAAGACAACGCAGGAGTGGCTTCGGGACAAGTCTCTGAATGTCCTTGAATGGCCCAGCCAGAGCCTGGACTTGAACCCGATCGAACATCTCTGGAGAGACCTGAAAATAGCTGTGCAGCAACGCTCCCCATCCAACCAGACAGAGTTTGAGAGGATCTGCAGATACGAATCGGAGAAACTCCCCAAATACATGTGTGCCAGGCTTGTAGCGTCATACCCAAGAAGACTCAAGTCTGTCATCGCTGCCAATGGTGCTTCAACAAATAGTAAAGGGTCTGAATACTTTAAAAAATAAAAAATAAATTAGCAAATATATCTAAAAACCTGTTTTTGCTTTGTCATTATGGGGTATTGTGTGTAGATTGATGAAAAAACAATTTAAACAATTTTAGAATAAGGCTGTAACTTTCCGAAGGCACTGTAGAACACTTCTTAGACTTTTTTTCAATGAGAATGAAAGATCTATAACTCCTATTTCTATGTGAATTTTGTCAGGTCGCCGAAAAAGTTACATATTGCAGCTTTTAGTAATAATGAATTCATTATAAACAGGAAAAGAAAACAAAAAGGTGGGCCTCCAATTCCAACCTCAGCTCTACCCGGACAGAACAGAGCCAGTCACTCTCTGCAAACTAACCTTTCAGCTCTACCCGGACAGAATAGAGCCAGTCACTCTCTATAAACTAACCTTTCAGCTCTACCCGGACAGAACAGAGCCAGTCACTCTCTGCAAACTAACCTTTCAGCTCTACCCGGACAGAATAGAGCCAGTCACTCTCTATAAACTAACCTTTCAGCTCTACCCGGACAGAACAGAGCCAGTCACTCTCTGCAAACTAACCTTTCAGCTCTACCCGGACAGAATAGAGCCAGTCACTCTTTATAAACTAACCTTTCAGCTCTACCCGGACAGAATAGAGCCAGTCACTCTCTATAAACTAACCTTTCAGCTCTACCTGGACAGAATAGAGCCAGTCACTCTCTATAAACTAACCTTTCAGCTCTACCTGGACAGAACAGAGCCAGTCACTCTCTGCAAACTAACCTTTCAGCTCTACCCGGACAGAATAGAGCCAGTCACTCTCTATAAACTAACCTTTCAGCTCTACCTGGACAGAACAGAGCCAGTCACTCTCTGCAAACTAACCTTTCAGCTCTACCCGGACAGAATAGAGCCAGTCACTCTTTATAAACTAACCTTTCAGCTCTACCCAGACAGAACAGAGCCAGTCACTCTCTGCAAACTAACCTTTCAGCTCTACCCGGACAGAATAGAGCCAGTCACTCTCTATAAACTAACCTTTCAGCTCTACCCAGACAGAATAGAGCCAGTCACTCTCTATAAACTAACCTTTCAGCTCTACCCCGGTCAGATTAGAGCCAGTCACTCTCCATAAACTAACCTTTCAGCTCTACCTGGACAGAATAGAGCCAGTCAATTCAAGGGGTCTGAATACTTTCCCAATGCACTGTATCAGCCAGGCATGCAGAGATACGTATTGCCACCTGGGTGTCAGAAGACGGGAAGGAGAAAAGTAGTTGAGTGTCATCCGCATAGCAATGATAGAAGCGACCATGTAAAAATATGACGGAGCCGAGGGACTTGGTGTATAGAGAGAAGAGGAGAGGGCCTAGAACCGAGCCCTGGGGGACACCAGTAGTGAGAGTACGTGGTGCAGACACAGCTTAGCGCGTACCTCGGTGTTAATCCACCGAGGTATCTATCTAACTGCAGATGATTTATCGCAACTATTACTGAATACATGTTACACTGACCACTGCACCAAATACCCTAGCTTACACCTCTGAAGACTCTATCCACTTCCATACCAGCCGGAATAACTTTTATCTCTGAACACTCAAAAGTTGGTTTCTCCACCGACTATAGGATAATGGGAACAGGTGAACAGGTGAACAGGGGAACAGGGGAACAGGTGAACAGGTGAACAGGTGAACAGGGGAACAGGGGAACAGGTGAACAGGTGAACAGGTGAACAGGGGAACAGGGGAACAGGGGAACAGGGGAACAGGGGAACAGGGGAACAGGTGAACAGGGGGTGTAAACAACACTAGGTGGAGACTAGAGATCCTGACTGCCAATGTGTCCACCCCTCTCCCCTTAATGTAACCCCCCCACCCCCCTCCCCTTAATGTAACCCCCCCACCCCTCTCCCCTAATGTAACCCCCCCCCCCCCCTCTCCCCTTAATGTAACCCCCCCCACCCCCTCCCCTTAATGTAACCCCCCATACACCCCCCCTCCCCTTAATGTAACCCCCCCCCACCCCCCTCCCCTTAATGTAACCCCCCCCACCCCTCCCCTTAATGTAACCCCCATACACCCCCTCCCCTTAATGTAACCCCCAATACACCCCCCTCCCCTTAATGTAACCCCCCATACACCCCCCCTTCCCTTAATGTAACCCCCCATACACCCCCCCTCCCCTTAATGTAACCCCCCCCCCCACCCCCTTCCCTTAATGTAACCCCCCCCATACACCCCCATCCCCCCCCCCCCCCCCCCCTTAATGTGGCAACGCATGTCTCCAACTCACTCATCAAGTTTGCAGACGACCCAACAGTGGTAGGCCTGATTACAAACAATGATGAGCCTACACGGAGGAGGAGGTCAGGGGCCTTGCATAGTAGTGCCAGGAAAATAACCTCTCCCTCGATATAACGAAGGAGCTGATCATGGACGACAGGAGACAGCAGAGACAGCAAATCCCAATGCACATCGAAGGGCCTCCGTGCACATCACTGACAACCTGAAATGGTCCACCCACACAGACAGTGTGGTGAAGAAGGCACAACAGCATCTCTTCAACCTCAGGAGGCTGAAGAAATTTGGCTGGGCCCCTAAGACCCTGACAAACTTATACAGATGCACCATCGAGAGCATCCTGTCAGGATGTATCACCGCCTGGTACGGCAATTCCGCAACCGCAGGGCTCTCCTGATGATGGTGCGGTCAGCCCAACACATAATCGGGGGCACACTACCTGCCCTCATGGATATCTACATCACCCAGTGTCACAGGAAGAACAAGAAGATCATCAAGGACCTGAGCAATCCTAGCTGGGACCAAAGTAACAAAGCCTACCATCAGTAACACACTACGCCGCCAGGGACTCAAATCCTGCAGTGCCAGACGTGTCCCCCTGCTTAAGCCAGTACATATCCAGGCCCGTCTTAAGTTTGCTAGAGTGCATTTGGATGATCCAGAAGAGGATTGGGAGAATGTCATATGGTCAGATGAAACCAAAATATAACTTTTTGGTAAAAACTCAACTCGTCGTGTTTGGAGGACAAAGAATGCTGAGTTGCATCCAAAGAACACCATACCTACTGTGAAGCATGGGGGTGGAAACATCATGCTTTGGGTCTGTTTTTCTGCAAAGGGACCAGGACGACTGATCCGTGTAAAGGAAAGAATGAATGGGGCCATGTATCGTGAGATTTTGAGTGAAAACCTCCTTCCATCAGCAAGGGCATTGAAGATGAAACGTGGCTGGGTCTTTCAGCATGACAATGATCCCAAACACACTGCCCGGGCAATGAAGGAGTGGCTTCATAAGAAGCATTTCAAGGTCCTGGAGTGGCCTAGCCAGTCTCCAGATCTCAACCCCATAGAACATTTTTGGAGGGAGTTGAAAGTCCGTGTTGCCCAGCGACAGCCCCAAAACATCACTGCTCTAGAGGAGATCTGCATGGAGGAATGGGCCAAAATACCAGCAACAGTGTGTGAAAACCTTGTGAAGACTTACAGAAAACGTTTGACCTGTGTCATTGCCAACAAAGGGTATATAACAAAGTATTGAGAAACTTTTGTTATTGACCAAATACTTATTTTCCACCATAATTTGTAAATAAATTCATTAAAAATCCTACAATTGGATTCTTTTTTCTCATTTGTCTGTCATAGTTGACGTGTACCTATGATGAAAATTACAGGCCTCTCTCATCTTTTTAAGTGGGAGAACTTGCACAATTGGTGGCTGACTAAATACTTTTTTTCCCCACTGTATGAAACCACACACTTTTGCAGAAACGTAGACATTACCGGCCACAATTGATATGGTGAAAACAATGTGTGGGGAGGCAGAGGCACAAATCTCACATCAATACCTTTGTCAGATAATACTGTTCATCTAAGAATGTACGCTATTGCTAGCAATCAAGGGGACACTGACTGAACGAGTCAAAAACACCCCAACTTATGCTCTCCAAATGGACGTTAGCTGTGAGGGCCAAGCTACCCATGCATTGACTTTTGTCTGCTATACATGTCGGGGGATGCTATTCACGAGGACATATTGTTCTGTCTCATGATTCCCGAGCATGAAACGGCATAGGGGATATTCAGTGTGCTGCCTGGCTATGTTGATGAAAAACAGATTCAATGGGATCGAATGGTGGGCTTTTGCACAGATGGGGCTCCCATCTATGGCGGGACGGCGGGCAGGCCTCTGGACTCTAGTTATGAATGTGTCTCCCTCTGCCATATGAACGCATTGTATGCAACTGGCGACAAAAGAACTGACCACAGAACTCTGAGATATACTGCAGCAAGTAACTTAGATTAGCCCCACATTAAAAGTATGTGATGGTTGAGAAGACAATCAGAAACTAATAGAATGATTTTTAATTGACTGCAATAGCCCCAAATAAAAAAAAAGTTGTAATAAATACTCAGGGAGAAAAAGGTGAAGATTCACGCTAGGAGTGCGGCAGGTGTATATTTCACCTTCGCAGAAGGCAGGAATCGTGGTCACAGGCAGGCAATGGTCATACACAGGTAGGCAAATAGGCAGGAGAATCAAAAACTAGGACTGAAGGCTATAACTGGTTCTCACGAACGAGCTAGGAAAAGGCTTAGTAGAGTCAAAATGAACAATACCTCACAAGGCACAAACAGAAAGAACTGAACTAAATAAGGAGCTGATGAGACCAGGTGAGTAACTAACACAGGTGGAATCAATGAACAAACATGGAAGACAGGGCTACGTTCAAGAACACAAAAAAACAGGGCTACGTTCAAGAACACAAAGAAACAGGGCTACGTTCAAGAACACAAAGAAACAGGGCTACGTTCAAGAACACAAAGAAACAGGGCTACGTTCAAGAACACAAAGAAACAGGGCTACGTTCAAGAACACAAAGAAACAGGGCTACGTTCAAGAACACAAAGAAACAGGGCTACGTTCAAGAACACAAAGAAACAGGGCTACGTTCATTAACACAAAGAAACAGGGCTACGTTCAAGAACACAAAGAAACAGGGCTACGTTCAAGAACACAAAGAAACAGGGCTACGTTCATTAACACAAGAAACAGGCTACGTTCATTAACACAAAGAAACAGGGCTACGTTCAAGAACACAAAGAAACAGGGCTACGTTCATTAACACAAAGAAACATGGCTACATTCAAGAACACAAAGAAACAGGGCTACGTTCAAGAACACAAAGAAACATGGCTATGTTCAAGAACACAAAGAAACAGGCTACGTTCAACAACACAAAGAAACAGGGCTTACGTTCAACAACACAAAGAAACAGGGCTAACGTTCAAGAACACAAAGAAACAGGGCTACGTTCAAGAACACAAAGAAACAGGGCTACGTTCAAGAACACAAAGAAACAGGGCTACGTTCAAGAACACAAAGAAACAGGGCTACGTTCAAGAACACAAATAACAGGGCTACGTTCAAGACACAAGAAACAGGGCTACGTTCAAGAACACAAAGAAACAGGGCTACGTTCAAGAACACAAAGAAACAGGGCTACGTTCAAGAACACAAAGAAACAGGGCTACGTTCAAGAACACAAAGAAAACAGGGCTACGTTCAAGAACACAAAGAAACAGGGCTACGTTCAAGAACACAAAGAAACAGGGCTACGTTCAAGAACACAAAGAAACAGGGCTACGTTTCAAGAACACAAAGAAACAGGGCTACGTCAAGAACACAAGAACAGGGCTACGTTCAAGAACACAAAGAAACAGGGCTACGTTCAAGAACACAAAGAACAGGCTACGTCAAGAACACAAAAGAAACAGGGCTACGTTCATAACACAAAGAAACAGTGGCTACGTTCAAGAACACAAAGAAACAGGGCTACGTTCAAGAACACAAAGAAACAGGGCTACGTTCAAGAACACAAAGAAACAGGGCTACGTTCAAGAACACAAAGAAACAGGGCTACGTTCAAGAACACAAAGAAACAGGGCTTACGTTCAAGAACACAAGAAACAGGGCTACGTTCAAGAACACAAAGAAACAGGGCTACGTTCAAGAACACAAAGAAACAGGGCTACGTTCAAGAACACAAAGAAACAGGGCTACGTTCAAGAACACAAAGAAAACAGGGCTACGTTCAAGAACACAAAGAAACAGGGCTACGTTCAAGAACACAAAGAAACAGGGCTACGTTCAAGAACACAAAGAAACAGGGCTACGTTCAAGAACACAAAGAAACAGGGCTACGTTCAAGAACACAAAGAAACAGGGCTACGTTCAAGAACACAAAGAAACAGGGCTACGTTCAAGAACACAAAGAAAACAGGGCTACGTTCAAAACACAAAGAAAACAGGGCTACGTTCAAGAACACAAAAGAAACAGGGCTACGTTCAAGAACACAAAGAAAACAGGGCTACGTTCAAGAACACAAAGAAACAGGGCTACGTACAAGAACACAAAGAAACAGGGCTACGTTCAAGAACACAAAGAAACAGGGGCTACGTTCAAGAACACAAAGAAACAGGGCTACGTTCAAGAACACAAAGAAACAGGGCTACGTTCAAGAACACAAAGAAACAGGGCTACGTTCAAGAACACAAAGAAACAGGGCTACGTTCAAGAACACATAGAAACAGGGCTACATTCAAGAACACAAAGAACAGGGCTACGTTCAAGAACACCAAAGAAACAGGGCTACATTCAAGAACACCAAAGAAACATGGGCTAACGTTCAAGAACACAAAAAAACAGGAACTACGTTCAAGAACACATAGAAACAGGCTAACGTTCAAGAACACAAAGAAACATGGCTACGTTTCAAGAACAAAAGAAACAGTGCTACATTCAAGAACCACCAAAGAAACAGGGCTAAACGTTCAAGAAACACAAAGAAACAAGGGCTATACGTTCAATGAACCACAGAACTGGCCTACGTGCAAGAACACAAAGAAACCGGTCTACGTTCAAAGAACACAACAAGAAACGGGCTACGTTGAAGAACACAAAGAAACAGGGCTTACGTTTGAAGACACAAAGAAATGGGCCTACGTTCAAGAACACAAGAAACAGGGCTACGTTTCAAGAACACAAGAAAACAGGGCATACGTGTTCAAGAACACAAAGAAACAGGGCTACGTTCAAGAACACAAGGAAACAGGGCTACGTTCCAGAACACAAAGAAACAGGACTACGTTCACAGAACACAAAGAAAACAGGGCTACGTTCAAGAAAACAAATAACACGGGCTACGTTTAAGAACACAAAGAAACAGGGCTACGTTCAAGAACACAAAGAAACAGGGCTACGTTCAAGAACACAAAGAAACAGGGCTACGTTCAAGAACACAAGGAAACAGGGCTACGTTCAAGAACACAAAAAAACAGGGCTACGTTCAAGAACACAAAGAAACAGGGCTACGTTCAAGAACACAAAAAAACAGGACTACGTTCAAGAACACAAAGAAACAGGGCTACGTTCAAGAAAACAAAGAAACAGGGCTACGTACAAGAACAAGGTGAACTAAGAAAATAAATATAGAACATTACAAAAGTGAACATTGGCTGTTAATTATATGATTATTTTCACATGGTTGGGTCACAATTTTTTTCAGATATCAAAATGGGGTCGTGGCCCAAAATAATTTAACACCCCTGTGTTACAGCCTGAATTAAAAATGGATGAAATATATGTTTTTTTTTTCTCACCCATCTTCACGCAATACCCCATAATGACAAAGTGAAAACATGTTTTTAGAATTTGTTGCAAATTTATTGAAAATAAAATACAGAAATATCTAATTTCTAGTCACACCCCTGAGTCAATACTTTGTAGAAACACCTTTGGCAGTGAGTCTTTCTGGGTAAGTTTGTAAGAGCTTTCCACACCTTGATTGTGCAACATTTGCCCATTATTATTTTCCAAATTCTTCCAGCTCTGTCAAATTGTTTGTTGATCATTGCTAGACAGCCATTTTCAAATTAAAACTGTAACTCGGCTACTCAGGAACATTCTCTGTCTTCTTGGTAAGCAACTCCAGTGTAGATTTGCCCTTTATAGTCCTGGTGGAAAGCAGACTGAACAAGGTTTTCCTCAAGGATTGTGCCTGTGCTTAGCTCCATTCAGTTTCTTTTTTTATTCTGAAAGACTCTGAGTGGTTTCCTTCCTCTCCGGCAACAAAGTTAGGAAGGACATCTGTATCTTTGTAGTGACTGGGTGTACTGCTACACCATCTGAAGTGTAATTAATAACTTCACCACGCTCAAAAGGATATTTAATGTCTGTTTTTTTTTTTAACCCCATCTACCAATAGATGCCCTCTTTGCGAGGGATTGGAAAACCTCCCTGGTCTTCGAGGTTTAATCTGTGTTTGAAATTCACTGCTCGACTGAGGGACCTTACAGATAATTGTATGTGTGGGGTACAGAGATGAGGTAGTCATTCATAAATCATGTTAAACACTATTATTGCACACAGAGTGAGTCCATGCAACTTATTATGTGACTTGTTAAATTAAGCAGATTTTTACTCCTGAACTTATTTAGGCGTGCCATAACATACGGGTTGAATACTTATTGATTCAAGACATTTCAGCCTTTTCATTTTTTATTGATTTGCAAACATTTAGAAAACATAAATCCACTTTGACAATATGGGGTATTGTGTGAAGGCCAGTGACAAACAAAACCTCAATTTAACCCATTTTAAATTCAAGCTGTAACACAACAACGTGGAAGAAGAATTATAATTATTAATAATTATTAAATAAACACATATATATTTATATTCCGGACTCTGACATTTCTTAGTTTCTGTCAGGGGTGTTAGTTTCTATGTTGTAGTTTCTATGTGTTTATTCTAGATCGTTTAGATCTATGTTGGCCAGGGTGGTTCCCGATCAGAGGCAGCTGTTGCTCGTTGTCTCTGATTGGGAACCATGCTTAGGCAGCCTGTTTTGCACAGTTATTTGTGGGATCTTGTTCTGTATAGGTTTGTGTTGGTGAACCTTTAGACTTCACGTATCGTTTTTTGTGATTGTATTAAGTACTCATTAAAAGATGTACGCCTATCACGCTGCGCCTTGGTCCGGTTCTTACGATGATCGTGACAGTTCCTTTCTTGACATTTTTGTGGTTTTGTATTTTGTTATTGTGTATTGTATTGCTACTACTGCACTGTTGCATCTATAAACACTAGCATGTTGTTGCACCTGCACGAACATCTTCAAAATATGTAAACAAACCCAATTGTTTTTGATTACATTTGTTTTGAGTAAGAGCCGTGTAATGTAGTCAGGTAGCGTAGTGGTTATGAGTGTTGGGCCAGTAACCAGAGTCGACTAGGTGAGAAATCGGTCGATGTGCCCTTGAGCAAGGCACTTAACCCTAATAGCTCCTATAAGTCGCTCTGGATAAAGCATATGATTAAAAATGTGACGTTTTGATCCATCTGAAATTCAGGCTTATTTCCATAAACTGTAATAACAGAAAGTAGAAAACACACACACACACACACACACACACACACACACACACACACACACACACACACACACACACACACACACACACACACACACACACACACACACACACACACACACAAGCACTTTCTTCCCTAAAGCCTCACACATCTAGAATCTATTTGAGGAGGCCTGTACTGTGTGATGCTGTATGAGAGAGAAGGTGATTGATCCCAGCAGTAAACTGAAAGAGAAGGTGATTGATTCCAACAGTAACCTGAGTGAAAATGTGATGGATCCTAGCAGTAAGCTGAGATAGGTGAGGTTTGATCCTAGCAGTAAGCTGAAAGAGAAGGTGACAGATCCAAGCGGTAACCTGAGAGAGAAGGTGTTTGATCCTAGCAGTAAATTGAAAGAGGTGGTGATTGATCCTAGCAGTAACCTAAGAGAGAAGGTGAGTGATTCCAACAGTAACCTGAGCAGGGGCGGTGTGTTCAATAGGGCGATATGGGCGACGCACTGCCAAACGGGAAAAGGAAGGGATTTTTTTTCTAATCAATTATATCACGGCAACAGTAGTTATCAGTGTTGTAATCTAGACGTCTGATCTGCCACAGTGCCACACTGCCACTAAATGTCCAATCAGGTCAAGTCGTGCTTCAAATGGCTCCCCCCCCTTTTGGGGCGATTTCAGTCAGGTTGAAAATCGCCCAGAAGTCTGTCATAGACTCCCATGTAAAATCTATTTTTTCCAAATTTCAGAGCTTTCAATACAATCTCTATGGGTGTCTGAGGGCTTGCACTTACGCGCTTTCGTCATACGTAACGTAACCATGAACGTAACTAAGAAAATAGCGGGTAGCAGCGTCAATCAATTCACTATTACTGTCAAAATGGCTAGGCTTCAATGCAACTCGATTGTGTCTTTGAAATAAGTTCCTTTTTGTCGGCGAACAAATGAAGATAAATTGGCAACGAAACAATTAGGACCTCCCAGACCAAATTTAATAATTCAACAGGTTTCTACTAAAGGCGGAAAGTCCTACACCCGAGGATTTTCCAAAAATTGGTACGAACGAAAAAATAACATTGCCACTCAACTGGATGAGGGATACAGGCTAGCTGTCCGCCGCCACAACGATGAGGTTAGTGTTGATAATCACAAGTTTACTGGAGAACTGAGACCAAGTAGAGACTTTGGACAGGGTGGATATGGTATAATAAAGGCAGTTTATTCAGAGGTAAAGATATCTGGAATCGCGTGCACGGACCCATTGCTGCAGCTACATATATTTTACATCCTGGCCCTACATAGTTCACTATTTGCATCACTTACCAAAATATTACATGTGGTCATATATGCTTGGAAAGTGGAGATGCCATAGAACGTCAAAAAAGTAAACATTGCTGGAGACACATTGCCGTTTTGGAGAAGACATCGCGTTTGCTAGCGAAGAGATTTGTTGTGGCAAATGAACTTGGGCTGGGAATTGCCAGGAACCTCACGATAAGATATATGCATTGCGAGTCTCATGATTCTATACGTATTGCGATTCGATACTGTGATTTCATTGCGCACCATATGTCTGTTGCAGAGGGATTAGAAAGCCATGAGAACGAGTTTTGTTCAGTCATGGAAATAAAAGTGCTGAAAACAAATTGGCTCCAAATGTGAAAAGATTGAGAACAAGCTATGAAGGAACAATAATGGTGTTTTGGTGCAGGTACAGCCAACTAGCGCTAAAATATTGCGATATTGTCAATACAGTATATCGTAAAGTATCACTATGTAACTCGATTTCTTTCACCCCAATCCCTCAAATTAACGGTAAATAACTGAATTGTTTGCCCCACATTTAGCTAAGATGATTAGCTAGCCAGCTAAAATGTTTTATTTAGTTAGCAGTCGCATCTACAATAGTTTACTGTCAATAACATGTCTCCAAAAATGACGTGGTGTCTCCAATTGTGTTGACATTTTACAATTGCGATGCGCATCCATGAGTATCCACTTTCTGTAGCTCAGCTGGTAGAGCACGGCGCTTGTAACGCCAAGGTAGTGGGTTCGATCCCCGGGACCACCCATACACAAAAATGTATGCACGCATGACTGTAAGTCGCTTTGGATAAAAGCGTCTGCTAAATGGCATATTATTATTATTATTATTATTATCTGAAGAGAGCCCCGAAACATTGGTGTGCAGACATTTTATGCAATAAATGAAGTAGGTTGAATCTAGTAGTTCTGATCTTCTGATTGGTCCTGATGAGTTGGGGCGAGGTCCCCTCCAGGCTACTGTCACTGTTGCATTGGCTCTGAGTCGGGTTCTCTGTCTTCAAATGTTCAGCCTAAGAGAGGGGATTTTTGTGTGTGTGTGTGTGTGTGTGTGTGTGTGTGTGTGTTTAACAGTGATGATGTGTGTGTGTGTGTGTGTGTGTGTGTGTGTGTGTGTGTGTGTGTGTGTGTGTGTTTAACAGTGATGATGTGTGTGTGTGTGTTTGTGTGTGTGTGTGTGTGTGTCCTCAGAGCAAGAACTCGTGAGTTGGAAGAACTGAGAGGCCTATGGCGTGGGTGTTGTCCTTGGCCACCTGCTGACAAGGCTGACAAGATAGGACCCTTTTGTCCATTGTTATTGGATAGGAACAGAACTTATAACCAGCTCCTGACCTAAATAGATCTTAGCACAACATTTTACTCAACATATCATATTCCATATTCACTATAACAAATATATTTACTACGACATTAGCAAGAACCGCCACATCCTCAGCCGGCTAATCCAGTGTGTGAAGTTTTGCGGAGTGTTTGAGTTAGCTTTGCGAGGCAAAGATGAAACTGAGGGCTCCACCAACCCTGGTAAGCCAACACTTTTGAGATCAGTCAATAAATGCTTCTGGTATTGACTTATATGCTGCCCCTGTCTTCATGTTGTTGCTGGACATATCTTTTTTTAAATGTGTGTAGGTCACCTAAATCATCAGAAAAATTGCCCCCCCTGAGAATTTTTTCAGGAGCCGCCACTGAACCTGAGTGAAAATGTGATGGATCCTAGCAGTAACCTGAGAGAGGTGATTCATCTCAGCAGTAACTTGAGCGAGAATGTGATTGATCCTAGCAATAACCTGAGAGAGAAGGTGATTGATACTAGTGTTAACCTGAGAGAGAAGGTGATTGATCCTAGCAATAACCTGAGAGAGAATGTGATTGATCCTACAGTAACCTGAGAGAGAAGGTGATTGATCCTACAGTAACCTGAATGAAAATGTGATGGATCCTAGCAGTAAGCTGAGATAGGTGAGGTTTGATCCTAGCAGTAAGCTGAAAGAGAAGGTGACAGATCCAAGCGGTAACCTGAGAGAGAAGGTGTTTGATCCTAACAGTAACATGAGAGAGAAGGTGATTGATCCTAGCAATAACCTGCGAGAGAATGTGATTGATCCTACAGTAACCTGAGAGAGAAGGTGATTGATCCTACAGTAACCTGAGAGAGAAGGTGATTGATCCTACAGTAACCTGAGAGAGAAGGTGATTGATCCTAACTGTAACCTGAGAGAGAATGTGATTGATCCTAACTGTAACCTGAGAGAGAAGGTGATTGATCCTCGCTGGAGACCAGGTGAATAAGAGAGAGTATGAGTAAAGGGTCAGCAGTTATCAGGTCGGCTGGCACCTAGCCAACCTCGGCTAGCCGAACCGAAAGAGTGTTCTCGCACACTCCCTTAAAAGACATTCACTTGAAAAGGGTGAAAAAAGCGGCAATAGTACTGTTTGTCCGTTTTGACACGACGTAGCCTGTATACACTTCTTCAAAATAGTCAAAATGAATCTAAGATAACTCAACAAATCTGTCAGAAATGTTTAGGTCTTTGCCGAGGATATCTTTGTCGCGCAATTTTACATATAACTAAGATGTTTGGTTCAGTATTTCTCAATTAATGCATGAAAGTGCGTCGTCTCTTGTTGAATAACAACAAATACTTTATTGAAGAATCCCTACTGTTGACCAATCACCCGACTAAGGTCCCTACTGTTGACCAATCACCGACTAAGGTCCCTACTGTTGACCAATCACCGACTAAGGTCCCTACTGTTGACCAATCACCGACTAAGGTCCCTACTATTGACCAATCACCCGACTAAGGGGCGTAGACCCCGGCTCCGATCTTCGGCTTGCCTCAAGTAAAGAAATGGTGCGTCCGAACAGTCGGTAAAAAACCCTCACCGAAGTCCAAAACTGACAAAAACGTCACAAAATGTTGTCATAATAGATGCACGAACTTAACATAACTGTTTCATCTGGGGAAGTGTGCGGACGCTTTAAGGAATGGCTACCCTCCATCCACACTAACTCCCCATAACAAGATGATTAGAGGCATGGCAGCAGGGCTACCCTCCATCCACACTACCTCCCCATAACAAGATGATTAGAGGCATGGCAGCAGGGCTTCCCTCCATCCACACTACATCCCTTATAACAAGATGATTAGACTTACATATGTAACTGGTTTATTGACGCGTCTCCACGGTGAGACTTCATCAAGGTAAATACGACAGCAGAGAGAGAATACAACATTGATCTTGTTCCCGCCACCATTACTCCGAACTCAACCAGAGTTTTTTCTGCCTTTGTTTTACATCAACAAAACAGGAGACAGTTGAATATTTCTATAGCGCCCTTATAATTATGAATTTATTAATATTCTCTGTTAAACAATGTAAAACAAGCCATGCTCATTCCGTGTGGGTAGGATATTAAATCATCTCCGTGTGGGTAGAAATTCAAGGACAAGACACCAAGACGAACAGTACTCAAGACACATGCTTTTAATTATCTGTCTGAACTACACAACCTGGGAACATGCAATTATCTCTCAACAGTGGAGGGAATCTTCTAACACTTTGACAGCAGTGGAACAAGGACTAATTTAAACACGTCATTCCTATTTTTTCCAGGGTGTTCTGGAAGGTACCGGTAAACCTGTTATTGACTAATTCAAACCGTGTGTGTTACTCCGCTCTCTATTGTATCAAAACCTAAATACTGGTTTTAAAAGTAAAACTCAACAGAAACTACACTGTAGAAAGTAGCAGTCAGATAAGAGAGAGGACTACGCTCTTAGAAAAAAGGTTTCCGAAAGGGTTCGTTGCGGAGGGATTCGGTTCCACCAAGAACCGGTTTCGTCTGGGTTCATTGTAATAAAAAGGGTTCTACCCAGCACCAAATAAGGTTCACCTATGGAAACAAACAGAAGAACCCTACATGGTTCTACAAGCATATTTATTTCTAGGAGTGAATGATGAAAAGCTGAAGACAGTGAATGATGACAAGCTGAAGACAGTGAATGATGAGAAGCTGAAGACAGTGAATGATGACAAGCTGAAGACAGTGAATGATTACAAACTGAAGACAGTGTATGATGACAAGCTGAAGACAGTGAATGATGAGAAGCTTAAGACAGTGAATGATGAGAAGCTGAAGACAGTACATTTACATTTACTTTTACTTCATTTAGCAGACGCTCTTATCCAGAGCGACTTACAAATTGGTGCATTCACCTTATGGCCAGTGGGATAACCACTTTACAACATGTTTTTTTTTATCTTTGTTTGGGGTGGGGTAAAGGGGGGTAGAAGGATTACTTTATCCTATCCCAGGTATTCCTTAAAGAGGTGGGGTTTCAAGTGTCTCCGGAAGGTGGTGAGTGACTCCGCTGTCCTGGCGTCGTGAGGGATCTTGTTCCACCATTGGGGTGCCAGAGCAGCGAACAGTTTTGACTGGGCTGAGCAGGAACTGTGCTTCCACAGAGGTAGGAATCCAGCAGGCCAGAGGTGGATGAACAATGCCCTCGTTTGGGTGTAGGGACTGATCAGAGCCTGAAGGTACGGAGGTGCCGTTCCCCTCACAGCTCCGTAGGCAAGCACCATGGTCTTGTAGCAGATACGAGCTTCAACTGGAAGCCAGTGGAGTGTGCAGAGGAGCGGGGTGACGTGAGAGAACTTGGGAAGGTTGAACACCAGACGGGCTGCGGCATTCTGGATGAGTTGTAGGGGTTTAATGGCACAGGCAGGGAGCCCAGCCAACAGCGAGTTGCAGTAATCCAGACGGGAGATGACAAGTGCCTGGATTAGGACCTGTGCCGCTTCCTGTGTAAGGCAGGGTCGTACTCTTCGAATGTTGTAGAGCATGAACCTACAGGATCGGGTCACCACCTTGATGTTAGCGGAGAACGACAGGGTGTTGTCCAGGTTCACGCCAAGGCTCTTCGCACTCTGAGAGGAGGACACAACAGAGTTGTCAACCGTGATGGCGAGATCATGGAACGGGCAGTCCTTCCCCGGGAGGAAGAGCAGCTCCGTCTTGCCGAGGTTCAGCTTGAGGTGGTGATCCGTCATCCATATTGATATGTCTGCCAGACATGCAGAGATGCGATTCGCCACCTGGTTATCAGAAGGGGGAAAGGAGAAGATTAGTTGTGTTTCATCTGTGTAGCAATGATAGGAGAGGCCATGTGAGGATATGACAGAGCCAAGTGACTTGGTGTATAGCGAGAATAGGAGAGGGCCTAGAACTGAGCCCTGGAGGACGCCAGTGGTGAGAGCACGTGGTGCGGAGACAGATTCTCGCCACGCCACCTGGTAGGAGTGACCTGTCAGGTAGGACGCAATCCAAGAGTGAGCCGCGCCGGAGATGCCCAACTCGGAGAGGGTGGAGAGGAGGATCTGATGGTTCACAGTATCAAAGGCAGTAGACAGGTCTAGAAGGACAAGAGCAGAGGAGAGAGAGTTAGCTTTAGCAGTGCGGAGAGCCTCCGTGACACAGAGAAGAGCAGTCTCAGTTGAATGACCAGTCTTGAAACCTGACTGGTTTGGATCAAGAAGGTAATTCTGAGAGAGATAGCAAGAGAGTTGGCTAAAGACGGCACGCTCAAGAGTTTTGGAGAGACAGGAAAGAAGGGATACTGGTCTGTAGTTGTTGACATCGGAGGGATCGAGTGTTGGTTTTTTGACAAACACAAACATAAACACATACCGATACACACATACTCACACACACACACACACTTTCCAACACACACACACAAACACAAGCACACACACACACAACACACACATACGCACACACACACACACACACACATACGCACACACACACACACACACACACATACACACACACACACACACACACTTTCAAACACACACACACACCACACACCACACACCCCCCACACACACATTCGCACACACACACTCACACCACACACACACCACACCCCACACACACCTACACACACACAGACCCCACTATCACACCATACACATATGCACACGCAATGAAACACACACACATCCGTCAGCTCATCTGATCAAGCGGTTTATTCAGCCAAGATAAACAACAATGACCCCCCCTCCTCCTCCTCCTCCTCCTCCTCTCATTACCCAGGCGCAGGACACACACCAGAGGAGTGGTTGGCACCGCGAGGCAAAGGGGTGGTGTTAAAATGAAGGGAGGAGAGCGAGGAGAGTTGAAGGAGAGGAGGAGTGAGCGGAGGATTTAGCTCGACGGTAGTGAGTCGCATGCTTAGCCTAGATCATCATGGACTTCGTGCGTCTTCGCTGTCACTTCTTCTCTTCTTTTCTTTGTTTCTTCTATGTTTGTGTTTCCTCTTGTCTCTTCTCGCTCTTTCTGCTTTCTTGCTTCGTTCTATCTCTTTCGATTCTCTGCTCTTCGCTTGTCTAATTCTGCTTCTGATCGTACGATTCAATCTCTCTACTTCTGCGCATGCTCTTCCTTAATGGCACACCCTATTCCTTACATAGTGCACTACTTTGACCAGAGCTTTTGGGCCCTAGTGGTCAAAAGAAGTGCACTATATAGAAAATAATGTGCCATTTGGGACAAAGCCAAGAACAAGGTCTTAATTGATGAGATAATAGCCTCATGCCAGGTCAGAAAACTAGTTCTCCTTTCACCTACGCCAAAACCCATTACGGAGGAGGGCAAGAGCTACACTCACATTAGCCAATGATTCTTGCTCAAAGGGCAGAGGGCACTCTGGTAAGCATTACCTCAGCCATTAATATCACATTTGTCGGAGGCCTGACAAATAGCCCTGTAGAAAAATACACCGCGAAAGGCTACGGCGCTATGCTTTATGGAAAAATTTTTTATTCAAATTTCAACTGTAGAATTCATACATCGTATGATGAAAACTTGATGCAAGGAAAGGGCTGTGTTGAGTTACAAATAACATAAACACACCTCGAATGTCAAAATCTCAACGCTTGTACTGAGGAAAGCCTATGAGTATGTGGCGGCGCATATCAAATCAAATCAAATGATATTTGTCATGAATAATGGTGTTGAGGTGAGCCACGACCAGCCTTTCAAAGTACTTCATGGCTACAGACGTGAGTGCTACGGGTCGGTAGTCATTTAGGCAGGTTACCTTAGTGTTCTTGGGCACAGGGACTATGGTGGTCTGCTTGAAACATGTTGGTATTACAGACTCAGACAGGGAGAGGTTGAAAATGTCAGTGAAGACACTTGCCAGTTGGTCAGCGCATGCTCTGAGTACACGTCCTGGTAATCCGTCTGGCCCTGCGGCCTTGTGAATGTTGACCTGTTTAAAGGTCTTACTCACATCGGCTACGGAGAGCGTGATCACACAGTCGTCCGGAACAGCTGATGCTCTCATGCATGTTTCAGTGTTACTTGCCTCGAAGCGAGCATAGAAGTTATTTAGCTTGTCTGGTAGGCTCGTGTCACTGGGCAGCTCGCTGCTGTGCTTCCCTTTGTAGTCTGTGATAGTTTGCAAGCCCTGCCACATCCGACGAGCGCCGGAGCCGGTGTAGTACGATTCAATCTTAGTCCTGTAATGATGCTTTGCCTGTTTGATGGTTCGTCGGAGGGCATAGCGGGATTTCTTATAAGCTTCTTGAAAGTGGCAGCTCAGTGCGGATGTTGCCTGTAATCCATGGCTTCTGGTTGGGGTATGTACAGTCACTGTGGGGACCACGTCATTGATGCACTTATTGATGAAGCCAGTGACTGATGTGGTGTACTCAGTGCCATCGGATGAATCCCAGAACACATTCCAGTCTGTGCTAGAGAAACAGTCCTGTAGCTTAGCATCTGCTTCATCTGACCACTTTGTTATTGAGCGAGTCACTGGTGCTTCCTTTTGTGTTTTACATCTCCAGCAGAACAATTACATTCCCCAGGGCATGATGTTCAGCCTCCATCAACCCTTGATATGGTTTGGAAATCAACTTTTAGAGGTTTGTCCGACTGCCTTGAAAAACGTTCGATATTTGAAGTGTTTTGCTTGTCCAGTGTTTGCTGCACTCAGCGCCGCCACAGACTGGTCCTCCCTGAGACACCTGTCACCACCTGATCCTGCTCAGATGAGGCTGAAAAAGAATTACCTTGGTGTACATTTACACATTATATTATCCAAATCAAATCAAATTACATTTTATTTGTCACATACACGTGTTTAGAAGATGTTGTTGCGGGTGTAGCGAAATGTTTGTGCTTTTAGCTCCGACAGTGCGGTAATATCTAAGTAATATCTAACAAGATAGTAAGAAGAGATAAAAGGGGTCAGAGAGAAGAGGAAGATATGAAGGGGAAAGGGAAAAAGAGAGAACTAAAAAATTTTAAAAAAGGGTTTTTTTTTTTTTTTGTTTTTTTTTTTTTTTTTCTCTTTTTCCTTCCCCGA